>CM060086.1:24976849-25114349 GCA_030522485.1 Stenchaetothrips biformis | reverse complement strand
ACACACACACACACACACACACACACACACACACACTGAGGAGTGGACGCGCAGACGACCGCGCGACGTGGTCGCGACCTGACCGCTTCACTCTCGAGATGAGCGTTGGTGAGGTGCAATAGACAAGTTGGAGGGTAGCTCTTCATCGGATGGGTCGCTGCCCCGGCGGCGACGCGCCCTCGGCGTGGCGGTCGCCATCCAGGCGCCCCGCCGCCGCCCGCCGCCGCGCCCCGTGGTGCTCTGTTTGATTGTTCCTGGCCGGCTAGCCGGCTGACTGGCGGGCGGTGGCGGGCGGTGGCGGCCCCGGACCATACCGTCAGACGTGCTCTCCATTTCATTTACTCTCCATCGGCTTCAAAGACGACGGCGGCGGTAAAAAGGGGGCGGGGGGGGGGCCTTCGCGGGGAGAGGAGTAAAGGGGGAGGGTGCCACAGGGCGCCGCCAATTAAAAGCGCGCGCCAATCCACTCCGCCGATTGCGGCGACGGCGAGGTCGGCACAGTGGGAAAGCCGCAAAAGGAGCGCCGCAGCGTGTGATGCGCGGCGGGGACGACAGTGCTTTTAGTTGGATTGTGCCCTAATTGAATTCCGCCCTCGCTTACACGGCAGGCCGCCGCGGCCCTTGGAACGCGTTTCGAAGAGGGCCACGCCTCGCCGCGCCACGCCATGCTACAGTGGGCCAGAATACCGGTGCAGGCGGACAAAACTCTAAACGCGTTTTAAGCTTTGGAAGTCGCTTAACAGGATTCGAACTGAACGTGTTCGGAGAGCAATCCATTGGCGAGGTTCGAAACCCATTCAGCGACTCTGGAGCTCAAAACGCGTCTAGAGTTTTGGCCGCCTGCGCCGGTCTTCTAGCCCACTGTGCGTGCCCGGCCCCGCCCCGCCCCGCCCCGCCGCAAGCCATGTGGTCGTTTGTGGCACTAGTACAGTGCGGCTCAGCGCTGCTTGCTGTGGGAGACCGACCATCATGGGAGTCGCACTGGACAGTCGGCAATCACAGACAGCTTCAACCTGGGGCTTTCGTCTGTCCGTCCGTCCGTCTGTCTGTCTGTCTGTCTGTCTGCGGCTGGCTGGCTGACTGGCAGTCTGGCGGCGCACGGTGGGCCAAAACAATGGCACATGGACAAAACTCTAGACGCGGTTTCAGCTCCAGAGGCGCTAAACAAGACTCGAACCGAACGTGTGACCCGAGTTGTGACCGAATAGCTCTCCGAACGAGGAATCCATTGGTGAAGGTCGCACATTCGGTTCGAGTCCTGTTTAGCGACTCTGGAGCTCATAACACGTCTGGAGTTTTGGCCGCCTGCGCCGGTCCTCTGGCCCACTGTGCCGCGTTTGCCGCTCTTTCCGACCACCGGTACTGCCGCGCTGCCCTGGCCTCGGCAGCGCTTCGGCCTCGCTGCGTCCATCGACGCTAACGCAGTTAGCCGCCACTTCGCTCATCATAATTGGCTCTCCAACGCCGCCGCCCTTTCGACTGGCCTCGACTGGGTTGCAGGCGTGGATTCAGGGGGTTGTGGGGGGGGGAGGGGGTCACCTTCCCTGAAGGCGGTGAAGCCTCCTGAAAGGTAGGCAAAAAGTCGCACATCGCCCCTGCAAGTAAGTAGGCAACTATCGCGTCATCGCCCCCCACCCCCTGCACTCGCATCTGGATCCGCGCCAGATGCACCACAAGAAAAAACCACAACGAAAGGACGCAAATTCTTGGCAATTTTTTTTATTGGGAATTTAATGTACTTTCAAAGTACAACAATTAGTACAATGGCACCGGCATGACGAGTGCCGTGCAGTCCAAGGCCTCATTGTGGTTCGTACAGTTCTCGTTGTACTCTCTACAATCCCTGTTGTAATTTTATTGTAGTGCAGTGTTGTACTGTTTTAATTGTACTATTCACACTTTGACGCGTCCTAATGGAATAATCCTAACTGTCAGTGCAGATCCAAGACAATCCTAACTGTTAGGGCAGATCCAGGATTGTCTTGGATCCGCACTGACAGTTAGGATTATTCTACTAGGACGCGTCGACTTTTTCTTGCAGTGTGACCTGGCCGGCCGACGGCGACCTGGACGCGAAAAGTGACGACGCCGCGCCATCGACTAAATCGCTCCCTGAGCGTCGGTCGCGGACTTTAGACCCGGCCCCTGCTGCTGCTGCGGCCGTGGGAGGCACCGCACTGATTGAAGCGAGCGGCGCGTGCCCCTTCTACCCCCTTTCCCTCTCCCTTCCCTACACCTCCCCTTCCCTGCCCCTCCCTCTCCCCACCCTTCCCCTCATCCTCCCTTCCCTTCCCTGCTCTTCCCCTTCCCTTCCCTGCCCTTCCCCTCCCCTTCCTCTCCCTTCCCTCCCCTTTCCTTCCCTGTTCCTCTCTCTCCCTTCTCAGCCCCTCCCTTCCTCTCCCTTCCCTCCCCCTCCCTCTCCCCTCCCCCACCGGACCCCGCAGCGAGGCTGCCGGTGGCGTGGCTGTGCGGCTCTGCGGCGTGGCGCGGCGCTGTGCGCTCTGATTGGCGTATTGTAACAGGCGGCGTTTTCTCGACCGTCTGCTCCCTGCAATTGTTGAATTGTTGAGCTGGCCCGGCGCGGGGCACAGGGCGGGGCACAGGGCGGGGCGCAGGGCGGGGCGCAGGGCGGGGGAGGGGGCGCCATGCAGCGACCCAGCACCACGGCCCAGCGGCCTGCTCCGCACTGTGAGACCACTGTTATTCAACGAATGTGACGTCATATTCGTTTGCAAGTGAATTTTGTCACGTTCGTTTGAATATGACGTCACATTCCTTTGGATGTTGATCCACGCGTTCAAACGAATGTGACGTTCTAATTTAACGGCCCCGTGTCACGTTCAAACGAATGTGACATCGTATTCAAACAAACGTGACAAAATTCACATTCGAGCGAATAATGACGTCACATTCGTTGAATAACATTGTGTGGAGAACTCCACTTTTAAAACGCGTGGAGTAGTTGGAATTATCGGTCTCCGCCGAAGTGTGGAGTCGCTCCAGGTTGGCACCATGCCAAGAGATAGGGGCTCTAAGAGCTATACTGCACTTCACAGTGCGGAGACTGCAATATATCTACATTCACTGGTAAAACAAAGGCATTAAAACTATGCCCTTAAAGGGCGTAAACGATTCACGCGCTTTAAGGGCGTGAATCGTTTAATGCCTTTGGAAGGGCATTAAAATTTTGCCTGAAAGTCCTATACCATTCACGCCCTTCCCAACGGCATCAAACGATTCACGCCCTTAAGGCGCGTGAAAGACAGTTAATGCCCTTAAGGGCGTAGTTTTCACGCCTTTGTTTTACCAGTGTTTCCAAATGTGGAGAGTTACTCCACACCAGGAAGTGTGAAGTTCTCTACCCCTGGTAAGACAGTGCATCCGCCGCCGGCGAGGGGGCCACCACCCCGGTAATCCTGTGTACAAATTCACTGGTGATCTCCGGTAGTCAACACCGGAATCACGTAATCACTGACAAAATGTTGTCATTTTTTGGCGTTTTTGAACCAATTTTACCCAATTCAACGCGAAATCCCCAGTAAAATGTCTGAAATCCCGTAGTCTTGTGTACGCCTGAAACAAGAGTTGCGGCCCCCTCGGCCGCCGGCGTCCGCCCCCTCCATCACAGCCCAGCCTGGCGCGGGGCCCGCCGAGCGGCCCGGCCACCGCCGGCGAGGCGGCCAGTCCCGCCAGACGTCCGCGTTCCCGGCGTGCCTACCTCGCCGGCGCCGAGGTCCAGCCGGCCGGGCCCCGCACAGTGGGCCAGCCAGCGGCCGCCACCGCAGGCTGCTGGGAAGGGCAGCCAATCTCGGCCGTCCCCGGCCGGCGGCCCGCACGCGCCGCGCCTGATGAACGCGGATCCACAGCTTGGCTGTGTTTGTGATCGTAATTGCGATCGCGGCTGGCGGGGCTGGCGGGGCTGGCGGGGCTGGCAGTCGGGCGATGCCGGCCGCCGCCGCCCGCACTCGTCGCTCTGTCTCTCTCGCACCGCTACGGCGCACTCCATGGGTGCGAGAGAGACAGAGCGACGCGTGCTGGCGGCGGCATCGCTCGGCAGGGCTGGCAGCGAGCCGGTGGTGCGGCGCTCTGTCATCCACACCCTCGCCCTCCTCATTTGCATGTGCTGCCTGGGCGCCCGGCCTGCACGCTCGCTTCTAATTGGTTGCCGCGTGTCGCGATGCCGCTACGCTCGCCGCCACGCTCGCCGCCACGCTCGCCGCCACGCTCGCCACCACGCTCGCTGCCACGCTCGCCGCCACGCTCGCCGCCACGCTCGCCGCCACGCTCGCCGCCACGCTCGCCGCCACGCTCGCCGCCACGCTCACCGCCACGCTCGCTGCCACGCTCGCCGCCACGCTCACCGCCACGCTCGCCGCCACGCTCGCCGCCACGCTCGCCGCCACGCTCGCCGCCACGCTCGCCGCCACGCTCGCCGCCACGCTCCCCGCCACGCTCGCTGCCACGCTCGCCGCCACGCTCACCGCCACGCTCGCCGCCACGCTCGCCGCCACGCTCGCCCCGCCACGCTCGCCGCCACGCTCGCCACCACGCTCGCCGCCACGCTCGCCGCCACGCTCGCCGCCACGCTCGCCGCCACGCTCGCCGCCACGCTCGCCGCCACGCTCGCCGCCACGCTCGCCGCCACGCTCGCCGCCACGCTCGCTGCCACGCTCGCCGCCACGCTCACCGCCACGCTCGCCGCCACGCTCGCCGCCACGCTCGCCGCCACGCTCGCCGCCACGCTCGCCGCCACGCTCGCCGCCACGCTCGCCGCCACGCTCGCCGCCACGCTCCCCGCCACGCTCGCTGCCACGCTCGCCGCCACGCTCACCGCCACGCTCGCCGCCACGCTCGCCGCCACGCTCGCCCCGCCACGCTCGCCGCCACGCTCGCCACCACGCTCGCCGCCACGCTCGCCGCCACGCTCGCCGCCACGCTCGCCGCCACGCTCGCCGCCACGCTCGCCGCCACGCTCGCCGCCACGCTCGCCGCCACGCTCGCCGCCACGCTCGCCACCACGCTCGCCGCCACGCTCGCCGCCACGCTCGCCGCCACGCTCGCCGCCACGCTCGCCGCCACGCTCGCCGCCACGCTCGCCGCGCCACGCTCGCCGCCACGCTCGCCGCCACGCTCGCCGCGCCACGCTCGCCGCCACGCTCGCTGCCACGCTCGCCGCCACGCTCACCGCCACGCTCCTATTGTTCACTGTGTAACTGCGGTACCTGTAATGCTCCACTGGCGGCGGCGCCAACAGGCCGCCGCGGCCGTCGTCGGCCTGTCCTCGACGACGGCGCTGCAAGGTAGCAGGGCTGCAGGGCACACTGGGCGGCCAAACCTCGAGACGCGTGTTGAGCTCCAGAGTCGCTAAATGGGACTCGGAGAGAACGTGTGAGCCCACCAATGGATTCCTCTCCGAACGAGGAATCCATTGGTGGGATCACACGTTCGGTTCGAGTCCCGTTCAGCGACTCTGGAGCTCAAAACCCGTCCGGGATTTTGACCGCTTCGAACGGTCTTCTGGCCCACTGCGCAGGGTATTCCCGCGTCGCCGGGTCGCCTCCGGGGAGTGCAGCAGAGGCGCGCTGGTGTCGCGTTGCCGCCGCTGGTGTCCATGTCAGACCGCCCAGGCAGGGTCGGTGGTCGGTGCACAGTGGGCCAGGTACAGGCGGCCAAAACGCAACCAAGTTTTGAGCTTCAGAGTCGCGTAATGGGACTCGACCCCGACGTGTGACCCCACCTATGGATTGCTCTCCGAACGAGGAATTCATTGGTGGGGTCACACGTCGTCCCAGTTCTAGTCCTGCTTAGCGACTCCGCGGAGCTCAAAACACGTCCAGAGTTTTGGCCGCCGGCAGGGCCCACGGTGCGGTGGGGCGGCAGGCAAGGCAGCCCTCAGGCAAGCAGCCCCTGAGCAAGCAGCCCTCAGCACACCAACAGATAACGACGTTCACAATTAGCAGGGAGCGGCGTGTCCGGGAGGGCAGGGCCGCGGCGGCGGGCCCATCAGGCTCTCTCCCTCTCACTCACGGGGCGCACCAGTGCACAGTGGGCCAGAAGACCAGCGCCGGCGGCCAAAACTCCAGACGCGTTTCGAGCTCCATAGTCGCTAAATGGGACACGAACCGAACGTGTGACCCAACCAATGGATTCCCTGTTCGGTGAGGAATCCATTGGTGGGGTCGCACGTTCGGTTCGAGTCCCATTCAGCGACTCTGGAGCTCAAAACGCGTCCGGGATTCTGACCGCCTCCACCGGTCTTCTGGCCCACTGTGCAGTGGGTGCGAGGGAGAGGCCCGCAGGCTCGGGGGCGCGGCGCGGCGCTAATGACGGTGGCGACTGGCGGTGGCCGGCCCCGCGGAGCAAGGCCGTCGGCCACCTAGTCGGTACCAACGCCCGGCCGGGCGAGAGCTTGTCCGCGGCCAGCGAGGCTTCAAAGGCAGTCTCGCGTCAGGGACCAGTTCATCGCCTTCAGGGGAAGAAAGAGAAAACGGGGCGGGGGGGCGTGTTTATTGCCTGTAGCCCGAGGACCTGCCCCCTCCCCCGCATCCTCCCCAACGCCCTCGTCCTCGTCGTCCTCGTCGCCTCGTCCGTCGCCTGCAGCGGCAGCAGCGACCGGCAGGGCGGTGCGCGGACAGGCGCACAGTGGAACAGCCAGAAGACCGGCGCAGGCGGCCAAAACTCTAGACGCGTTTTGAGCTCCAGAGTCGCTAAATAGGACTCGAACAGAACGTGTGACCGCACACCGCACCACTGGATTCCTCGTTCGGAGAGCAACCCATTGGTGGGGTCACCCGTTCGGTTCAAGTCCCATCTAGCGACTCTAAAGCTCAAACCCCGTCCGGGATTTTGACCGCCTTCTGGCCCACTGTGAGGCGGCAAGGGTTGAGGAAACCGCGATAGGCGCCGCGGCGCGGCCACGCTGGAGTAGTTGGGGGCATGGAGGGGAGGAGGGGAGGAGGGGAGGAGGGGAGGAGGGGAGGAGGGGACGAGGGGAGGAGGGGACGAGGGGAGGAGGGGGGAGGAGGAGGGGAGGGGAGGAGGGGACGAGGGGAGGAGGGGAGGAGGGGAGGGGAGGAGGGGGGAGGAGGGGAGGAGGGGAGGAGGGGAGAAGGGGAGGAGGGGAGGAGGGGAGGAGGGGAGAAGGGGAGGAGGGGCGGAGGGGCGGAGGGGCGGAGGGGAGGGGGGGAGGAGGGGAGGATGGGAGGAGGGGAGGAGGGGAGGAGGGGCGGAGGACGGGGAGACCGCGATGCCGCGATAGCGCCGACCAGGGAACAACGAAACCCGCGCCGCCGGCCGCGGCACGCGCCGATACCGCGCAACGACCCGCGACACCCGCCAATGCCAATTCGTTTACTTTCATCGCCACCCTTTTACATTTTCACAATTTCGCCAGCGTTTTTTTGTGGTCTCGTGTCGCGACCGGGTGCGGATGGCGGCGCAGCCAAAGTTTGCACTCTAAAAATGTCCTGCACCAGCATAATGTCGTGGAGATTTTCTCCATGACACAAAAGAAATTTGACAAGGCAGAACTTTAGAAGTGAAGTTACGAATGCGAGCCGCACCACTTTATACAGAAATTCCTGTAAGATCTGGAGAATCTTCACTGTAAGACTTTAAGAGCGCACTCATAGCAGGCATCGTTATATTGGCGATCTGCTCTGCTCGTTGGCTCTGGGTCCAGGTTCATCCAGTATTTCCCGCCTGAGTAGGCCCGGCGGTTTCTCTCGTCAACCTCTTCTCGCACGCTCGGCAAGACTCCATAGCCTTTCTCTTTCTCTCTCTCTCTCTCTCTCTCTCTCTCTCTCTCTCTCTCTCTCTCTCTCTCTCTCTCTCTCTCTCTCTCTCTCTCTCTCTCTCTCTCTCTCTCTCTCAGATGCGCGTCTGTGCCCCACACCGCATCCTTCATTTACCCTCATCGGTCTGGCTGAGCTCGCCCCGATTCCGAACGGAGCCTCCGTCGTCGCTCTGTCCCTCTCGCACTCATGGGGTGTCCTGTTCGAGTGTGAGAGAGACAGAGCGACGCAGCGCTGGGCTAGGTTGGACCGCCGCGGCGCCGAGGCGTGGGGTAGCTTGGCGTGGCGTGGCGTGGCGTGGCGTGGCGTGGCGTGGCGTGGCGTGGCGTAGCTTGGCGTGGCGTGGCGTGGCGTGGCGTGGCGTGGCGTGGCGTGGCGTGGCGTAGCTTGGCGTGGCGTGGCGTAGCTTGGCGTGGCGTGGCGTGGCGTGGCTTGGCGTGGCGTGGCGTGGCGTGGCGTGGCGTGGCGTGGCGGCGCGCGGGGCGCGGCCCTGCTCCATTTCCCTGATGGAAAACTCCGGGGCGTGAGGCTCGGCCTGCTGCATCGCGGTGCCGCCGCAGCGAGTCGTCGCCGCTCGAGCAGGGACAATGTTTTTACAACGACAAAATCGTGACGCGTTCTATTTCGGGAGAATGGGAATTTTTTTTCCCGTTCGTTTGAATACGCGGTCGAGTTCGTTTCAATGTTGATTCACGTTCAAAAACGAAGTGGCACACTAATTAGACGTCCCGCGTTGCGTTCTCTGTCACCCCTCTAGCCTGAAAGGCAGGCAAAAACAATGCACTTTAAAAAAGGCACTTGTAAGAAGGCAAGAAGCGTCACTTTGCTGGCAGTGCCGGCCTCGCTCAGGCAGACTCTGGATCCACCCAAGTCAAGACGCGTGCACAGGGATGCATTCGCCCGGACTGGCTTCGAGCCGAGGGATCCCTTGCTAGGGGGGTTGCTCCAGGACCGGGCCCGGCCCACCGTCGGCGGCGCCCTGCCCCGCGCACAGTGGGCCAGAAGACCGGCGCAGGCGGCCAAAACACTAGACGCAGAGTCTCTGAATGGGACTCGAGTCGAACGGGTCACCCCACCAATGGATTGCTCTCCGGACGAGAAATCCATTGGTGAGGTCACACGTCCGGTTCGAGACACATTTAGCGACTCTGGAGCTCAAAACGCGCCCAGAGTTTTGTCCGCATGCGCCGGTCTTCTGGCTCACAGTGCCGCGGTCCGATGCGCGCTTGGCGACGCACCCTCAGCCGCTTGTGTCTGGGTAACGACGCCGACAATTAGCGCAGACCACGGCGATGGCGGGGCGGGGCGGGGCGGGGCGGGCGGAGCGAGGCAGGCGGGGCGAGGCGGGGTGGGGCGGGGCGGGGCGGGGCAGGGCGGGGCGGGCGCGACGCGTCGCCGTAATGAGGATGGTGTCGGGCGGTGCACCGCCACGCCGACGAGCATCCCCTTATTCCAAGCGACGGGTCATCACTCGAAAGAAACAACATCGTCCATGTTTTTCTTGTTTGAAAAACCAAACGTAGTCATCTCGACACCAACTGATCACTGTTATTCAACAAATGTGACGTCGTCACATTTGTCAGAATGTGAACTTTGTCACGTTCGTTTGAATACGATGTCACATTCGTTTGAATACGATGTCACATTCGTTTGAACGTGACACGGCCGTTAAATTAGGATGTCATATTCGTTTGAACGCGTGGATCAACATTCAAACGAATGTGACGTCATATTCAAACGAACGTGACAAAATACACATTCGATCGAATATGACGTCACATTCATTCGTTGAATAACAGTGATGCTGGGAGTGGGACGAGAACTGTGAACCCTGCCACGCGCACGCTCCAGAGTCATTAAATGGGACTCTATCGAGCTCGAAGATCCGAACGTGTGGCCACCAATGGATTGCTCTCCGAACGAGGAATCCATTGATGGGGTCACACGCCCGGTTCGAGTCCCGTCAAGCGACGCCGGAGCTCAAAACGCGTCTAGAGCTCTGGCCGCCGGCGGCGCCGGTCTTTTGGCCCACTGTGCGATGATGGCCTTGTCGCGCCCCGACTGGCGTGCGAAGCGCGGGCCGCGGGGCATGCCGCCGCCACTCCCGATTCGGGCCGCTAATTTTGATCTGCTCGCTGTTTACCTCCATCGTCGCGTCGTGGCGCCCGCCTGCTAAACCACCACACCACCCTATTGAGCGATTTCGCGACTGAGCCGCGGAGGGGTGGTGGGGAGGGGGGGAAGGGGGAAGGAATGTAGGGGGATGAGGGAGGTGGGAGGGGAGGGGGAGAGGGCAGCCAGCTGCTGAGTCACGGCGCCGCCGGGCCACGGCCAGGCGGCGGCGCGCCGCGGCCACCACCGCGGCTTCTATTTGATTAGAGTAATTGAATGTTACATTTAGGGGCCCTGGCGGCGGCGCTGTGTGGCGTCGCGAGGGGTGGGGGTGAGGGGTGGTGAGCGGGGGAGGTGGGGGTGGGAAGGGCACAGTGGGCCAGAAGACCGGCGCAGGTGGAGTCGCTAAAAAGGACTTGAACCAAACGTGTGACGCCCCCACCAATGGATTCCTCGTTCGGAGGGCAATCCATTGGTGGGGTCACACGTTCGGTTCGAGTCCCGTTTAGCGACTCTGGAGCTCAAAACCCGTGCGGGATTTTGATCGCCTCCGCCGTTCTACGGCTCATTAGCTGCTGCTCCAAAGTTCGATTGTCGGAGAACAAGGGAATTAGCGTTCTCAACCGCCCCAGGCTTCCGACTACCCACGCGAATACCGACCGCGGCTCACCGCCACCAAACCGGGCTATCGACAGCGGCCCCGTCGCGGCGTGTTCCGCAAAGGTGCGAGAGAGACAGAGCGACCACAGCGCATCTCGGAGCCAGACTGCTGGATGGGACATGTGCGGCTGCCGCTGACGTCAACAGCAAGAATCGGGGGCGGGTGGGGGAGGGAGGGAGGGAGGGAGAGAGAGAGAGAGAGAGAGAGAGAGAGAGAGAGAGAGAGAGAGAGAGAGAGAGAGAGAGAGAGAGATGCTGTATTATCCATACGACTGTCCACTCCATCTGCACCTGCAATTCCAATGGATCCACAGATGATGTTGCCAGACTACCCTTCGTTCTCTACGTCGGTTAGAAGGATGGTTCATGGCGTGGTTGACCCGAGACATTATAGAAGTTGTTCAATCGGAAGAATTGCATGCATGAATGTCCGTGCATTTTTGTAATTTTTTTTTTTTTTTGCCCTCGCAGTCGCGCCATTAAAAGAGAACCGTTCTCTGGGCTGTTCTTTTTCAACATATTTCCAATCCAACTTTTTACAGCACGTACCCACCACTGTCGATGTGTGGGATGTGTGATGGGAATGGAGGCGTTGCAGACAGAGCAAGGCGTCATATGGCGTGGCGTGGATCGTATCACTGCAAATCCAAAGGTGATACTTTTAGTACCTTTTTTTGGCGATACAATTTTTTATCGCCAACAAACGGCCTTCAAAACGGCGATACACGAAAGTATCGCCAAAATTTGGAGTATCGCCAAAATCTGGCGATAAACAATGAAGAAGTCCCCTTTAGTTGTTCAAAGTTCATTGCAAAATGTTGGCAATACTCCGAAGTATCGCCAAATTTTGGCGATACTTTTGTGTATCGCCGTTTTGAAGGCATGATATTTCAGTAAGGCCGTTTGTTGGCGATACTCAACTGTATCGCCAAAAAAGATACTCAAGTATCGCCTTTGGATTTGCAGTGCGTTTGTCTCGGACAGGCTGCCCCAGGCGGCCTTAAATGTGTGATCAGCTGACCTAACGGCAGCGTATCTGCTATGGGTTTCCCGACATACGATGTGACGTGCGATGTCCACAGAAATGTGTTTCGGGCACGGCGAGCCCTGCAACGTCACGCCGTGCAGGAATTAAAATAATGATGGCATGGCCGAAATGCAGGACAGCCTGCCGCCACACTGTTCCAATCGACAGCCTTGTTATCGCACTCAAAGAAATGCCATGTGTGAACTGTCGAGCGAGTTTCTGCGAGCGCTCCTACGGAACAATAATATTTTAATGAGATTTATGAAACATTCGGGCTAAAAATGAACGCAAAATGGAAACGGAGGGCCAGCAGCGAGGGGTTAATTTGGTGTACACACGATTCCGGATTCCCACGATTCCTGAACAAATCCCATGGAAAAAGTGAGGATATTTGAAGAAATTTCTTTCATTCTTTTGGGACACAATTGCAAGATTTCGACGACATACCATTGAAATTATAAAGATTTTCAATAAAATTTTGAAAAAATACGAATGATTCCCAGGTTGAGTGTACACATGATTCCCGGAGTGGGTAACCCCTCGGCCAGCAGTTACCGAAAGCCTGCACCGCGGACCTTGAAAAGCGACTAGGACGGATTTTAAAAAAAAAACCGTTCCAAAAATGTCGCGCCGGATGAGCTCTGGTGGGTAGAGTATCGGTCACTCCGTCCCTCTCGGAACCCAGCGGGTCGCCCCGCGCCGAGAGTGCGACAAGGACAGAGCAGCACCCGTCAAAAGAGCACCCCTTGTTGCTAATTTACAAAACGACGCTGCGCTGTGAGTGGGGCAGGGCAGCCGCCGTGCCGCCCCGCCAGCCCCACACAGTGGGCCAGAAGACCGGCGCAGGCGGCCAGAACTCCAGACCCGTTACTCTGAGCTCCAGATTCGCTAAGCAGGACTCGATCCGAACGTGTAACCCCAACAATGGATTCCTCGTTCGGAGAGAAACCCATTGGTTGGGTCCTAAATTCAGTTCGAGTCCCACTTAGCGTCAGTAGAGCTCAAAACCCGTCCGGGATTCTGACCGCGGCCTTCACCAGAGTCTTCTGGGCCACTGTGCCTCGCCTCGCCACGCTACGGCATGTCTTCCACGGAAAAAAAGAATTTGTTGTACCAACGAATATGTATGTTGATTTTAGGATAGCAAAGAAAAAGTTGTGAGGTTTACTATGAATTTGTTGTGAAAACGAACACTTTGCTCTCACAACGTACAACATATCGTCAGAGGGACTAAAATATCATCAAAATAAAAATATTCAAATTACACCTTACGAATTATTTGTCGTAGTGAGAGCAAAGTTTTCGTTCTGACAACAAATTAATAGTACACCTAACAACTTTTTCTTTGCTATCACAAAACCAACATACATATTCGTTGGTACAACAAATTCTTTTTTTCCGTGTCTGACCCACTGTGCGCCGGGCTGCCGCTGCGCAGCGAGCGATGATCCGGGACTACCATCATGCACGCACCATGCCCGCGTCTCGACACCTGGACTTCCCTGTCGGACACTGCTGATGGGAAACGCCGCCGGGCCCGTGACACGGTGACATGGATTCAGCGCACACGGCCTCGGCGGACACGGCCTTGGCGGACGCGGCTTCGGTGGACACGGCTTATTCGGCGGCCAACGGCCTCGGCAGACAACGGCCTCGGCGGACACGGCCTCGGTGTACACGGCTTCGGTAAACACGGCCTTGGCGAACACAGCCTCATTGAACACTGTCTCGGCGGACACGGCTTCGGCGAACACGTCCTCCGCAGACACGGCCTCGGTGAACACGGCCTCGACAAACACAGCCTCGGCGAACACGGCCTCGGCAGACAACGGCGTTTACGACACATAGCAACACCCTTGGTGTAGGCCTCACTGAACACGGCCTCGGCGAACACGACCTCGGCGGACACGGTGACACGGCCTCGGCGCGGACAAAGATAATGAAAAGGGAATTATTGCGTCGGAAATGATAATGCCGGGGCTGCGGCGAGCCAGGCCTCGGCCCGGCCGCTGGAATGAGTTTTAGCATAAAAGGATCTCGGCATTTAAAACGGAGCAATCCAGCCTTAATGGCTGCGTCGGCCGCGTGCGTGGCAGCGTGGCGCTGGGGTTGTTGCCAGCCGCGTCAGGGCGGCGCGCTAGCGCTACCCGCCGGCCCCTATCAGTGGGGGCGGCGGCGCGGCGCGGCGCGCGGCTGACTGCTCGGGCGGGGCGGCCGCACACTTCTCATTAACAAGGCTGGCGCCATCTTCACATGCAAGCTGACAGCTCGGGCAGGGCGGCCGCACGATATCATGACGTCAGGTTGGCGGCCGTGACGGCGCACGAGGAGCCCGCCTTGCGGGTGCACCTTGACGGCGCCGGCCGCCGACACCCTTACTGCCTTCGGCGGCGTCCTCGACGGACTCCTCGACGGGGACCCAGTCCCCGGCAGGGCTGGGCTGTGTCCATCAACCCGGTGCCCTTCAAGGCCTTCAAGGCACCGGCGGAGCCGGCTCGAGTCCCGGAGCCGGCGACTTGGCCTCGCGATGGCTGTTACATGGTGGCGAGCTGGCTGGCTGGCGGCGCACAGTGGGCCAGAAGACCGGCGCAGGCGGCCGAAATTCTGGACGGGTTTTGAGCTCCCGAGTCGCTAAACAGAAATCGAACCGAGCGTGTGACCCCCACCAATGGATTGCTCCGCGAACGCGGAATCTATTGGTGGGGTCACACGTTCGGTTCGAGTCCCATTTAGAGACTCTGGAGCTCAAAACGCGTCCCGCACTGCGCCGGTATTCTGGC
The DNA here is from genome assembly GCA_030522485.1 of Stenchaetothrips biformis. Lineage (NCBI taxonomy): Eukaryota > Metazoa > Arthropoda > Insecta > Thysanoptera > Thripidae > Stenchaetothrips > Stenchaetothrips biformis. The sequence goes on along the minus strand of CM060086.1, from coordinate 25,099,977 downwards.
CCACTGTGCGGCGCGCCGTTTTTCAGCGAACAAGGGCGCTGATTACGCGCGGCCCGCCCCGGCCGGCCTGGCTGCAGGGGTGAGCGCCACCGGCGGCACCAGGGCTCTCTAATTGCTGCGCCGCCGCGGCCGCCACTGCGTCGGCCGACGCGTCGGCCCGGCGCACAGTGGGCCAGAAGACGGCGCAGGCGGCCCAAACTCTAGACGCGTTTTGAGCTCCGGAGTCGCTAAAAGGGACTCGAACCGAACGTGTGACCCCAGCAATGGATTGCTCTCCGAACGCGGAATCGACTGGTGGGGTCATACGTTCGGTTCGGGTCCCATTTAGCGACTCTAGAGCTCAAAACGCGTCGAGAGTTTTGGCCGCCTTCTGGCCCACTGTGCGGCGTGCGCCCTCCACACGTCGCCGAGTCTCACCTGGCGGTGCGCGGCAGTGCGCGTCGCTGCGGAGCGGGGGCGCCAGGGCCGCGGCCGCCGCGCGGTTCGCCGTGCTGACCGGCGCCGTGGTGTCCGAGCTGGCCGGCGAAAGGTCGGCCGAAGGGCGGCGGGGGCGGCTGGCGGCGACACGGAGCGCGACGACGACGACGACGACGAGGACGACGACGAGGACGCCGACGACGACGAGGACGACGACGCGCGGCAGGCCTGCGGGGCGACGACGGCTCGCTGCGACACGCTGCACCGCACCCCGCGACCACCGCACCACGACTGACTCGGCGGCGCGGGCGCGGCGGGGTGGGGCGGGGCGGGGTGGGTCAGCCGTTGGGGGTGGGGGTGCTCTATCCCCGCTGGCGGCGGCAGGGTGCGGCGCGGCGTCGTCGGGGTGGCCGCCGCTGAGCGCGCACGGCTGGAAGCGCGGCGCAGCACGGCGCGGCCCGGTGCAGGACGGACCATATCGTCATCGCAGCCTGAAACAAAATTGCGTAGCTGTGTACAGTAGCGTCGCCTTCAGTGAACCGGAGTAACTTGAGTAGGGATGGGGTAAAATACCGGCATTATATATTTTTATCTTTAATTGAACCCAATAAAATACTGAAAGATACCGGTATAAAACCGTAAAATACAAAGAAATTCAGAAAACCGTAATAATACCGAAAACTACCGAGCAATAAAATACCAGAGCCATCCCTGAACTTGAGACAATTTTGGGGCAAGTTGGTTGTCAGATTTGGTGACACGCGCACCAAGACGCTACATAATAGGTGACTTTAATGTTAGGGAAAATGAACGTTCAGTTATCTGCCATTGAAGCGCAATGGTTTTAGTTCCGGAGGGTCACCAGGGTACCGAAAACTGGGGTAAACTGGGGGTAAAATATACAGGATACAATGAATTTTCAAAGGTAAGTTACGAAGTCAGCTACACCACAACATGACAAGGAGAATATTGAAGATATCTTCATCATGAGACTTTGATGTAAGAGTGTGTTGAGGAAGTCGTTTTACACTCTCAATTTCCTTCTGAGAAATGCCCATAAGTTACTGAGAATCCTTCACCGTGCTGTCATAATAATAAGCTTTTTGTTTGCACTGTAAATCAAATAGTGATACATCTCACCATCTGGGGGAGAGACAGAAACTGTCTCACCGAAAATGGGTGATACTAAAATATATCACCGTAAAAAGGTCGTACACGAATGTATCACCGAAAAAAAGGTCGTACACGAATGCATCACCGAAAAAGGGTGATACTTCCCTAGGAAAACAAGGGCCCGTCTCGCTGTTGTCTGACCTTTTTTAGGTGATACATTCGAGTACGAACTTTTTTCGGTGATACATCCGTGTACGACTCTTTTTCGGTGATACTTTTTGTATCGCCGAAAATTGGTGAGACGTCTCACCCTTTGAATTTCAGTGTGTATTACGAAGAAAAAGCTCAGTGGGATCTTAAGAGTGTAGGTCCATTTATCCTGTTTCCGCCAGAGGGCACTTTCCTCCCTTTCCCTGCTACCTGTGCAGCCGCTGCACTGTTCATGCGGCTCAACGAGGCGGCGCCGCGGCGCCCGAGTACCTGATCGGCCGGATCGCCTCGTCGGCGCCGCTCGCTCGGAAGCGAAGGGCGAGGGGTTGCTCATTAACGCAGTGGCGGATCCAGAGGCGGCCTTTTGGGGAGGGGGCAAAGCAGCACTTTTTGCCTACTTACAGGGGCAAAGTAGCATTTTTTGCCTACCTTTCAGGCGGCTATCTAGGTGCTATGGGGGGGGGGGGCAAAAACACCTCCCCCCCCCTGTATCCGCGCCTGCATTAACGGGGCGTATGTAATCGGGTGTTCCAATCAGAACAGAACGAGCGAGAGGTTCGAGGTTCGCCTCCCGTCAACGCAGCGGCGACGCACTGTGGGCTAGAAGACCGGTGGAGGCGCGGCGGCCAATATCCCGGACAAGTTTTGAGCTCCACAGAGTCGCTAAATGGGACCCGAACCAAACGTGGTGTCGTGGCCCCTAATGGATTCCTCGTTCGGAAAGCCATCCATTGGTGGGGTCACACGTCGTTCGGTTCGAGTCCTGTTTAGCGGCTCTGGAGCTCAAAGCGCGTCCAGAGTTTTGGTCGCCTCTACTGGTTTTCTGGCCCACTGTGCGTCATGAAGGCGGCTAACGAGGGAGGCAGGAAGCCGGACGACACGAAGAAAGGGAAAAGTGAAGCGAGCGACATAAATAACGACCCCGCGGACTGCAGGGAGCTCTCTCTCTCTCTCTCTCTCTCACGCGCGCGCGGGTGAATTCCATGCGGGTGAGAGAGAGAGAGAGAGAGAGAGAGAGAGAGAGAGAGAGAGAGAGAGAGAGAGAGAGAGAGAGAGAGAGAGAGAGAGAGAGAGAGCGGAATCAGCGGGCCTGCTGCTCGCGATGATTGGGCCTATTGACCCAAGTATTCCACCGGCTGATTCGCTTAGCGGCCGCTCCCCTACCCTTTCCGCCAGCGCCTCCTCCCCCCCCCTCCTTCCACCCCTTCTGTCCCACCCTCTTCCTCCTCCTCTTCCTCCCTTGTGTCAAGTCAGCCGCGCTGCAACAGCGTGCCTGCCTCCTCGGTCTCCTGGCGCTGGACACACTTGAATAATAGAAACCGCCCGCCACCTCGACCGAGCGTCAGAGGCGAGAGGTCAAGTCTCTCATGCTGGCTGAAAGGCAGCCAGGGAAGCAGCCCGCCTGTCGCACTTCCAGCTGCTTTGGGAGTGTGCACTGTTATGCAACGAATGTGACGTCATATTTGTTCGAATGTGAATTTTGTCACGTTTGTTTGACTATGACGTCACATTCGTTTGAATGTTAACGCACGTTCAAACGAATGTAACACCCAAATTGAACGGTCGTGTCACGAACGTGACAAAATTCACATTCTAACGAATATGAGGTCACATTCGTCGAATAACAGTGTGTTCCTTGGCTCACGGTTAGAGTCCCGCCTTGAAATCCAAGGGGATGATGCCTTGGTTTTATTGCCAAGGGGTTTGAGTAAATTTCCCAAGTTGGCCTAACTTGACATCACTTGACAGAAATGGGCTCGTCTTGACGCGAGGCAAACAAGAAATGTCAACACATGTCATGGCATTGGAAGTGAAATGAAAAGTTATTGAACTCCAAAATATGTAAAATGGCCAAAACGTACTTTTAGTACTTTTTAAAATAGACCAACAACATTTCCCTTGGTTCTTGGACGCGTCCGCATCATGCATTTCAAACGTAGGTATCTGTGCAAAAACTCCTCCCTGTTCTGAGTGACATCACGACGGTTTGACATCGCCATGGTATTATCGTAATGACTTGCATAATTCGATAAACACGCGAGCAGCGTGAGATCGCGCGAGCGACAAGGAGGACGGACAGAAAGGAAAAAGGGGGGGGGGGGGGTAAACAGTGGGCCAGAAGACCGGCTCTGGCGGCCAAAACTCTGGGCCCTTTTTAAGCTCCAGAGTTGGTGAAGAGGACTCAAACCGAACCGAACTCTAGATGCGTTCTGGAGCTCAGAGTCCGCTTAATGGGACTCGAACCGAACGTCTGACCCCGCCAATGGATTGCTCTCAGAACGAGGAATCCACTGGTTGAGTGACACGTTCGGTTCAAGTCCCGTCTAGCGATTGTGGAGCTCAAAACGCGTCTAGAGTTTTGGCCGCAACGATTTTGTACGACAATGTGGTTAACGACTTTTCCGGCCTGGTTCAACAAACTACGGTGCAGGCCCCCAACAGAGGGGATGCAAGGAAAATAATGTTGAGTTGCCGCGCATTCTGTCACCAACTGGTGTCGCCCCCTCCACTGCTGAGTCCTCGAGTTAAAGAGATGGGACGATATACACAAATTTTGTCATTCCCTCTGGCGCTGGGTCGGCGCTGACAGGTTTGGCGCGTAAAATGGCAGCCATTGCCGCCTGATTGGGTTACGTCCAAATTCGTCACATTGTTGAGACTCTTACGTCTAATGACTTCATCTTCATGTTCCAGCGTTCCAGCACCTGGGGCGCCGCCACCGACGCCGAGACTGGCGCGCCTGGGGAAGGCGGGAGGCACACAGTGGGCCGCAGGTGGCCAAAATTCTAGACGCGTTTTGAGCTCCAGCGGCTAAATGGGCCTCGAACCGAATCAATTAGGGTGACCCCTTCAGTAGATTCCTCTTCCAAGAAGGAATCCATCGGTGGGGTCGCACGTTCGGTTCGAGTCCCATTGACCAACTCTGTAGCTCAAAACGCACCCGCAGAGTTTTGGCTGGCCGCCTGCGCCGGTCTCCTGGCCCACTGTGAGGTGCCGCCGGATCGCTGCGAGGCGAGCATCAAGTCCTCGCCACACGGATTTAATTACGCAGGAATTATATTATGGCGGCATGCTGCCATTGAGCGGCTCCGCTGGCGCGCTGATTCCGAACAGTGCTCCGCTGCCGCCGCCCTCGCTCGCACCCCTCCGCAACGAGTGCGAGAGAGACAGAGCGACAAAACCATGTTCGGAATGGGCCGGCCGCTGCTCGGGGCGCGACGTGGCTCCAGCACTGATGGATGACTTCGGATAAAACGGCAGAAGAGGAATATTGGCGAGGCGACAGCCGCACAGTGGGTCAGAAGACCGTTGAGGCGGCAAGAGTTCCAGACGCGCTTTGAGCTTCAGAGTCGCTAACTGGGACTCAAATCGGACGTGTCACCCCGCACCAATGCATTGCTCTCTCAACGAGGAATCCATTGGTGGGGTCGCACGTTCGATTCGAGCCCCGTTTAGCGACTCTGGAGCTCAAAACGCGGTCCAGAATTTTGGCCGCCTCAACGAGGTCCTCTATCCCACCGTGGGCCGCAACGCCGCGTCCACACAGCAGCGCTCGCCGTTGTCTCTCTTGCACTCACGGGGCGGTCCGGGGGAGTGCGAGTGAAACAGAGTGTCTCCGGGCGGAATGCCCTCGTACTGTCTGGCTCATTTTCCTCTTTCACTTTTGTTTTGCGTTGTTTTCCTAGAATGGATTCGGATGTATTGTGAGCGCGCGGCAAACCTTGAAGCCGGCCGTGAACGCGGTCGACGAGCACAGTGGGCCAGACGATCGGTGGAGGCTGTGAAAATCCCGGACGGGTTGTTTTTAGCTCCAGAGTCGCTAAACAGGACTCGAAACGCGCGTGTGACGCCGCCAATGAATTGCTCTGCGAGCGAAGAATCCATTGGTGGCGTCACACGTTCAGTTCGAGTCCCGTTCAGCGACTCTGGGGCTCAAAACGCTTCTACACTTTTGGCCGCCTGAGCCGGTCTTCTGGCCCACTGTGCTGCGTGCTGGATTAATGTAACCCCTCGCTGCCGAGAGGGCGCGCTGCCCAAACTACAGTCCATCCCCTCCGCGGGGGAGGGGAGGGGGAGGAAAGGGAAGGGGGAGGGGAGGGGGAGGGTGGCGCGTTGCGTTATCTGTGGCGCTGCGGCGGCGATCTGTGGGAAAGAGCCAATCATAAAACGGCCAAGAGATTCACACCCGCGCCTGGCCTGGCCTGGTCGCGAGGCGAGGGAGGGAGGGGAGGGGAGGTGGAGGATGCGACTCTACTCCCGCGCGTTGTTTGGACTTTACATACATTAGCCATAGCTCCGAAGCGTGCCCCGCTGATAATGCGAGCGCGCGCGCGTATGTGTGTGTGTGTCCTGCCTGTCTGTGGATGTGTGTGTGTGTCCTGCCTGTCTGTGGATGTGTGTGTGTGTGTCCTGCCTGTCTGTGGATGTGTGTGTGTGTGTCCTGCCTGTCTGTGGATGTGTGTGTGTGTGTGTGTGTGGGTGTGTGTGCAGGCTGCGCGTAGTTTGGCGCGCAAGTCACACACAAATCAAAACGCGGTCCTCGTCCACGGCCACCGCATTTGCACCGCCGCCGTGTCGTATACCGCGGTGTCCACCCAAACGTCCGTATGCCCTTCTTCGCGGCTTCTCGCTTCACAGAGGGCCAGAAGGCTGGCACAGGCGCACTGCAAGTCCAAGTGTAGGACAGGTCTACACTTGCAGGTGTCGGACACTGTGTGGTCGACACTTCAAAGCGTCGGACAAAACTGGTCGATGCTTGCAAGCGTAGGACAAACTGGTCGACGCGACCGGCCCTACACTTATGGATTTGCAGTGCGGTCAAAACTCTGGGCGCCTTTTGGGCTCCAGAGTCGCTAAACGGGACTCAAACCGAACGTCTGACCCCACCAGTGGGTTGCTCTCCGAACGAAGAATCCTTGGGTGGGGTCACACGTTGGTTTGAGTCCTGTTTAGCGACTCTAGACCTCAAAATGCGTCTAGAGTTTTGACCGCCTGCGTGCCCACTGGGCGCTTGCTGCTGCTTTCTGGCTGTGAACGGACGACCCGCGCGCTTCCACGATTGGGTGGTGTGGTGTAGAGTAGCATGTTGAAAGTAATGCAAACTCCAACAGAGCACAGCAAGCAACACTCATGCAAAATGTGAAAAAGCTCGAACGTTGGAGGATGGCGGCGTAGTAATGGCAGTCGCGTGCTCCACGCGCCACGAGCGCGACGCGTGGGAAATGGGAAGCGAAGATCCACCCTGTCATCGAAAACCCCCGACCACCAACCCCCACCCCCTCCACCACCAACAGCCGCGTCACGCACTAATTTTTGACGGGGAATAAATTTCAGACGAGATGGAGAATGTGAAGAGGATTACTACACTGTTATTCAACGAATGTGACGTCACGTTCGTTAGAATGTGAATTTCGTCACGTTCGTTTGAATATGTGATCCGACACGGAGTCACATTTTGTTTTGAACGTGACACGGCCGCAAATGTGACACATTCGTTTGAACGTGCCGGATCAACATGAAAACGAATGTATAACATCCTTTTCAAACGAACGTGACAGAATTCGCATTCTAACGACGTCACATTCGCTGAATATACCAGTGTAGCGGTAGGCCTCGGATCCGATTCGCGCTTGCCAGCAGCCTGGTGCAGTACATCCCATCAGCCTCGCTCCGTTCCGTTTCTCTCTCTCTCTCTCTGTCTGTCTCTCTCTCTCTCTCTCTCCTCTCTCTCTCTCTCTCTCTCTCTCTCTCTCTCTCTCTCTCTCTCTCTCTCAATCTCTCTCGGCACGTGGTGCGAGAGAGACGTGACCTTGCACGGAAGCGGTGCTGCGCTGGTTTGGAGCGAGTCAACAGGCGCGGCGGCACTTGGTGGGCGGTCAAATACCCGGATGGGTATTTGAGCTTCAGAGTCGCCAAATGGAACTCGAACCGAACGTGTGACCACACCAATGGACTCCTTGTTCCGAGAGCAACGCATCGGCATCGGTGGCGTGCGACTCTTATTCAGCGACTCTCTGGAGCTCTCTGAACCTAATATGGGTTCACTGTGCAGTCGAGGTCAATATAGTTCAGGGGTCATTTTGTACCCGGGTCAGTTTAACTCGGGTCACTTGTCCGGATCCCCTTGACTGTGCGGCGCAGAGAGCACGGCCGCTGCATGATCGGCGTGATTAAAGCCATCGTCATTAGGGCAGTCGGCAATCCGGCAGCGTGCTGATTAGCGGCCACTGCGCGCCAATATTGACCGGGACGCCGAGCGGCCGGTCAGTAGTGCTGTCCAGTCGTCATATTGCGGCGTCGTCGCTCTGCTCCCGTCTCAGTCACCTCACTGTCAAACCAAGTGTGGGCAACTCCACACTCGGTATACACACTAAATGTATTTGTACAATTTTGTACGTGGTCGCACACAATTTTCAACAGGCGAACTTTTTCGTACAAATTTGTACGAAAAGCACGTATGCGCAAAATTGTGTGGAGACCACGTACGAAAATTGTACAAAGGAATTTAGTGTGTAGTGTGGAGCAAGTGTCCACACTTGCTAATGCAGAGTGTCTCCACACTTCAAGTGTGAAGCAGCTCACGGAGCCCCTATCTCTTGGCATGGTGCAAACGTGGAGAACTCCACACTTGAAGTGTGGAGACCGCACTGTGCCAAAAAAAAAACACAGTAAATCCTGTTCTGATTAATGCAGCTTTCACTGTAGTTCAGAACACAGGATTTACTGTACGTTTGGACGGGATCTACTGTACTAGGTACGGGATTTACCGTGCTTTTAGAAGCAAGTACGGAATATTCTGAACGTGGTACGGAAAACTCGGTAACAATGCACAGTAAATCCTGTATTCCAAACTACAGCAAAACCTAGCAAAAAAATTAAACGGGATTTCCCGTGATATTTTATCACAGTGCGCTTACTCTGCACTTCCAAACGTGGAGACTGAAAATTCCTCAACTCCGCGTTTCAAGGGTGGAGGTGTCCACGTTTGGTTTCACAGTGTTGGGGGCGAGCAGCGGCGCTGTGGGTGTGAGAGAGAGACAGAGCGAGGCCTTCAAATAGATGTGCAGGAATGGGGATGATGACGGGAGTGGGACGAGTCGGTGGCATTCCCTTACGGCACCAGTTCCACCTGGGTAAGTAACATACACCTAACCGTCTCACAGTGGGCCAGAAGACCGGCGGCGCAGACAGCCGAGACTCTAGTGACGCGTTTCGAGCTCCGGAGTCGCTAAACAGGACTCGAACCGAACGTGTGACCCCACCAATGGATTCCTCGTTCGGAGAGCAATCCATTGGTGGGGTCACACGCTCGGTTCGAGGTCCATTTAGCGACTCTGGAGTTCAAAACTCGTCCGGGATTTTGACCACCTGCGCCGGCCTTCTGGCCCACTGTGCGGCCGCTGTTTCATAGCAGTCTAATGGAAGGCTGTCTGTCCAAGCGCGGTATCTAGAGGGGGGGGGGCAAAAGGACAATTTCCCCCCCTCCGAGCCCTAGATAGCCGCCTGAAAGGTAGGCAAAAAGCAACACTTTGCCCCTGTAAGTAGACAAAAAGAGCTACGTTGCCCCTCCTTTGGGCTGACTCTGGATCCGCCACTGTGTCTGTCTCTCTCGCACTGCACGAGTGCGAGAGAGACGGAGCGACGCCACGATCCGCGCTGATCCGCCCCGTAATGACCAGTCTGATTTATTCAATCCCGCGTCGCGGCCGCATTGCGAGAGTCGCGCTGTCGAGGCTGTCTCTCTCGCACCCGTGCGGGACGCTCCATGAGTGTGAGAGAGACGGAGCGACACAGCGGCGTGGGCGGCGCGTCGCGGCGAGGTGTTTATCATGACCTCGCCCTCACACGATCCGCCCCATCGGACCATCACATCCAGCCAAATGACCGGCGCAGCGGCGCAGCGCCCCCGACACTGGACGCTACTGCCAATTTGTTAGGTGAATAAAAGCCGCTCGGTCGTAAACTTCTCGCTCCGTTTTCGTTTTTTTTTTTTTTTTTTTTTTTTTTTTTTTTTCCCACCGTCGCATTACCGGGGACATTGTGTGCACCACAGTGGGCAAGAAGACCGGCGGAGGCGGTCAAAATCCCAGACGCGTTTTGAGCTCCAGAGTAACCCAGCAGTGGATTGCTCTCCGAACGAGGAATCCATTGATGCGGCCACACGATCGGTTCGAGCCCTATTCAGCGACTCGGACGCGTCTAGAGTTTTGTCCGCCAGCGTCTGCCTTCTGGCCCGCACTGTGCACACGCAGTACTCTGTCATGTCCGCGCACCCGCACCGTGTGCAGCAACACCATAGTATACCGCCAATTTGACCTTATTAAAACGCTCACCCGTTGTCTTTATACCTTTTTTTCCGGTGAAATATCAGCCAGATTGGATTGTTGACATTTAGCGGCAGAGGAGCCGGCAGGCAGGCCGGCCTGCCTGCGGGCCGCGAAATGAATTGAAGGGGGCTTCAACACTTACCAGCTCCCCTTCCGCCACCCCCTACCCCCTCCTGCTCCTCCTCATCCTCCTCCTCCTCTCCTCTTTCTCCTCCTCCTCCTCCTCCTTCTCCTCCTTCTCCTCCTCTTCCTCCTCCCCGTCCACCCTCCACTCTCACTCACTCGACTCGCAATAGACAGGGAAACAAAGTGGATGAAGAAAGGTTTAATACGACCAACCAGTTCTAGACAGCAGCCGAATGCGTTCACCCAGCGGGCCCGGCCACACAACACAGCCGACGACGCTGGTTTAGCCTCTTTTCCGGCGACTGCTTTCAAGTCTCGCAAACGGAACGGAAAGAAAATGATGCGTGTGCCAGTTAACTTGAGCCTGGCAGACGAACAGGCACATTGTCACTGTCATATTCTTGTTGTCAATATTCGTTACAGTGTGAATTTCGTCAGTTCGTTTGAATAATGTCACATTTGTTGGACCGTGACACGGCCGCAAGATGACACATTCGTTTGAATGTGACATCCTACGTTCAAACGAATGTGACATCGTAATTAAGCGAACGTAACAAAATTCACGTTCTACCGTAAACTGGGGTACCTTGAGACAGCAGGGAAACATGAGACACTTGATCCTAAGCTAACTCTACTTTGATGATTTTTTCAAGTTAAACTGCAAGTCTAAAAATACTGTCAACAAGAAAAAAAGCATAGGTTTATCTGAAAGCCTTCTCAGTGACAAAACCAAGGGGGCGCAGCCACTCGCAAAATCCTGAAATCCCTTGCCATCCGAAATCTTTCTCGCCAGATGACAACTAACAAAATTTGGGCCCAACACTCGGTGAAATCTAACGAAATCCAACGAAATCGCTTCAGAAATCGAAAGTCGAAGCTGGTTGCCCCCTCGGACAAAACTACGTGGTTACAAGTGTGTCTTAAGCACTTACCCCAAAATTGTCTCAAGTTACCCCAGTTTACGGCAACAAAAATGACGTTACATTTATTAAGTAACAGTGTTGTTGCGTTTTGTTGTTGTTGTTGGTTTGTTCTCGCCGTGCCTCGTCTCGGTGTTGTTGTTGTTGTTGTCACCGTGGCGGGGCGGGCGCGCCGAGAGGCTCTACGAGAAGGCGCTTCCGACGACGGACCGCCGCGGCATCCGGTCCCGGAGCTGCCGGCCGGAGAGCTTGCCGGAAGTGGTTCGGGGGAGCGCGTCCAGGAACTCGACGCCGCCGCGGAGCTGCTTGTTGGCGGGGAGCTTGTCTGCAAGGCGACATGCGCGGCGTGACGGTGAGCCGCCGGAAGTCCGGCCGGAAAATTAAAACGAATGGCGGCGTCGCTCTGTCTCGCTCGCACCCACTACGCACACGTCGGGGCGTGCGGGAGGGACATAGCGACGCACAGTGGGCCAGAAGACCGGCGCAGGCGGTCAAAGCTCTGGACGCGGTTTGAGCTCCGGAGTCGCTAAATCGGACTCGAGCCGAACGTGTGACCCCACCAATGGATTGCTCTCCGAACGAGGAATCCATTGGTGGGGTCACACGTTCGGTTCGAGTCCCATTTAGCGACTCTGGAGCGCAAAACGCGTCTAGAGTTCTAGCCGCCTGCGCCGCGCCGGTCTTTCTGACCCACTGTGCGCCCGCGATCGCTCTACACTGAGAAAACCCTACAAACTATTTTAGGCGAAGGGGTAAACACTTTCGTAATGCCCTGTACAAAAAAGCCGTGTATTACGCGTAATACACGTATTTGTAATACCATTTTAGGGTCAAATGTGGAAAAATGTAGCATTTTAATGCCGTAATACACGTGTAATACCACCGTAATACATAGCGTACTACCGAGTAGTCTGTACACGGTTTCTCAAAGTGTTTACCCCCTCGATTTTAGGCCTTACAATGAAAAGCAGCTTGTCATAACAAAGTATTTTGAGCCTACATAAGCTTACAAAGAAAATACTTCGGAATTTACGAACTAGTTCTTCGTACGAGGGGGTAAACACTTCAAGAAATCGTGCGCAGACTACTCGGTATTACGCTGTATTACGGTGTTATTACACGTGAATTACGGCATCAAAATGCTAAATTTTGCCACATTTGACCCTGAAATGGTATTACGAATACGTGTATTATGCGTAATACACGGCATATTGTACAGGGCATTACGAAAGTGTTTACCCCCTCGTCTTCGTATAACAAAGTAAATTAGTTTATACTATGTATGCTCAAAATACTTCGTAAGGTTTTCAGCGTGTACAGCAGCGCGCGGCAACGGAGCAGGACCCACCTTTGACGAGCTGGACGATCTCCTGCTTGGTGGCGACCATGCCGGCCTCCAGCACCACGAAGGCCATGGGCACCTCGCCGGCATCCGAGTCGGGGCGGCCCAGCACCGCCACGTCGCGCACCGCGGCGTGCGTCCGGATCACGTCCTCCAGCTCCTTGGCGGGCACCTAGAAAGGAACAGGCACTGGTTGACAAGCGGCACGAACCACGGCAGGAGCGGAGGCCGCACTCGAGGGGGTAAACACTTCAAGAAATCGTGTACAGACTACTCGGTATTTAGGTGTATTACGGTGGTATTACACGTGTATTACGGCATTAAAACGCTAAATTTTGCCACATTTGACCCTAAAATGGTATTACAAATAAGTGTATTACGCGTAATACATGGCTTTTTTGTACAGGGCATTACGAAAGTGTTTACCCCCTCGGCCGCACTTCCTGATGCGGCGTGATTCTCCACGCTTGGAAGTGCAGAGTTTGCCGAGGGGGCCGCCACTCGCATTTCAGGTGTACACAACATGACGGGATGACGGGAATTTTACTCGGGATTCCGCGTCAAATTTTGGAAAATTGGTTCCAAAACGTTAAAAAAATGACAGAATTTTATCAAGGATTTCGTGATTACGACATGGATTGCCGGTAATTACCAGTCAATTTGTACACAGGATTCCCAGGGTGCACTGGTAAAACAAAGGCATAAAAATTACGCCCTTTAGGGCATAAATACTCTTTTACGCCCTTGCAAGGGCATAATTCATTTTATGCCCTTAGAAAGGGCGTAAATGGTATAGGAATTTCAAGCAAAATTTTAAAGCCCTTCCCAAAGGCATTAACGATTTATGCCCTTTAAGGGCGTTAACGATTTACGCCCTTTAAGGGCATAATTTTAATGCCTTTGTTTCACCAGTGTGGTGGCTCTAGGACCCTAGTGGCCCCCAGTCCCCACACCTCAAGGGTGAAGTAGCCCAAAGCCCCTATCGCTCGTGGCATGGTGCAAACGTGGAGAACTCCACACTTAAAGTGTGGAGGCTGAAAATTCCACATTTCCGCGATTCAATTGTGGAGTTCTCCACAGTTAGGTTACTCGTTGGTTTCACTGCAGGCAGAGCTGCAAAGACACCTTCGCATCGCTCTGTCTGTCTCTCGCGGTCGGCACAGGCCAGAGAAGGACAGCGACGATGACGCCATGCTAAGCGCCCGGTTACAGTGGGCCAGAAGACCGGCACAGGCGGCCAAATTTCTAGATGCGTTTTGCGCTCCAGAGACGCGAAACAGGAGTCGAAAGTTACGGACCCCTGCGCCGATCGCCTGGCCCACCGTCAGCAGGCCACTCACCGCGGTCCCCGCGCACTGGATGCTCTCGCTGAGCTTCTCCATGAAGTAGAAGTAGCCCTCCTCGTCGTAGCGCATCACGTCCCCCGTGCAGAACCAGCCGCGCTCGTCGAAGAGGCCGGCCGTGGCCTCGGGGTCACCGACGTAGCCTTTGAGGAAGGTGCCGCCCTTGGCGCGCAGCTCACCGCACTCCTTAGCCTCCAGGTCCTCCTCCGAAATCACGTCCACGATCTGTGCAAACCGGGCCGGCAAGGGTTATTCAACGCGAACATGACGTCATATTCGTAAGAATGTGAATTTTGTCACGTCCTGTCGAATATAGTTTGATGTAACATTTGTTTGGGCGTGACACAGCTGTTTAATTCGGATGTCACATTATTTTTAAAGTGGATATTTAAACGAACGCGACACAATTCACATTCTAACAAATATGACCGAATATGACGTCACATGATGTTATGACGTTCCAGTCGCTCTGTCACAGTGGGCGAGAAGACCGGCCACGGCGGCCAAAACTCTTGACGCGCTTTTCGCTGGGACTCGAACCGAACGTTTGACCCCACCAACGGATTGCTTTCCGAACGAGGAATCTCTTGGTGGCGTCACACGTTCAGTTCGAGTCCTGCTTAGCAACTCTGGATCTCAAAACGCGCACTCCAAATGTCTTACGATGCATATTTTCTCCATAATACAAGGAAAATTCCGCAAAATATCTATAAGGTACAAGAATATTCAAAGGTATGTTACAAAGGCAGCTGCACCACCATATTATAGAGAATTTTCTCCATAATATGGAGAATCTTCACAGGGTGCGTCTTGAGTATCCGCCGCCTGCGCCCGCCGGTCTTCTGGCCCACTGTGAGACGCCCACCTTGAGCTTGATGCCGGGGCACACCCTGCCCACGGAGCCCGGCTTGGCGTCGCGGTTGAAGAGCAGCATGCCGGCCTCGGGCACGCAGTACACGGCCTGCAGCCGCACGGCCAGCGCCTGCTGCGCGCGCACGTGCATCTCGGCGGGCAAGGCGTCGCCGTCCAGCAGCACGGCCGTGAGCGCCTTCAGGTTGAACTTGGGCAGCGAGGCGTGCTCCGCGACGGCGCGCACCAGGGCCGGCTGCGCTAGCCAGTGCGACACGCCGTTCTTCTCCAGGGCGGCGAGCAGGCTCAGCGTCTCCTGGTCGTGCAAGGTGACCACGGTGTGGCCGGCCCAGCAGCACCGCAGCAGCGAGAACACCCCCGCCAGGCAGGACAGCGGCCGCGACGCCAGAAACGAGACGCCCGGCGCGTCGGGCAGCGGCTCTCGGAACTGGTCCAGCAGCACGAAGGCGCGCTTGTTGGACAGCATGGCGCAGCGCGGCTGGCCTGTGGAGGAAGACGCCGCCGCCGGGCCGTGAGACTCACACACTCATCCCGCGCTGCGCTCCCAGCAGGGCGCACAGTGGGCCAGGAGACCGGCGCGAGCGGCCAAAACTCTAGACGCGTTTCGCGCTCCAGAGTCGCTCAACAAGACTCGAACCGAACGTGTGACCCCCACCAAAGAAATCCTCGTGCGGAGAGCAATGCATTGGTCGGGTCACACGTTCGGTTTGATTTCCATTTAGCTACTCTGGAGCTGAAAACCCGTCCGGGATTTTGACCGCCTCCACAACGGGTCTTCTGGCCCACTGCGACACACGAGGCGACACGGCGTCGTGTGGGCGGCCTGCGGCCTACTCACCGGACGCGCCCAGGCCGGCCAGGATGAAGGGCACGTGGTCTTCGAGGCGCGCGATGACGGGCGGCGTGAACAGGTCGGCGGTGGCGGTGGGCACGGCGCGCAGCAGGTCCTCGTACGCCACGTCGCCCGCGCGCACCAGCTTGGCGGGCACGTCGTCCTGGTTGAGCACGATGACGGGCACCTGCCGCGGCGCGCCCTGCAGCGCCGCGTGCACCTTGGCCAGCGTGCGCGGCTCCGCGAACACGGCCCTCGGCTTGCACACCTGCAGCTGGCTCTTCAGCTCGCCTGCAACACGCGGCGATCAAGGGGAGTGCCGTCGACGCGAGAGAGAGAGAGAGAGAGAGAGAGAGAGAGAGAGAGAGAGAGAGAGAGAGAGAGAGACGGTGGCCCAGAGGACCAGCGCTGGCGGCCGAAAGTCGAGACGCGTTTTGAGCCCCAGAGTCGCTTAACTGGACTCGAACCGAATGTGCGACCCCTTCAATGGATTCCTCGTTCGGAGAGCAATCCATTGGTGGGGTCACACGATTGGTTCGAGTCCCATTTAGCGAACCTGGAGTCTGGAGCTCAAAACCCGTCTGGCCCACTACGTATGCTCCGGTGACGATGCCGGCGATACCCCGTGCCGATGCGGCGGCTCGGCCAGCGCGGGGTACGTCCGGCGGCGTCTGCGTCTCGACGGAGCACCCTTCCGAGGGCGTCGACTTCTCCCACTTGTTGCTGCGTAGTGTTACTCGAGGCGACAGCATCACTCCCCACTTGGCAGCGAATCCGCGACGCGCACCGCCCGCCACGCACAGTGGGCCAGAAGACCGGCGCCAAAGCCGCGTCGGGACTTTTGGCCGCCTGCACCGGTCTTCTGGCCCACTGTGCGCGGCTGCGACTCTGCGACGCGCACCGCCTGCCTGCCACTCATCGTCAGGCCGGACCCACGCCCAAGGCGAGGAGCGCCTGCATTCCGCTGCTAGGCCGTGCCGCCGCACTCCAATGCGCGCGTGGCTGCCTACGCTCCAGGCGGACGGCCGGGAAAGCAAGCCGCTCGCTGCCGCTGTGCAGCAGGCTCGGCTGCCTACGTTCTGGGCTTCGACTCGAACCAGTGCTTTCATCTCTCTCTCTCTCTCTCTCTCTCTCTCTCTCTCTCTCTCTCTCTCTCTCTCTCTCTCTCTCTCTCTCTCTCTCTCTCTCTCTCAGACACCGTACGGACCGGCGGCGGCGGCCATTGACTGCGTAGGCATAGACAGAGCGACGACGAAGCCACTGTTTTCGATCAAAAGACGGCTGTACTATCACTCGCAAAAGAATTGAGCCGTAGATACCCCATGCGCAAGAGACTTTCAATGCTGGATGTATGGGAGATCTCTTGGGCATGGAGTATCTAAGGCTCAATTTTTTTGCGAGTGATAGTACAGTGGGCCAGAAGACCGGTGTAGGCGGTCTCAATTCGGACGCTTTTTGAACTCCAGAGTGGCTAAATGGTCCTTGAACCGAACGTGTGACCCAACCTATGGATTAGCTCTCCAAACGAATCCATTGGTGCGGTCACACGTTCTGTTCGAGTCCTTTTTTCAACGACTCTGAAAACTCATAACGCGTCTGGAGTTTTGGCCGCCTGCGCCGCGATCCCTCTGAACGAGAAGCGCGCACCGGGACCCATGCCAATGTATAACCGCTTACCGGCATAGGAAAGCCTGCAGCGGTAAGCGGTCATGAATCGGCATAGGTACGCGCTTTGAGGTATCGGCCGGTGACCCACTGTGCGGTGCGGTGCACTCACTGGCGGACGCGTTGGGGTCCGTAGGCATGATGGTGAGCCCCAGCCACACGGCTCCCATGATGGCGGGGTAGAGGTCGGCGACGGGCGTGCTGCTGACGGCCACCACGTGACCTGCGCACAGCTTCTTGGCGCGCAGACCCTCCGCCACGCGGACGCTGTCCTCCAGCAGGTCGTGGAACGACATGGCCGCGCCGGTCGCCGCGTCCACCTGCAGCAGCGGCCAATCAGTGCATTGTCACAGAGAGATGGGCACAAATTTTCCACTATGGATCATCACAGGCGCGCACTGCTAATGCAAGTGTTGACCAGGTCCACCGAGGGGTCTCTCACTCTGAATTTGCCTGTATACACAGATTGTTTGATTGTGTCGGATTGCTTAGGATTATGTGTGATTTTGTCGCGCTTTTTGCCTACTTACAGGCGTTTTCGACGCAAGATTGTGGGATTGTCTCGTCCAAGCGTACACATATTGTTTGAGTGGGGGACCCCTTGAGGTCCACACGAGGTAGCGTGGACTACGAATGGTCCACGCTAGGAAACGTGGACCAAGCGTGGTCCACGCTTTACAGCGTTGCACTCCTCATAGGCCAGCCACACTTCTAAGTGTGGACCACAGCTTGGTTCAAGTTTTTAAGCGTGGACCATCGTGGTCCACGCTACCTAGCGTGGACTTGGTCCTCACGTGGATTAGCAGTGCGGATTCGCGATTTTTCTAAGAAGGGGGTAATGTACGCTCTCATCCTTCAATTGACATTTTATTAATATCCAGACGATTTTGCGACTTAGTAGAACTCTTTTTTTAGCAGCTTCACAGATTTTTTAAATTTGAAATTGATAAAATAGGTTCCAAAACAAAGAAAAATGTCAATGTGCTGATTCCTGTGCAAAATTATCAACTCTTTATTGAATAAAAACTCAGTACAAGTCTGAGAGTGTAGGGTAGAGCTTTTTGCCTACTTCCAAGCGCAAAGTCAGGCAACGTAGTGCTTCCAGGCTAGGCGGTGCAATATTATTCAACGGATGTTACGTCATATTCGCTAGAATGACACGGCCGTTAAATTAGGGTGCCACATTCGTGTGAACGTGCGTCAACATTCAAACGAATGTGACGTCATATTCAAACGAACGTGACAAAATTCACATTCGAACGAATATGAGGTCACATTCTTTGAAAAAACAGTGTGCGCACTTCCCTTATGGACCAGTGTCGACGAGATGCAGATGCATACCTGCCAACCAGACAATATCCGGATCCGGGCATTGCTCCCGTGGAGTTGCATGCAGTGTGGCCAGAAAAGTAAGCAAAAAGTAGCCCAAACACACAGGTGTGCGGTGGGCTGCATCTCCTCCTGCCTACTAGGCGACTTCTCGCCACAGCTGTTCAGTAGCTGCCTAGTAGGCAGGAGGAGATGCAGCCCACCGCACACCTGTGTGTTTGGGCTACTTTTTGCCTACTTATCTGGCAACACTGGTTGCATGGTAGGCAGGCAGGCTGAGGCGAGGGGTTACCCACTCCTTATTTAGGTGTACACACGATTCCGGATTCCCGCGATTCCTGAACAAATCTCATAGAAAAATTGAGGATATTTAAAGAAATTCCTTTTTTTCTTCGTGTTTTGGGGCACTATTGCAAGATTACGACGACATACCATTCAAATAATAAGGATTTTCAAAAAATTTCAAAAATATTACGAATAATTCCCAGATTGAGTGTACACATGATTCCCGGAAAGGGTAACCCCTCGGGCTGAGGTCAGCAACCCTTTGGGCAGTGCACTCAAAGAAGCCTACGAAGCATGCTTTACAAATACGAAGGAAATAAAGGCATTGTAAAATTGCTCATTGACGAAGTATTTTTCTCCCCAATTTAAGGCATTTTTTCGTGGATTTAACATGCCTTCTTCTGCGTATTACGAAGCGATTCCTCGTCTTAAAAAGCAATTCTATACAATGCCATAATTTTCTTCGTGTTTATAAAGCAGATGCTTCGTAGGCTTCTTTGTATGCAGTGTCCAAAGGGTTGCTGACCTTAGCCTGCCCACCAGGCAACTGCACGGGAGCAGTGCCCGGATAATGTCTGGCAGGCAGGCACACTGTAAAAATTTGTTGTCACCTTATGACAAAAGCGTGGATGATCTTTTCATCACTTTTGAATGATGACAATTTCATCGCAAATTGATGACATTTTCATCAAAGCTCCTATACCTTTTGCATGGGCGTGACAAAAATGTCATCAATCGTTTTGATGACATCCTTGTAAGGAAAATTAGTCTTGGTATTGTCATCAAGTGACAACTAAACTTTTTCAGTGCAGGCAGGCAGAGGTTGCATCAGCATCCCGTCGGCATCACTGACTCAGTTTCCAAGCCAGTCAGAAGTTTAAACTCTGCGCAGGCCGCGGCAGGCCGGCCCCTGTGACAGTGACAGCAGTCTCCCTGAGCCGGGCATGAAGGGCATCAAGATAAGGCCCAACAACATTCACGTCTATCGCCAACACCATCATATTGGAATCGAGATTGGGCTTATTGCGGGCCGCGGGCAGCACGCCGTGCATTTTGCGGCATTTTTAGAAGGGGGCGTGGTGCAAGCACACAATTGCTGTGCGTTCGCTTCTGTTATTCAAATGCAGCAGCAGAAGAGGGTCGAGAGACTTTGGCGGGGCGCGGGGGAGGGGACAGGAGGGCGGGGCACAGTGGGCCAGAAGACCGGCATCATCATCGGCGCAGGCGGCCAACACTCTAGACGCGTTTTGAGCTCCAGATTCACTAGACGGGGCTTGAACCGAACGTGTGACCCCAACAACGGACTGCTCTCGGAAAGAGGAATCCATTGGTGGGGGTCACACGTTTTGTTCGAGTCCCATTTAGCGACTCTGGAGCTCGTAGCGCGTCTTGAGGTTTCCTCGCCGGCGCCGCCGGTCTTTCGGCCCACTGTGCAGGGGAGGGGAGGGGGCCGCCGTCAGCCCGCGCGTCCCGTGACAGCGGCGCGACCAGCTGCTCGGCGCGTCACATGACTACATGACAAGCATGACGCCAGCGGACGCCAGCGAGCAGCGCGAACCACTTGACGCTAGATTCCGGGTCACACTGTTTTGCTGGATAGGCAGGCCGTCCTGGGCCTGACGCTAGGACGGCCGGCCGGCTGGCAGACAGTCCGGCGCCCGCGGCAGCGCCGTGCCCCCGGCCGAGGGGCGTGGCTGGGCGCCGCGGCACTGCACCGCGGACGCGGGGACGCGGGCCTTCCCGCCGAGGACTCCCTCCCGGCTCTGGAGACCGAACAGGATCGCCGCTATCGTCCCGCTGTCTCTCTCACACTCATGGGGCGCTCCAAAGGCGTGCGAGACAGACAGAGCGTCGGGCGCCGTGCGCGGATCGGTCCGCTGGCTGATGCTGGCTGCCCCCACACACGGTGACGCGGCGACACACCTGGGCGTTCCTGGCGGCCTGCTTGGCGTGGCTCCGGAGCGCCGCGAAGATGACGTCACCGAGGGGCTCGTCCGGCGGCGCGGGGCGCTCCGGCCCCTCCAGCACGTACATGTCCCCCGCCTCCGAGGTCTCGTCCGTCGCCGTGGCCGTCGACATGTTCACTGCGTCCGCGGCCGGCTCGGCGTGCGCGGCGAGGGCCGGGCCTGGGGCCGAGTGGGGCGGCGGCGGGCGGGACGGGGCGGAGCGACCCCGGCCGGGGCGTCGCGACGCCGCCGCCCGCGCGGCGCTCCGTGACGCGCTGCGCTACGCCGCCCGCTTCGGGGCCGCATTCGGCGTCCTTCCCTCCGGCCTTGCCTAGTGACCCTGGACAGCCTTGCCCACCCCGAGAGCGCTTCGAACGCCCCTACGCTGACCTCCGCACAGTGGGCCAGGGGACCAGCGGCGCAGGCGGCCAAAACGCTAAAAAGGACTCGAACCGAATTTATGACCCCACCAATGGCTTGCTGTCCGAACGAGGAGTCTATTGGTGGAGTCACTCGTTCGGTTCGAGTCCCATTTAGCGACTCTGGAGCGAAAAAGCCGGCCGGGATTTTGGCCGCCGTCACCGGTCTCCTGACCCACTGTGCCCCGGCCGAGGCCCCCTGTCCGGCCGCGGTCGGCCCGCGTTCAAGACCCTTCGGTTTCTTACAGGGTCGCCTTTATCTGTGGCGGCATTCGCGCGCACGTCTCTGGCCGAGATGAATATTGTGTACAGTCCCGCAAAACAAACACCCGCGAGCGGCACGGGCGCAGCGCAGCCACAGAAGCTGGGGCTGCGCTGTTATCTGGCCGCACTTTTCCACTCTTGAGGAGCCCAGCAGACTGATGCGCCGAGAGTCGTGGTTTCCGTCGCTTTGTCTCTCTCGCTCTCGTGGCACGTCCCGGACAGGTGCCAAAGAGACAGGGCAACGAAAACGCGATTCTCTGAATCAGTCTGCGGGCAGCGAGGGGGTAACAAACAACTTCCCACATTAATTGTACAAAATTGGAACACGTTCCCACTTTCAGGTGGCGGAAACGCCTGTAAGTAGGCAACATGTGTGGCAAATACGCCAGAAACCTTACACATTCTGGCACATTCCCACAATCATTGTACACAAAATTTTACAGTGGGTCACCCCTCGGCGGGCGGGCTGACCGTCGAGCAGCATCCCCCGAGAACACGAGTTGGCTTCCCGGTTCACACTCACTTCAGACTCGGTCCTGTCTCTTGGAGACGCTTCGTCGAAATTTGATGCGGTTGATGGGCACACCACCTTCATGGCTAAGAATGAGCTCTTCGATTTGACTGTACCCAACAGCAGACTGCACCGCAATATATCAAATTTACGACGCGCCTGGCAGCAAGCGGGCAAGGACAAGGCCGGCGTGATGTCGGCACTCTTTGCAGGGACTGTCCCAGCCTGTCCGCCGGCACACCGCCATGCACGTGTCGCACAGGAGGCGCTGGCAGCCAAAACTTTAGACGCGTTTTGAGCTCCAGAGTCTCTCAATGGGACTCGAACAGAACGTCTGACCCCCACCAATGGACTGCTCTTCGAACGAGGAATCCATTGGTGGGGTCACAGGTATGGTTCGAGTCCTACAGAGCGACTCTGCAGCTCAAAACCTGTCCGGGATTTTGACCGCCTTCACTGGTCCTCTGGCCCACTGTGTGTCGGCACTCCTTGCAGGGACTGTCCCAGTCTGTCCGCCCGCACGCACACCGCAATGCACGTGCCAGCAGGTAACAACGTCGGACGTTTCATGACTTTAGATGGACAAAATGAGGGAAATCTATGAATGGCCTTCACAAAGAGAATTTCCCCAGGGGGCAACCACTCGCGAAATCCTGTGTCCGCTGAAGCCACTGAAATCCGAAATCTTTGCTCAAAAAGGAAAAAGAAAAGGAAAAAAGAACTAGCAAAATTTGGGCCTTAAACTCAGCGAAATCATACAAAAATTCCCCCCTCCAAAATCATGTGTATCCAAACATCAAAAGTAGTTGCCTCCTTGGTCTTACCTCAGTATTTTCAGATGGTTACTTATAAGTCCCCTCTCAAACAGGGTACATGAGTATTCATATTGAGTCTACTTCGTTTTTGCATAAAAATTGTTGCATCAATCAAGTATATCAAGACGAGACAATAATATTGGACAACAGAAATGGACTTTAGAAACACGGTTAATAAAGATCTGTTAGAAACTTGGCTGCACAGTTGGTTTGCATGTATTCAATCACACCACTTATTGCAGAGTTACAAAATATCAGCACAAAAATGAGCCTGTCTTTACTCTGTGCACAAGAGAAATCTTATGATTACGAAACAACAAATAGTGTATGTTACTGACAGGATCATTTCTTTTGTGGCTGAAAGTAGACTTTGTACACAGAGTTTCCTGAATTTTTAAAGCTACTGCTTAATTAAGACATGCCTATTATTGCTCCCGACCACTTATAACCAACAAACAGGGTAAGATGATTAAAACCATTAAAAAATTGTAAAAAGGCAAAAAAGTTCTTATAGGTATAGTGATACAATGAAAAATCAGATCCAAAATTTAAGTTATTAAAAGGCAGCTTGAAACACATGACAACCCAGGCTTTACAGAAGAATGATCTCCTTCAAGAGATCAGTATACAAAGGCGTTAATTAAATAAATACTTACTTGACCAGTCAAATTTCATAGCACTGGATTACAAGATTTTGAAGAATTGAAGCAAATCTTGTATTATTAAGGTACTGACAGGAAAATCATCATTCACTTGTACAAGTACTGACAGTTTTCAAACAATTGGAGGGTCAAATTTCAGATTGTATTTACTCAAAATTTCGTAGCATGCCTCTTCCTCTTCATCATCATCTTCAGGTGATGTTTCATCAAGTTTGTACCTGAATAAGGGGTTCTTATTAAAACCTGGTTATCTAAAAATACATTCGTTCTCTTATTACCTACAATACATACCCATTCTTCTTGAAAAACGTTCTCCCGGGATGATTATGTTTGAATACAGTTAACATGGTCTTTTTCATATTGTAATGAGTTGTCAGTTCCTCCAAAACTCGTAACATGAACCCACCTAGCCCCTTTCTGCGAGCATGCTCTTCAATTTGGAGTTCATAACTAAAAGAATGAAAAAGATTAAGAGGACATGCTTAATATGTTGGTTGATCTGACATAAAATTCATGCGAACATGCAGAAAAAGATTTAACTTACCAGTAGAGTACTTCATCTTCAAAGTCCATATCAAATCTGAAATGAGAAAACCCTAATGGTTTACCTTCTGCAGATCGTGCAATCAGATACCTGGCATCTTCATCAGTCATTTCCTCCTGCTTCACTTTGCCATTCCAGCCCCAATCTGACTTCTCATACCTTGAAACGGAACACAAAGCAGTGTGGGACGACAGTTCAAGTGAGTAAAACGCCACATGAAATATGAATAAATCTTACATTTCTCGAACATTAATCTCTTCCAGTTTCAAAATCCATTCTTGTGTTTCTTTATCCAGGGTGCACCAATGTGAGCTAGTGACAACAGCATCAAAGCCCACTAGACTCATTTTTAATGGAATTGACAGTTCATCAAGGGGATCCCGCTGGGGAAAAAAAAAAAAAAAGGCAAAGTAGTGGCACATTGAGACGTAAGCTCCGACCATAGGATATGAACAAACCTGCGATGTTAATATTACTCTACCTTTTCCTTTGCTTTGGCTACAAGAGCCCTGGACGCCAGAGCCCTCTTCTTCTCCTCTCGCACAGCTGCACGTCGCTCTTTACCAGTAAGTTTATGTTTATTCTGGACAGAAATTCAAAAAAACAACCAGTTACACGAGCAACAGACGAATCTTTGATAGCAAATTATGCAAATTATTTGACAACTGAAAAGAGGAGGACAACGTAAACAGGCATAAATGGTCGTTGTCGTTAGAGCTGTTTGAAATAATCCAACTCAAGTAAAATTGCGATACGAGTAAAGGCTACAAATTATGTTCCATGAAAGACAGGTTAGAGGTCCTCACAACACTTTACAGAGCGAAATATTAACGCATGTGGAAACTTACGCCCATGATCCAGACTGAATGAGACGATTTAATGTTTAAATCAATACAATTTAATCGCTTGGAAGTGTACTCAAAACGTAAAACAAGTAAAGTGAAAAGGTATAGTGTCCTCTTTCTTGCTGAAAAAGCGCGCGAGCATCTGCGCACTGCAGGCAGTCCGACAGCCAAGAACAGCTGTCCTTCCACTTTTTCGTAAAAAACTTGTATTCTGGTGTATCCACTGTCTTTTAAGTCTTCAAAGAAATAAAAAAACATCCTAAACCCATTTAAAATGTAATAAAAATAGTCAGCAATGCCAAATAATGCTTCACCGGACGACGATCATTGTTCTTGTGTTGGTGAAGCTGGGCGACGACTCTAAGGCCCATTTGTTTCCGGTTCCTATGCAGTACAGCTGGAGACATTTGTAAACAAACAATCAGTCTGCTGTCTAACGTGACAGTGAAGTGTGGGTCGGAGTCGCAAGTCTCAAGCTTGTCTCAAACCGGCACTGTTTTGTCACGATGCAGGAAACACCGATGAGAACTGAGGCTCAACTTTGTGGAGGAGACGTTGGCACAGAGGACAACGGCAAAGAAGAGTATGTGTGTCTGTTCTTTGAATTAAACTACATATCTTGTGACCAAAATTAATTTAATTGCGTTATTGTAGACCTATCCTTAAGGAATATGAAGATGTGTTCAATGCAATACAGCTGCAATTGAAACAATGTCAGGTGAGATGTAACATGAAACTTTTGTAATATTAACACAACTTTTGATGTCCACAATATTTTAACTTACTATTGTTTTTCAGAATGAACAAGATACTTTGAGGGCTACACTTGAATCTGTTATTCAAGAAAACCAGTCTCTATCAGAACAACTTCAGTCTGAAATTAGAAAGAATTCCTCCTCAGACAATTATGTTAAAGCACTGAATAGCAATGTCAAACAGCAGTTAGATGCTGCATTACAGGTATGGTCATTTGATGTATGCATGTATGCATGAATGTTTGAACTGCCAGGAACCAGAAATAAATGTTTTCAAATAACAAATTTAGGAAAGAGATTCTGCAGTTGATATGTGGCAAACATCCCTCCAGCTTGTCACTGCTTTGGAAACCGAATTGAAAGACTATCGAGATAATTCTCATCTTACTTCTGCAGTGGAGAAAGTAAATGAGGTGAGTGGAAGGTATCGTAAATGTAGACTGGAGGAATGTTATGGGACAAAAAAGTGTTAATACTTTAAAATGAATGTTGTAAGGTTCGTGCAGAATATTCTCGAGCTATTAGTTTGTTGGAAGAAAAGTTGGCAGCTGCATCAACCCGGTTAGCCAAAGAAAAGGCTGCAAGAGAATTAGTAGAAGGGAAAATGGAACAAGTGGAAAATGACCAAAGACTCCTTAGTGACCGTTATGCAAAACGCTGTGCGGATTTAGATGAGGCCCTTATTGGTATGCAACTGCTTGGCCACTTGATGACTACTGCATGATTACAAGAGCACATATTAATTACTTGACTGTTGGCAGGGAGACAATTGGCATTAAAGAAGATCGAAGAACTGGAAAAAAACTATTCTGCGGCAATGGCAGATAAAGAAGAAGCCAAACTGGCTTGTGCAGAACTTGAGGCTGCTTTAGACCGAAGTATTGCTCGTTTAGAGGATGTCTTGACCAGAGAAGCTGAGGCTCGAGAAAAAGTGGATGAAGCTCTGCAAATTGTAGATGTAGCTCTAATTGATAGAGACAATGCTCTAAAGGATGCAGCTCAGGCATCTGGTAAGTGTCAAAAATGAAATGACATTAAGCTGCTTTCTACCAATTTCATTGTTTTTTATGCTTGTTTTTTTTTTTTTTTTTTGTTTCAAAATTGCAGAAGATGCTCAGCAGCTACAGGCCACTTTAAATGAACTTATAAAAGAAGCTGGTTGTGAAGTTCAAGCAGAAGCAGAACAGATCAAAGAACAGTATAATATAAGAATTAAGAATTTACTGTTAGACATGCGACGATTACACTCAGAAAATAAGTGTAAAAACTCTCAGCTTCAAAAGCTGAAGAGTGACTTGCAATCCACTGAAGCTGAACTTCAAAGAACAAAACGTGAATTGGACACAGCTTTAAAAGATAGGCCTTCTTTCACAGCCCTGGATCGCAAGATAGAAGGCTTTTTCAGAACGCAGGAGCTTGCTGGTGGGGATTCCATTCGTGCTGATCTTGAAATGGAGCAGCTAAGAGCAGAAATAATGAAACTTTCACAAAGGTTCTGTTTCTTTGCACATAATGCAGATTATTCAAAGTTTGTTTGTCCTATCCTCACGAAAATTGCGTTCTTGTATTACAGTAATGAACTGCAGCAGCGCCAACACCTGCTTGATCGTCATGTTTTAGAGGAACAGATCAATATTTTACAGTCTGAGGTCGAGCATTCCTCTCAAATAATATCTGAAAGTTTAGCTAAAAATGAAGCTCTCAGCGCCTTGCTGCATCAAAAAGAACAGGAAATTTTAATGATGAAAAAATCTTTTTCACCCAATATTCAAACTCAGTGTCTTGATCATAGGTAAAAATCTGGAACTATATCAATGCTCTTTTTCTGCTTGTTACACATGAAAAATTGCACATTTTTCTTCATTAATTTAGGTTGTTGCATGAGGCTGGTTCCAAGGTTTCTGAACATACTTGGCTGGACCGCCATAGGATGTACAATGAGCTTCAGACTCAACTTGATTCTCAAAGGAACTTGGCAAATAAGTATGAAATCAGAATACATTTTATATATTTACCTGAGAATGGTTGGAAATGGCACAATGTAATTCATTCCTTTTGATTGGACAGATGGAAAAGTGAGGTGAATCTCATAACATCTCGTTTCCAGTCAAGGCTCAGAGAATTGCATTCGGAAGTATTGACCTTGAGGAGAGAGAACAGAGAAATTCACAATCTTCTGCAAGCTGCCCGATACCAGCTGGAAAATTCACTTCAAGCTGTTGTGAAGCCAAGTTTATGAAGTTTTGGATTGCCTTCATTTTCTTCTTTGCAAATCTAGTCTTAAATGTATGAAGTGTTTGTATTGTGTCAGTTGACTGACGTTTGTAATAGCAACTTGCTCCCTTCATGTGATATGGTGATTGACTAATGACAATATCTACTTTATGAATGATTATATTATACATTTATAATATTACTCCAAATAACTACCACTTGCAACAAGAATTTTCAAAAGCCGTCAAAAGCAGTCTTCAAGTTGATACTATATTACCTTTAAAAATAACCAGTAAATTCATATATGTTATATATATACCAAAAAAAAATGAATGAAACACAAATTTTCTACTAAAAAATATTAACCTCATTGCATTCCTCATTCCTAACATGATGCATAACAACCCAGTCTCTTTAACTATACAATCGCCATTTATATCACAAATATGTATATTATTAACAAAAAGAAGTAGCTTTAGCACTTCATGTAGGTTTAGATGTAAAAACATGGGACTGCTTCACACACAAATCCAGTTGAGCTTCAAACAGATCACTTTTGATTGGTTCACTAAGATTACAAAGAGGGTTTTTGACAACATATTCGACATAGACCTGTTGAAAAATAAAACAGGACAGTTAAGATCACAAATAGACCATGCAGACTTGTGCACAGATCTACCAAGAAATTTAGTTTGCTTGACTCACTTGGCTATAAATTTGCTGGAGAAGTTCATGGACATTGACTGCTGCAGTGTCTGTATTAAGAACCAATTTGAGCCCTGTTGGAGTCTCCAGATAGTGCAGAGCATATTTGGATGTTCGATAGCAGTGAAAACCCTCTCGCAAACCAGGGGAGCTGTCAAGAGGTGATATTCTTGACACGAAGGACTTGATTGAGAAAAGCATTCCATACATTAACTTCGCTTCCTGGGAAATAAGGATGAATAATTTTAAGAGCACAATCAGCAGGGGAGTAAGATAGCTTTTGGTTGATTCCAGACAGAGCCCTCATCATACCTCCTCTCGTGTGATTCCAGACTGTCGCAGACGATTCCATTCGGCATAGAATAATAATTGACCATAACGATCAAACATGTAAAAGTTGTGCACTGTCATCCTGAAAGACAAAAGGAGACCAATACAGTTCATTAATATCAAACCAATAACGACAGTGTCGAGCTGAAAACTAAATATGATGACTGAGAGGACCCTCCATTATTTCAACTGCATTTAACCATAGGTCAACAAGAAGACGTGATGTTGAATATTTTCAAAAATGACCCTCAGTAATAAAATTAAACTAGTTTGCTCCATCAGAATTCCCGTCTTTACACTATAAACATTGCTATAACCTCAGGCTGACTTAAAACTTGGGTGTCACTGACGAGAAAACTTAACTACGACAGTGAAATGCACATGGACGTGGGAAGCACTTACTCAAGCTCCTGTATGGTGAGGGAATGAGTTAGCAGTAACAGTAATAAAAGTTAGGATCTTTTTTGAAATTTGTGGAACACTGCTGGTTTGAAAGCTGACAGGGAACCTGGAGGAGGGGAGGGGGAGAGGGGGAGGAGGGCAGGAGGGTGGACTTAGAATCTACATTACTATTGCAGTTTCGGATGGTCACAAGACTGCCCTCTCTCTCTCCCACGGATTGAAACTCGTTGGTCGGACCAATGTGAACAGAAATTTTGAAAACAAACGCTACTTTCTGAGGTTTTTTTTTTTTCGTGATCCTCGTTGGTCTGTAATTTAAAATTAATTCAATTTCATCTCGACTTTTCATATCGTACTTGCCTAGTCTCGCTTGAACACTACCTATACCAATTCGAATCTGAATCTGACTGCAGGGTTGTTTACCACGGCACACACCTCGCACCACACTGCATTAGTTTTTCTGAAAGTTTGTTTCTGACAGCTCATTGATTTAGTTTAGTGCCTTAAATCAAAATGGCAGCTACAACTGCTGTTTCCAAGAGTTCTTTCCAGCCCGTAAGTGTTGTTGAGGGGAATGGGAATTTACCTTATATTGGAACTAACCTCATTTATTGTGTGGGGTAACGCACTTGTACTCTAAATTATAGTCATTTCCTGAAGTGAATCAACGATTTGTAACGTCACTAGTTTGGTTCAAACTTTCCTTTTTCATTTATGTTACAGGAGTCCGATGTTCACATCACTTACGATGACCAGCAGATGATCAACAAATTCGCTCGACACAATGCCAAACTAGATGAACTCAAAGAAGAACTCAAGACAAAAAAGGTACTTGATTGTTAATATGCAAGTAATCTGCCCTTATTTTAATAAATCAGTCATAGCTATATTGTGCTGAAGGTCGTGTTTTACCACTCCTGAGGGAAGGGTAAGAAGAATAAGAAAGGAAGAAACCACACATTACAATTATATGTTCAGCATCATTCAAGTTCCCCTTTGATACACAGTTCACCTAAAATTGAAAGAGAGCATGATAACCGTTGAAGCCCCATCTATCCTCATATACTGTCCATTTTTTCGTTATTTCTGGTGCTTCTGCTTCCTGTTCTGTCTCATTTGGCGGTCGTCAGTTCTGTCTTTTAATTTAATGTTTGGCAATTTATGTTTCAGGAGTACTTAAAGAATCTAGAAGATGCCTGTGATGAATTGGTATTACTAGAGGGTGATGTCGAAAAGGTGCCCTTTTTCATGGGTGAAAGTTTCATTACACAGAATTTTGAAGACACACAAGTAAGTCAAGTCACAACAAATGGTCCTTACCAAATAGTGTATTACATTATAAAATATACAGAGTCATTCTCTGCATTGAACTACATATTTTGAATCCTAACTGAGAGGTGACACCTTTTACAGGCTTCTCTTGAGGAGGCAAAAGCGCGTGCCCAAGCAGAAATGAAGGAGATTGAAAAGAAATCTGATGAAATAAAAGAAGTTATGTCAGATCTCCGAACCAAACTGTATGCTAAATTTGGAAACCACATCAATTTGGAAGCTGAAGATGAATAGGGAATTTTTAAACGTCATTCAACAATAACCTCAATTTTATTTATTTCTGTTGTTAAATGCGGATATCAATATTTGTTAATAATTAACGTATGAATGGTGAAACCATTTAAAATTCAAGACTTTCCTTGTTTTATACATAACATTACTTTGTTTCTATTTGTTAATTGGATTAACTTGTCACAATAATTGCTGCCAAATCGTTTCATTTAAAATTTCAACTACCATCTGTTTTCTAATAAACTCACATTCATTGCAACAGTGTACTTAATCAGCAGAAGTTAAACTCTTTCCTTACCAGACATGGTGATATGGAGAAGGTTCTATCGAGTTCTAATGGCACGTTTTTGAAATAAGATAATTTGTTTTAGGTTGGAGCAGTTGGTCCCATCCCAGAAAACTATTTGATAGGTAATTTGGGGGTAGAAGAAAGCAATATGAGCTTTCATTCGTGACCTGGGGTCGACTTTTTGGGACAGTTTTCTCAAGAGAAAAGCATTTCACCCCAGCTTATGGGAGGGCTCTGTTCAGCAGACAAGTTAGGTTTCTTGTCAACAGTGACAACCTGAAATTTAGTTGTCTATTTTGTTGCTGTCCACGAACAAAGCTGGTAGGGGATGATCCAGCTACGTACTTACAATTTTGAGTAAGTTTTTAATATTTTATGAAGAATTTGAATTGATGCCTCATCTATTCATCTGAAAAATAAAATACTATTTTGATGACACCAGCTGCAACTTTATCGAGCAGTCAAAATACGAACTGGTGTCGATACTGACCCTATGGATGTAAGACATTCTTTGTTTTCCTAAGACAGGGGGAACCCAACCCACAGTCTGACAGTGTCAAAGTCACGTCTGCCTGCCACCACTCAAACACGAATTAATTGCCGTCCGGGCCAAATTGGCGTTTGTGCCACGCGAGGTTCTCAAAAAAAAAAAAAAAAAAAAAAAAAAAACTGGTGCAAAAATAATTCAAAAGAGAAGCGTGGACAGGACAGGTGTCACATTTGTCAGGATGCGTGTCACGCCTCTTTGAATGGGCCATCGAGTTTTCCGTGACAATAGGCCCGCTCTAGAGCGATGGCCTGCCTGGTGCCTGTGCGTGGTGCTTTGCCGTTATAATGGGACTAGGACTCTACCTTCTCCCGGTGGCCGCTGTGTAGGACTAGGACTCTACCTTCTCCCGGTGGCCGCTGTGTAGGACTAGGACTCTACCTTCTCCCGGTGGCCGCTGTGTAGGACTAGGACTCTACCTTCTCCCGGTGGCCGCTGTGTAGGACTAGGACTCTACCTTCTCCCGGTGGCCGCTGTGTAGGACTAGGACTCTACCTTCTCCCGGTGGCCGCTGTGTAGAACTAGGACTCTACCTTCTCCCGGTGGCCGCTGTGTAGGACAAGGACTCTACCTTTGCCTGGTGATTTGCCACTATAGGACTGGGAATACCCTGGTGGAGATCCAGAGACGGGTGGGGGTGAAGGGTCCACAAAAGTTGCCTACGTACAGAGGCAACGTGCTGCTTTTTTCCTACCTTTCAGGCGGCTTCGCCACCATCGGAAAGGAGGGGGGGGGGGGGGGAGTACGCCCCCGTCGCGTCCCCCTACATCCGCGCCGGACTCTACCTTTGCCTGGTCCTGCTCGCACGTGCAAAACTGATGGACCCTGGCGAGGCGACCGGACAGCAGCCTGGCCATGGCTTGGCACAGCGCAGCGCAGCGCGTGATGGCATGTCTGGATAGCGCGGGTCGTCATCCAGCAGGCTGATCTGATCCCGAACGCAGAGCTGCCGTTGCTCTGTCTCTCTCACACTCACGGGGCGTCCCGCGTGGGTGCGAGAGAGACAGAGTGACGAGAAAGACTCTCGGAATCAACCTGCAGTCTGATGCTGGCACCATGCTGGCACTCATGGCGCGTCGCGCGTCCCGTGGGACTTGGAGAGAGACAGAGCGAGAGGCAGACCACTGTTAGGAATGAGTCGGTGGCCGGGGCAGCGGCCAAATCGACGAACGGGCACCGCAGCACAGTGGGCCAGAAGACTGGCGGGGGCGGTCAAAATCCCTAACAGGTTTAGAGCTCCAGAGTCGCTAAATGGAACTCGAACCGCACGTGAGACCCCACCAATAGATTGCTCTCCGAACGAGGAATCCATTGGTGGGGGTCACACGTTCGGTTCGAGTCCTCTGTGCGGCGACTCTGGAGCTCAAAACGCGTTTAGAGTTTGGGCCACCTGTGCTGCCGGTCTTCTGGCCCACTTTTGCGCAGGCCAGGCAACGCCGGCCCGGATGGTGGTGATTAATCGCAGCATCTCATTCGCTTGGAAACGGCAAACGCGCACGCGCGCACACACACACACACACACGCACACACACACACCAGCCAATAAATTACCGGGGCAAAGAAAGGGCACCGGACGCGGCCCCACGCGTTGAAGCCCCCACGCCCCTGGCTGCCCCTGGCGCTGCATCGCGCGGGCCGCGGCGGCGGGCCGAATCCTTGCCATCCTTGCGTGGATTGGGGCATTGTTGTGGCTCTAAATGGCCGTAAGCCCCCCACCCACCCAATCGCGCGCCACCCCGCCCTGCGCTTTATTCCAAAGTTTTCGCGGCCGAGTCCACGTCGACGCCGCCGAGGCGTACCGGGGCGTACCGGGGCGTACCGAGGCGTCCCGAGGCGTGACCGTCAAGTCCCGCGGCCTCTCGCCGGCCGGGGTAAATGACCCGCGCCGAGCGGGTAGGCTGATTCCGAACACTGGTTCCGTTTCTATCGCTCTGTCTCTCTCCCACTCGCGGGGCGCTCCACAGCGACGATGGCCCCACTGTCATTCAACGAATGTGACGTCATATTCGTTCGAATGTGAATTTTGTCACGTTCGTTTGAGTATGACGTCACATTCGTTTGAATGTTGACGCGCACGTTCATACGAATGTGACACCCTAATTTAACGGCCGTGTCACGTTCAAACGAATTTGACATCGTATTCAAACGGACGTGATAAAATTCACATTCTAACGAACTCTAGAAACTTACGAGAGTGCATGGCATGCTCCACCTGGGAGTAAATCTCAAAGCACTCTCTAGGATGGAGTGTGCTGCAAAAAGGCTTCACGTCAACCAAAAAGCATGCTTTTTTGCAGCACACTCCACCCTAGAGAGTGCTTGCAAGCATGTTTCACCCAAAGCATGCTTGTCATGCATGCTCCAGGGTAGAGCATGCTTGCAAGCACTCTCCACGCTGGAGCGTGGTTTGAGGTTTACTCCCAGGCGGAGCATGCCATGCACTCTCTTGAGTTTTTAGAGAATATGACGTCACATTCGTTGAATAACAGGGCCTGCGGACTTATTCCGAGAGAGTCTGACTCACTCGCGGGGGGGGGGGGGGGACGTCCCGTATGGGTGCGAGAGAGACAGAGCGACGGAACCAACTCTCGCACGAATCAGTCCACGAACATTCATCCCGCGGCACGATCAGTAATGGCGACCCTAGAGCGCCTCTCTGCGCCCGCGGAGCCCCGCATAGGCAAGCCCGCCCGCGCGGCTACACGATGGTTGCATACCACTTCTTTGGACGCGGAGTTCGGAGTTACCACAGTTTAAGCACAGTTTTTCTTGCCTAGTCCGATAAACTGTACTAAGATGGGTCGTGCAATCTTCACGAAGCTCGGAGTTACTGCGACAGCTTGGGAAAATAGCCATAGGAACTTTCGAAATTCACGATGATTCATTGGTACGAAGATATGGTAATAATTTACGAATATCCGCGTCATAATTCCTCGAACATTTATCCTAGCTTTATGAAGATTCCTCGTAAATTTACGACGGATCTTCGTGAATGTACGAAGGCGAACCTTGGGCAACTATTTTTTCCCTGAGGCACCCTTATTAATAATTCCCATTTTATTTGTGACAGTGCGGCACACCACACGAGTGAGTACGAGAGAGACAGAGCCCCCAGCGCAGCCAGCGCAGCTAGCGGAGCGCCACCGGAGATTTTTCTCTAATTGAATTAGGATGGCAGTAATGAGCCACGGGCGGGTGGGGCGTGCCACCGCAGTGGCGACGTCGCGGCGCCGGGCGGGGCGGGGCGGGGCGGGGCGGGGCGGGGCGGGGTGGGGTGGCAGCGCGCTGGGGAGAGGGAAGAGGGAGTCGTCGGTGGTTCCGGCGGAGTAGCAGTGGGAGTAGCAGGGAGTGGTACACCCGGAAAAATGATTTCTTGGATCAAGTAAAATTTACTTGATGCAAGTAATTTTTTGCATCAATGTGCATAAGTGAAATTCTGCTTATTATGGTTAGAGTTGAATGAATCCAAAGTCTAATTAGTATTGATCTGACACTCAGTTTAGCTTGAATCCGCTTAAATCAAGTATTTTTAATCAAGAAAACTATTTTACTTGATTCAAGGAATCACACTGTTATTCAACGAATGTGACGTCACATTCGTTAGAATGTGAATTTTGTCACGTTTGTTTAAATACGATGTGACATTCGTTTGAAGGTGACACGGCCGTTAAATTAGGGTGTCACATTTGAACGAATACAACGTCACGTTCGATGAATAACAGAGTGCATTTTTCTGGGTGTAGACGGTGGGGCGGAGGTGGAGGCTGCCGGCTGGAATGAGAAATGGCCGAACTGATAGGGCTGCAATGCATGGCGGCGTGGTGCGCGCGCTCTGTCGATGCCGCATCATTCGGCGGTCGGACTCTGTGCCGGAGAACGAGGCGGTCAGGACCAGTGTGGCACACGCTGGACACTGTGGCCCCGGTGGAGGTGCACCGAACTGTACTAGTGGCGCGGCGTGGCGCGGCGTGGTGCGGCGCCCTGCTCCGACACGAGGTCACCGGTCCCCCTCGCGCTGAAGCCCTCTACGCCCACCGACCGCCGCCGCCACCCTCCGGCCGCAGCGCGCCGCAGCGCCACCCAGCCTCCTCCGGCCGCGGCTGCGTGTGGAGCAGCCGCCGCTGGGCGCTTGGAGGGCGCGCGCGACGCCGCGCACGTGGCCCCCGGCCTACCCCACCCACCCTCTCCGCACAGTGGGCCAGAGGACCAGTGCAAGGCGGCCGGAACTCCAGACGCGTTCTGAGCTCCAGAGTCGCTGGACGGGACTCGAACCGAACGTGTGATCCCATCGGTGGGATTGCTCTCCGACCGAGGAGTCCTTTGGTGGAGTCACACGTTCGGTTCGAATCCTATTATTCAGCGACTCTGGCGCTCCAACCGCGTCAACAGTTTTGGCCGCCCGCGCTCCTTCTTCTGGCCCACTGTGCTCCGGCCGCCCCCACCCCCTCGGCAGTGCCGCTGCCTCCGCGTTCATCGCGGTGTCCTTCCCCTCTCCGTGCGTCCTCCATCCATCGCGCGGGGCGGGGTGGGGCGGGGTGGGGCGGGCGTGTTGAGCCTCGCCGCGCCCCCCGCGCGGTCCGGGCCCTTCGCCCACCCCTTCGCCCGCCCCGCCTCCGGCACCCCAGTCGCCGCGCGGAGTTCGCCGGAGCCGGGTCCAGCTAGACAGAGCGCCGCGCCCCGTCCGCGCGCAGCCTACGAGACGCGACGCCGCCGCCGCCTCCCCGTGCAGGCCAGCGCGCCGCCGCCTCCCCGTGCAGGCCAGCGCGCCGCCGCCTCCCCGTGCAGGCCAGCGCGCCGCCGCCTCCCCGTGCAGGCCAGCGCGCCGCCGCCTCCCCGTGCAGGCCAGCGCGCCGCCGCCTCCCCGTGCAGGCCAGCGCGCCGCCGCCTCCCCGTGCAGGCCAGCGCGCCGCCGCCTCCCCGTGCAGGCCAGCGCGCCGCCGCCTCCCCGTGCAGGCCAGCGCGCCGCCGCCTCCCCGTGCAGGCCAGCACGCCGCCGCCTCCCCGTGCAGGCCAGCGCGCCGCCGCCTCCCCGTGCAGGCCAGCGCGCCGCCGCCTCCCCGTGCAGGCCAGCGCGCTCGCCCGCACCGCCCCCGGCGTCCGCGGCCGAGGGGGTTCGCGTCAGCCCTTGGCCCGGCCGCGACGCTCAGCCCGGCCGAGAACCAACAAGTCCTCGGCGCCCGGCCGCCGCGGTCGTCGTGCAGTGCGTCGAGGCCCCGCAGCCCCCGCTGCCTCGCCTCCGCGTCTTGGGATTTGTCCGCGTCGCCGAGCCGCCCCTGCCGCCCTCCCCGGCGGACAGCCTCACCGCGCCCTCCACTGGCATCGCCCTCCGCCTCGGGTAAGTGTGGGACGCACGCGCACAGTGGGCCAGAAGACCGTTGAGGTGGCCAAAATTCTAGGCGCGTTTTGAGCTCCAGAGTCGCTGAATGGGACTCGAGTAATCGAACGTGCGGCCCCACCAATGGATTGCTTTCCAAACTAGCAATCCATTGGGTCCTACAGCACGTTGAGTCCTATTTAGCGACTCTGGAGCTCAAAACGCGTCCGGAATTTCGGCCGCCTCGACGGTCTGCTGCCCCACTGTGGCGCCCGGCCGGCCGGCTGCCGGGGACGTCGTGGACGCCGCGGCGGTCCATCAGGTGGCTCGTGACGCGACGCGGCGCCACTGGGAATGAAGCAGCAGCTTTTCAACACCCGGCCCAGCAAGCTGCAGACTCATTCCGAGCATCGTTTTCGTCGCTCTGTCTCTCTCGCACTCACGTGGCGAGAAGTGAGGACACTCTCGGAATTACTGTGCCGGTTGAGCTTGGAAAACACACAGTGGGTCAGAAGACCGCTGGAGGCGGCAAAAATTCCACACGCGTTTTGATCTCCAGAGTCGCTAACCGGGACTCGAACCGAACGTGTGACTCCACTAATGGATGCCTAATTCAGAAAGCCATCCATTGGTGGGGTCAAACGTTCAGTTCGACTCCCGTTTAGCGACTCTGGAGCTCAAAACGCGTCAAGTCGAGTTTTGGCCGCGTGCGCGCCGTCCTCTGGCCCAACTGTGCGACGCTGATCAGCGCCCGGTTTCCCCATCATTGTTTGCTCAGCGCGGCTGGCTGTCGTCCGATCGGTCCCTGCGGCGTGGCCCGTGGTGCTTCGTCGCTCTGTCTCTGTCGCACCGGACGCCCCACAGTGACGTCTCACAGTGACGTCTCACAGTGACGCCCCACAGTGACGCCCCACAGTGACGCCCCACACTGACGCCCCACAGTGACGTCTCACAGTGACGCCCCACAGTGACGCCCCACAGTGACGCCCCACAGTGACGCCCCACAGTGACGCCCCACAGTGACGCCCCACAGTGACGCCCCACAGTGACGCCCCACAGTGACGCCCCACAGTGACACCCCACAGTGACGCCCCACAGTGACGCCCCGCACTGACGCCCCACAGTGGGACGAAGACGGAGCGAGGGCACCGCTGTGTGGAGTCAGCCCCCGCGCCCGCGCCGTGCTGATTGAAAGCAGTTTTTGATTGAGCGCCGCTCGCTCCGGCACCCGGAGTTCGAGAGGGGTGGGGGGTGGTGGGGGGGTCTGCCCTATTTGGTGGCG
The DNA here is from genome assembly GCA_030522485.1 of Stenchaetothrips biformis. Classification (NCBI taxonomy): domain Eukaryota; kingdom Metazoa; phylum Arthropoda; class Insecta; order Thysanoptera; family Thripidae; genus Stenchaetothrips; species Stenchaetothrips biformis. The sequence continues at coordinate 25,061,791 of CM060086.1, read as the reverse complement.
CCGCGGCCTGGCATTGTCCGCCCGGCCTGGCCGGGAGCAGCGCGGCGCCGCCGGTATGCAGAGTGGGCCAGAAGACCGGTGCAGGCGGTCAAAGCTCTAGCATGCGTTTTGAGCTCCAGAGTCGCTGAACGGGACAGAGTGCACTCAGAGCAGCTGTAGGTGTGTACTCATCTGAGTACACTCTCGTGGGTGCTCATGGAGTACATGCTCATGGGAGTGTACTCGTGAGTACACGCTACAGAGAGTGCACTGAGAATGAAAGAGTCATGATCATGACTAAAAATTAGGGTGAGGAATTCTTCATCACCCAAATTTGGGTGAGGAGGGTTTCCTCGCCCAAATTTGGGTGAGAATACTATGTAGCCATATGGGTAGCCGATACCCCTTCCTCACCCAAATTCGGGTGATAAAGTGTTCCTCACCCAAAAATGGGTATTGATCATGACTCTTTCATTCTCAGTGATATGTACTGAGTACACTGTTGAGTTTGCAGAGCAGCCGCGTGTACACTGCAGGCGAGGAAGCACACCTCAGCCGAGTACACCGCAGCCGGGCACAACTTGCAGGCTTGGCTCCTCGCTTCAAAGTAATTAGAGGGTAGTTGGCTAAGAATATTAGACCGGCCCAAGTTTAACACACACTGCCTCGGGGAAGACCCCTTCGGTTCGGCTCGTCTCGCTCATGCTCGGCCTTCTTATGCCGCCGCTAAGTTTTCCGCCGGGAGATTACGTTTTCCGGGAAAGGAAGTGGAGCCCGATACAGGCGGGGCGGGGCGAGGGTCTTAAGGCGGGGCGGGGCGGGGCGGGGCGGGGCGGGGCGTAGTGCTCTCCCCGCCCGCCTAGGTGGGCCGCCGTAAACAATCAGCTTAAGTCGTAGGCACTGTCAATCAACGAATGGTGACGTCATAAAGTAATTTATCCTTATTTTCCTATGGTGAATTTTTCTATTTCAATAAATGTTTTCTCAGTGTTCGATGCCGCATTCCCCACACGGAAAAAAAGAATTTGTTGTACCAACGAATATGTATGTTGATTTTGGGACAGCAAAGAAAAAGTTGTGAGGTTTACGATGAATTTGTTGTCAAAACGAACACTTTGCTCTCACAACAAACAACATCGTCAGAGGGACTAAATAATCATTAAAATAAAAATATTCAAATGTTTGTACACCTTACGAATTATTTGTTGTGAGAGCAAAGTTTTCGTTCTGACAACAAATTTAGTACACCTAACAACTTTTTCTTTGCTATTCCAGTACCAACATACATATTCGTTGTTACAACAAATTCTTTTTTTCCGTGCATGCAACCACCATGAACCCCACTCCCCTCTCAGTGGACCTGAAAACCAGCGCATAGGCGGCCAAAATTCTGGACGCGTTTTGAGCTCTAGAGTCACTGAATGGGAATCGAACCGAACGTGTGACCCCCACCAATGGATTCCTCGTTCGGAGAGAAATTCAATGGTGGGGTCACACGGTCGCTCCAGACGCTAAATGACACTGAAACCGAACGTGTGACCCCTAAAAGGATTCCTCGTCCGGAGAGCATGGTGGGGTCACACGTTCGGTCTTCGTCCTATTTAGCGCCTCCAGAGCTCAAAACGCGTCCAGAATAATTTTGACCGCCTGCGCTGGAACCCAGCAATAAATAATATCCGTCCGTCCGTCCGTCTGAGCTAGTTTGGCCAGAAACCTGATATTCCCGGCGTCTTCTTCATGCCCCCTAATGCTCCGTGACTCGGTGTGTGTGATCGATGTATCGCCGGCCACTCCTTGGCAGTCCCCCTCCTCCAGGACTCCCCGCCGACGGGGCCACTCCAGCAACAAGTAGCTACGCCGCTGATCCCTCACCCTCCCTTCCCTCCCCCTCTGCCTCCCCATCCCCCTCTTCCTCCCCATCCCCCTCTCCCACTCCCCTCTCCCTTCCCGTCCCCCTCTCCCCTCCCTCTCTCCCTCCCCTCTCACTCCCCATCACCCTCTCCCCCTCTCCCCCTCTCCCTCCCCATCCCCCTCTCCCCTCCCCATCTCCCCCTCTCCCCCTCTCCCCCCTCCCCCCTCCCCCGCTCCGAGCGTCACTCCTCCCTGTCCGACGCAAGCGTTCTCTGAGCACTGTGACTCCTGTGACGGATAGGCCCGGTCTGCGGCCGCCGCCTGCCGCGCTCGCTCGTTGGGTGGGACTGCCTTGATGATGGGCACTGCCCGGCACTGCCCAGAGTAGACCGACCAGAGCAAAAGGCAACGCCCCAGATGAAGGCGGCGGTGTTGTGTATGACGACCCTTTTTTTTCCGGCGGCGATACTTTTTGTATCGCCGAACACATTGGTCAGACGCCGCCTCTCACCCTTTGAATTTGAGCGAGCTCGCCGCGTCCTGCCGGACGGAAGGCGCCATTATTGTGTGGCTGCGGGGAAGAGCGAGTTGGACGAGGCGTGGCGTGGCGCACAGTCAGTGGTGGGCCAGAAGACTGGTCACAACGCCAGACGCGTTTTGAGCTCCAGAGTCGCTAACCGGGACTCGAACCGCCCTAAACGTGTCTAGAGTTTTGGCCGCCTGCGCCGGTCTTGGCTTACTGTGTGGCGAGTCATGGCGCGGCGAGGCGCGAGAGAGCGACTAGCGTCGTGCCGAGGGCGCCTCTCTCTTTCTCCATATGGACTTATTGAATCAACTTCCACGAGGGTTCGCGCAGTTCGCGGCAAGCGGTGGCAGGCGGTGGCAGGCGGTGGCAGGCGGTGAGGCAGGCGGTGAGGCAGGCGGTGGCAGGCGGTGGCAGGCGGTGAGGCAGGCGGTGGCAGGCGGTGAGGCAGGCGGTGGCAGGCGGTGAGGCAGGCGGTGGCAGGCGGTGAGGCAGGCGGTGGCAGGCGGTGAGGCAGGCGGTGGCAGGCGGTGAGGCAGGCGGTGGCAGGCGGTGAGGCAGGCGGTGGCAGGCGGTGGCAGGCGGTGGCAGGCGCTGTCAGGCGGTGTGGCAGGCAGTGGCAGGCGGTGGCAGACGGTGGCAGGCGGTGGCAGGCGGTGTGGCAGGCGGTGTGGCAGGCGGTGTGGCAGGCGGTGGCAGGCGGCCGGAAGCGCTGCCGGCTGCGGTGAAGGGGAAGCAGCGGCTGTCGCTGCGCAACACTGCGACGCTGTCAAGCACACTCGCCACAACTTTTTCCCCGCTTCCTAACAACGACAACAACAACAACAACAGTTCCTCCGCATTCACGCCATCAATGACGGGCAGGGATGCTATGCGGCGACCCGTCACCGGCGCCACATCACCCCCCTCCCCCCCAGAAAAGGTCAAAAATAGAAAAAAGTTGTGTTGGCCTTTTTGTTGTCAGGTGAGACGGCAAACCACTTTGTGGAGCAGCGACGCGGACGCTCGTTGAACTGTCGTGTCGGCTGCTTTTGCTTTCCCGGTTTAAATACCGGCACGTGTGAGGGGTCGACAACACATATATTACCTCGTACGCGAGGCTATAATACCTGTATATTTCCATGTAATATATGTATATTATCACAATTTTGCCTCTATATTACCCCTATATTACTATATATGATACTATATATTACCTATATTATTACTGGTAATATACGTACTCCCTCGTACGCAGCTGAGGGGAGTTGTCGACCCCTTGGATACGTGGTGTTTAAACTCCTTTTCCTTTTTTTTACTCGTAGAGGGTGTGGTTGGGGAACGCGGTGTAGAATCGGGGGGCGGGGCAGGGGTGGAGTTCGCGTCGCGGGAAAGGGGGCGTGAAATTGAGGGGGGAGGGGAGGGAGTAGTAGGGGAACAGAGGGGAGGGAGTAGCGACCAATTTCGGATGGATTTTTTAGCCTGGGTATCACGTTCACGATGGAGCGGCGCCGCTCCGGCTTGAGTCGCGTGATGGGAAACCAATGGACCGCGGCGGCCGATGCCTCCTGGCTCATTCCGACTAGTAGAGTGCTGTCTCTCTCGCACTCCTACGCAGAACAGCCTGAGAGAGAGATAGTAGAGCAAGAAGAGCAACGTTCGGAATCAGCCTTCTGTCGAGCTGATGGAGCCAGCGCCGCCGCCACTGCCGTTACAACCGGTCGCATGCACCACCGATTCCTGGAAAAGCACAGTGGGCCAGAGGACCGCGCCGCCGGCGGCCGGAACTCTATAGACGCGTTTTGAGCCCCAGAGTCGCTAAACAGGACTCGAACCGAACGTGAGACCGCACCGCACCAATGGATTCCTTGTTCGGAGAGCAATCCATCAGTGGGGCACACGTTCGGTCCCATTCAGCGACTCTGGAGCTCAAAACGCGTCCGGGATTTTGGCCGCCTCAACGCTCTTCTGACCCACTGTGCCCCCCCTTTCATCGTCCCTCTTCTCTTCACGTCTCCTCTAACCCCCCCCCCCCACCCCCCACCTCTCCTCTCCCAGACCTTCCCCCTCCTCTTTCCATGGTCCGGCGTTATACGACGGGCTGTTCGGAACCCGGCGACCACAGTGGTGTGTGCAAGCCAGACGGCTCATGGCGTGGCGGGGGCGTTGGGCACGCGGGCTTGGGTGGGGCGGGGCGGGGCGGGGCGAGGCGGGGCGGGGCGGGAGTGTGCTGGGGGTGTTACGTGCCCCCCCCCCCCCCCGGCTGGCGGCTCGCAATCTCCCACTGCAAACACGCTAAACACAGCGGCGGCACTGCGAGCGCGCCGCGCCGGACCAGTGTTTATCAGACAGAGGGCCGCAGAGAGGAACCTTGTCCGGGAGGGGCCCAGCCTTACATTGCGTTACGGGGAGAATTTGGCCGCTGATTCAATACGAGAATTGAATCCCAGCGCCGTCCGCTCTCGCCAGCCTGTGCGTGGTCCAACCTCTGGCCGGCGCGGCGCTCAGTCCCTCTAGAGTCCTACGCAGAAGAGAAAGGACACCCCGATCCGCCAATGTGAGCGTGCAATTTTCCATACTGGGCTGCCGTATGGCGACAAGGCACGACTGAGCTGCCTGCAGAGCCCTGCGCATCCCTGCCGACCGGCAACCTGGCACCGCCCGTACGAGTGGAGCCAAGCCGAGCCCTTTGCCGCGCGGGCCGCGCCGAGCCGGGGAAACACCGGCTTCCACCAAAGTATGGAAAACCACGCGCAGCACTGACCGCGCGCGCGCGCTCACACACTGGCGGTGGCCTTTCAATTCCCTGTGGGACTCTAAGTCCCTCAAGCCCGCAGCCCGTCGGGGGACTCCGGTTCACAGTGGGCCAGAAGACCGGCGCAGCTCCAGACGTCGCTTAATGGGACTCGAACCGAACGTGTGACCCCCTCCAATGGATAGCTCTCCGAACGAGGAATCCACATGCTGGGGTCACACGTTCGGTTCAAGTCCCACTTATCGACTGTGGAGCTTATAACGCATTTCGACACCTCCTAACGAGAAGCGCCCACCAATGCCAACGTATAACCGCTTACCGTAGGTGCCGGTACGCGCTTTTCGTTAGGAGGTATCGATTTGTGGCCTGCCGAGATGCGTGCACGGCAGCAGTGGAGAAGGTGCACAAGCACGAGCACTTTTGTAAGTTTTAGAGAAAAAATGAACTGAGTCGCTTTGAGTGGAGCGTGTCTGTCTGTCTGCTCGATCGCCTGGGCACAGTGGGCTAAACTGTAGACGCGTTTTGATCTCCAGAGTCGCTATACAGGACCCGAACCGAACGTGTGACCCGATCAATGGATTCCTCGCTCGTAGAGCAATCCATCGGTGGGGTCACACAGTCGGTTCGAGTCCTCTTAAGCGACTGCAGAGCTCAAAACGTGTCTAGAATTGTGGCCGCCTGCGCCGGTCTTCGGGCCCACTGCACCCGGAAAAATGATTTCTTAATCAAGTAAAATTTACTTGATTCAAGTAATTTTTGGCATTTATGTGCCTAGTTCTGCTTTCAGAGAAGTAGAAATAGTCCTGATACGGTTAGAGTTGAATGAATGCAAAGCCTATTAGTATTGATCCGACACTCAGTTTAGCTTGAATCAAGTAGTTTTAATCAAGAAAAATATTTTACTTTATTCAAGAAATCATTTTTCTGAGTGTGGGCTGGGCCGCTCCAGCTGCTTTGAGTGGGCGTGCATGCACCGCGGCGCTCGTGCCTCGGCCTGGTCGGCTTGTCGCCCTGTCTCTGTCGCACCCCTAGAGGACGAGGGAGACGGAGCGACCAGAACGTCTCCCATCCTTGCAGCGGCAGGATGCCGGGGATGGAAAGAAGGGTCGAGAACTCTTCTTCTGTAGGGCCCAGTTGACCGTCATCTAAAATGGAGGGGCCGGGAAATGAAGAGAGGGTGGCCGTGGCCGTGCCTTAAGCAAACGTGGCAGGCTGGGCGGGCGGGTGAGTTTGAGGAGGCGAGCCACGGTTTTCAAGGCTCTCGGTTTTAATCATGAGAGACTGGCAGGCAGGCCGGTCGGTACATCTCGCCCGGCAGAGATGAGCTTCAAGCACGATGACTCGAGGCAAACAGAGCCGCCCCGCCCCACCCCGCCCCACCCCGCCCCGCCCAGCCTCGCCACGCCCCGACACACGGCGCATGATGGGCTAGAAGACCGGTGGAGGCGGTCAAAATTCCGGACGCGTTTTGAGCTCCAGAGTCGGTAAATGGGACTCGAACCGAACGTGGATAGCTCTTCGGAAACGAGGAATTTATTGGTAGCACCATACGTTCGGTTCGAGTCCCATTTCCGAGTCTGGAGCTCAAAACGCGTCCAGAGTTTTGGCCGCCTGCGCCGCTGTCTTCTGGCCCACTGTTCGGCGGTCTTCCCTTTATTAGCCGGTCCGGCCGTAAAGGCTGTTTTACACGCGGCCTTTACACCCCGTATTTTGGCCGGCCAGCCCACCGTGCCATAGGCCGGCCAGGTGAGCAAGGCCTCCCATTGGAGGCGCCGCCTCCCAGGGCGCGCCGGGCGAAATGAATGCCAAAGCAAATAAAGCACGACGCGGTGAATGCGACGACGAAATTGCTGCGAAAGCGGGTCAGGCAGTCTCTTGCCAAGATAAATTGGCCTCGGCACCGCCGAGCAGAAGATGATAAGCTGGCCATCATGATCCGTTTTACCTCTGCCAGTTTTTTTTTCTTCTTCTTGTTCTTCTTTGGCTTGGGGAATGTGTTTGCCGATTGGCAGTGAATGTTTGGCAGAGGCATAAAGCGCCTGCATCCCGTGTTCTCGCTACAACGCGCCGCCCTCCACGAGGCAGCGCCGCACAGTGGGTCAGAAGACCGTTGAGGCGACCGAAATTCTAGACGCGTTTTGAGCTCCAGAGTCGCTAAATGACACTCGAATCAAACGTGTGACCCCACCAATGGATTGCTCTTCAAACGAGGAATCCATTAGTGGGGTCGCACTTTTGATTCGAGTCCCATTTAGCGACTCTGGGAGCTGAAAACGCGTCTAGAATTTTGGCCACCTCAACGGTCCTCTGACCTACTGTTCGCCGGGAAGGGAAGAGAAAAAGGAAGATTTGGGGGGGGGGGGCGAGGAAGGTGAGGGGGATGAGGAAAAAGCGCGAGGTAGTGAGGTGGAGCACCCAGCAGAATATATCATGAATTTTGATGCAAATGAGATTCGTGGAAACGTGGGCTGCGGCGCTCCCGGCGCGCGGAAGGTGACCGGGCGGCGCGGCGGGTGCCTCACCTCTGCGAGGAGAACCATTTGCACAAAATGGAAAATGAGTAAATTTTCGGCGGCGACGAGAGGAGAGTGAGAGACCATTTATCTTTGCCTCGCCGCCTCCTTGGAGAGTGCGCACCGCGTCGTTGGAGCGCCCGCAGGTTGCGGGGTAGGCCCGCCCGCCGCACTCGGGTGTCTTCGCACTGCCTGCCTCCCCGGCGCCTCGGGTCCCTCACAGTGGGCCACAGTGGGCCAGACCGGCGAAGGCGGCCAAAAACTCTGGACGCGTTTGGAGCTCCAAAGTCGCTAAATGGGACTCGAACCGAACGTGTGACCTCACCAATGGCGTTGCTCTCCGAACGAGGAATCCATTGGTGGGGCGAGGGGGGAACAACTTCCCACATTCGTTGTACAAAATTTGAACACATTCCACATTCAGATGGCAAAATCGCCTGTAAGTAGGCAACATGTGTGACAAATGCAGCAGGAAACTTGCACACTCCAACACATTCCCACATTCTTTGTATGTAGAATCTTACAGTGGGTCACCCCTCGTAGTGGGGTCACACGTTCGGTTCGAGTCAGGCATGGGCAGGAAAGTAAAGTAAAGTACCGCGGTACCAGCACCGCGGTACTTTTCTGGGTAAAGTACCGGCACCGCAGTGCTGATGACGCGAAAGGGACCGGTAAAGTACCGCGGTACCGATTTGCGAGTAAAGTAACGAAAAGTACCGTCGGTCCTGTCAGCGGGCGCGCAGCCGCGCACTATTACGGATTGAGCGACACGACTATATTACACACTAATTTACTATGTACTTTTTAGTGCGCAAGATTCGCACAAAATTGTGCATGCGTTTTGAAATGCACGAATTTGTGCGTAACTACGCACGAAAGTGTGCGTTGTAGCGCATAAAATTCGTGCATATTGAAACGCATGCACAACCTTGTGCAAAGGTTATGCACAAAATTGTACATAGTAAGTTAGGGTGTACGCAAGTGCATGCCCCGTCGGATACCACGGACTCCATGCGCTGCAAACCGCTGTACAGCGGCGCATCCAACAAAAGAACTTGGAGGAAAAAAAAAGAAGAAAAAATGGGGGCCCTTCTCCCACCTCCCCACACAGTAGGGAGGACCGCCTGCAACTTCGGTGGATCGGGGGAACCGGTGCATTCCAGGCGGCGACCCCAGGGGTTCTCATCTGATGTGGGCCGGGTGAAGGGCGGGGGTTGAGAGCCTTTGGTTTTCGCGGGGTGGTCAGTGGTACCCACAGTGGTACCCCCGCTGTCCGGCGCTCTCTACCGAACATGCAGTGTGAAGGGCCAGCTTCAAAGGACTTATCAACTCCAAACCGACGAATCAGAATGGACCCACTCGCGACCAATTGCGAGTGGCTGGAACGACCGGGGATCGAACCAGTGCCGACGCCAATCCGCCGAAGCGGACTGCTTTTTAGACACCCAAGCATAGTGGACGACAAATGATCCAGACCACTACGCTATCACGACTGCACGTCTGCCGAGTGTCGGACGACGGGTTTGAGTCGTATTGGGATGAGGGAGGCTGTCGTAAAATGTCCCAGTCAACATTGCTAGTCCCAAGTCCGTGACCGTAGCTCCCACTGATCTCCATTCCAGGTCTTTTTCGGATGTCCATATCTGACCTATTCTGTACTAGCGCTCTACTACAGTGTGGTACATGCAAAGAGCGGGAAACGTCCCTCGGCCATCATGTTTCGGCTGGTTGTCTTTCATAGTCCCGCCGTAGTACTGCGGTAGTCCCGATTCGGACCACGTACTCTCCGTGAACTTGACGCATTTCTAGAGGTAACATGCAACCAGAAATGCGAGCATTAGTGCTCCCTAGTGTAACGTTGCGAAATTTAATTGTAAAAGATGTAAAAAAATTAAAAAAAATGTTAGTAAGCATTTAATTTTCTGAGGGTTTTTTTTTTTTTTCGGAGAAAATTATTAAAATGGAATTTCTTTGCGTGACACTTGTGCACGCACAAGGTTTTCTGGTTTCAATTTACCTCAAGAAAGTCGACAGAAGTCGCGCATGTACGAGGATCGAATCGGGACTACTGTCAGTTTTCTCCGCTAGATGGCGCTAGTGTCGCTTTATTCACCTGTTACAATTAAAATGCTCTTCCAACCAAAAAGGAGTGCACGAAAGTTTCCAATAGATGGAAACTGGTGTGCTAAGATGAGTGCCATGTACCTGTGTAAGATTTACCGCTGTACCAAAACTTCTAGCGGAGCAATCGACAATTGATCGTTTTCTCTTGCTGCATACTACGGGTCGCAGTTTAATAGGGTACAGCAGACTCGGCCCAATGAGTTGAAGGGAGTTGTGACTCTGTCCGACGCAACTTCCATCCATTTTTGAGTTGAGGTGTCTGCCTCCAGGTGGCTGCCTCAAGGTGTCCTTTGACACCGTGTATCATATGGAATCTCCACGTGTAAATCAAAATATTTCTGACTCGATCGCTAGTCCAGTGATAGTCCGGCCGAGGTACAGAATGGTAGTACAGGATCGTACTAGGCTTGTAGCATGTATGGATGATCCCGGGGACCACCAGCAGACTAGCCTTTTTGGGCAAACGATACCTCACCCGTACTACAAAGCGGGATGATACGATGTCTGAGCGTGGACGTCCAGTGGAGGTCCCACGTAGTAGGAAATGTTGACTGGGGTATTGAAATGTTGGGATTCGATCCCCGGACCTTACTGTTCAAGTCCGACGCCTTAGCGATCTCAGCCACCACGGCTCATGGTAGATGCGGCGTCAGCCGGGCTCTAGACGCGGCAGGGATGGAGCCGCAGTGAGCGGGTCATTCGAAAAATGTTGAGAAAAAGTGGGACTCGACCCGTCGACCCCGGTACCGGGAACCGACGCCTATACCACCTCGACCACCACGACTCATGATTGGGGACGGGTAATGTCAACGCCTTTGAACCGCACTGGGAGTGCGGTCCGCACTGCCGCACTCCGAGTGCGGCTCAAAAGACATGACATCACTTGGCCTTATCATAGGCCGTGGTGGTCGAGGTGGTATAGGCGTCGGTTCTCGGTACCGGGGTCGACGGATCGAGTCCCACTTTTTCTCAACATTTTTCGAATGACCCGCTCACTGCGGCTCACACTTCCGAACGTGACTTAAATGTAAATATAATTCGTGATATCGATGAAATATCAACCCCTTTGGACTTCAAGTCACTTTAACTCTGAATATCGACACCTTGCGATGAGCATGGAATATCTGCAGGTTTTTTTTTTTTTTTTTTTTTTTGTATGAAAATACGTAGTATTGTATCGATTCCGATATCGACCCAACTGTCGCCCTGCGTTTGCATCGACCTGGCCGCCGATGTCGGACGATGTGGTCCAGCCGGCCGTGGCGCTGGGCGTGGGCGCGTCAGGCGCGTCGGGCCCACTGGGCCGTGTACAGGAAGGCCTGTTCCGGGCCTCTCTGTTTGCTGGTCGGAGTGGCGGAGGGACCGTCTGCAAACAACTGAGTTTTCATCCGCCGAAAGCACTGGCGCACGCTGGTGGTGCACAGTGGGCCAGAAGGCTGATGGCGCAGGCCGCGGAAACTCTAGACGCGTTTTGAGCTCCAGAGTCGCAGAACAGGACTCGATCCCAACGTGTGACCCCTCCAATGGACTCATCATTCGGAGAGCAATTCATCGGTGGGGATCACACGTTCGGTTGGAGTCCCATTCAGTGACTCAGGAGCTCAAATGCGCGTCCGGCCGGGATCTTGATCGCCTCCACCGGTCTGCTGGCCCACTGTGTGGCGTTGGCCCGTCGCTGCAACGCACTTCGGCTCTTCGCCTCCGGAAGTGTTATCCTCCCCGGCCGTTGCCAGGCGGGGCCGCGGAAGGAATGCTGCCAATCGCAGTGACGGCTACACATTTGCATAATGCTATGAGCGCCATTTGCACGGGCTCCATCAATTGGTGAATTCCATTTGCACTGATTGCTATTTGAGAAGCGGTTCCTTCCCCCTCCCCTCCCCCCTTCCCACTTTTCCCCCTCGGCCGCCCATCGCCCGGCCAATCAGGTACAGCGGTTCAACCCGGCGAGGCGAACCGGCGGCGCGGCGCTGCCGAGGTGGCGCGGCGCGGCGGTCTCAGTGTTGCCGTCTCGTCTGCCTCTGAAACTATTTCGAAAGAGCTGCCCGCACGGTGGGCCGGAGGGCCGGAGGTAGCGCCCGGCCCCGGCCTGCACGGCCCAGGTCCGTCCGGCCGGCCGACCGGCCCGCCGGGGCTGGCAGCCGGTGGCAGCGCAGCAGCGCTACCCGGATCGTGTACCCGCCCTCGGATGTGTGACCCCGGTACACAAAACCTAGGCATGGTGTACCGGGGGGTACACCATTCCTTAGGCATGGTGTACCCCCTTGAGGACAGGGGGTACAGTGCCGTAGGAATGGTGTAGCGGAAAAGAAACGAAAGTGGGCAAGTCTTGTTCTCAGCCGTCATAAACAAGAAAGAAATCTTAATATAATACAAAATGGGTGTTTTTCGTAAAATAATTACTAAAAGAGCGCTAAAGATGAAGTCTCGCCCAAATAATGATGAGAGTGTTTTGTTTGGCGTGAAAAAAAGAACAATTTGCTGTTTCGTTTTTTAAAGTCGGATAAAAATTGCAAACTTTATGATCATCTTAGTGTCAATAGTTAGTAAAAAAAACTTTACACCTTATAAGCCGGTATTTAAAATCGTCTCGCAGCAAAACAAAAAACGGGGGTGGTAAATTTTTGGTAGAATCGGCACCGTCCGCTCCGCGCCGGCTGCTTCGAGAGCGATTAAGAGGACGAAAGCCGTGACATTGTTCTACACTGCCGGCCAGCCCAGCAACGCCACTGATGTTCCTTTTTTCTTTTTCTATTTTTTAAATGGCACCGTTTTTTTTTCTCTGTTTTTTTTTTTTTTTTTTTTTTTTTGCGCCTCATTCCTTCTTTTAGCGATTCCCTTTATTTTGCGTCCGCTCCTCTCTTTGGCTGTTGTTTACTCATTACTTCTCTCTGGCCGAGCCGTGCTGGCCTCGCCGCGACCACTCTCTCTCTTTTCTGCCCGTTTCCGCCATCGGGCTAATGCCCGGCCCGCCCCGCCTCGTCCCGCCCCGCCCTGCCCTGCCCTGCCCCGCCAGCCCCCACCCAACCCCGCCCCGCCCCGCCCTGCCCTGCCCCGCCTCGCCTTGCCTACGAATCGCTCATTTCGGCGTTACGGCCGGCGGATCGGCCCCGGCAGGCCCTGGCAGGGATTGACGTGGCCCGATACGCCGCTGGGCCGGGGCCGCCGGGGCACAGTGGGCCAGAAGACCGCGGTAGCGGTGGCCAACGCTCTAGAGGCGTTTTTAGCTCCAGAGTCGCTAAACTGGACTCTTACCGAACGTCTGACCCCACCAATGGATTCCTCGTTCGGAGACCAATCCATTGGTAATTAGGGTCACACGTTCGGATCGAGTCATGTTTAACGAGTCTGGAGCTCGAAACGCGTCTCTTTTTTTGGCCGCCTGCGCTGGTCTTCCGGCCCACTGTGCGGCGCCGAGGCGGGCCATGCAAAAAAGGGGCCCGATTGGCTGCTGCTCTCACTGCTCTCGCCTCGCACTTCGCAGCCCTCGCTCGCTGGGGAGTCGTAGTGCCGCGCCGCACAGCGGGCCAGAAGACCGTTGAGGCGGCCGAAATTCCAGACGCGTTTTGAGCTCCAGAGTCGCTAAATGGGACTTGAATCGAACGTGTGATCCCATTAATGGATTCCTCGTTCGGAGAGCAATCTATTGGTGGGGTCACACGTTCGATTCGAGACCCATTTAGCGACTCTGGAGCGCAAAACGCGTCCAGAATTTTGGTCGTCTCCACGGTCCTCTGACCCACTGTGCGCCGAGCCGCCGAGGAGGTGCAGACTCGGTGCAGCAATCGAAGTACTCTCACTGAAAACCCAAACGTGCCCTGCACCGCACGTTTCAGTGCTAGTGGGCCAGTACTGCACAGTGGGTCAGTGGATCGTTAAGGCGGTCGAAATTATTCTAGACGAGTTTTGAGCTCTAGAGTTGGGACTCGAATCGAACGTGTGACCCCGCCATTGGATTGCTCTCCAAACGAGGAATTCATCGTTGGGGCCATACGTTTGATTTGAGTCCCATTTTGCGACTCTGGAGCTCAAAACGTGTCCAGGAATTTTGCCCCCTCAACGGTCCTCTGACCTACTGTGTAGTACGGGCGGTGACTTAGACCGCCCAAATTTCTGAGCCAATCTCTGTGTTAAGGAGACCGCGTAAAATGCTATGCGAGGAGACCGTAGGAAACAGCCACGCACTCCCAGCCCGAAAAACAAGTCCGAAAAGGGGGCCCCTCGTGCGCAGGAAGGGCGCACAGTGGGCCAGAAGACCGGCGCAGGCGTCCAAAACTCTAGACGCATTTTGAGCTCTAGTGTCGCTAAATGAGACTCAAATCGATCATTGGATCCCACCGATGGATTCCTATTCGGAGAGTAATCCATTGGTGGGGTCACACGCTCGGTTTGAGTCCCATTTAGCGATTCTGGAGCCGAAAACCCATCCGGGATTTTGACTGCCTCCGCCGGTCTTCCGGCCTACACTGTATAGCGGCGGCCTCGGTGGCGGTAGCTTCGTGTATGGCTGTGGCGGCTCTGGTTCGGAAGGGAAGGGTTGGCGCGTCGGAAACGTCATTAATATCCCAATGAATATTTTCCACTTCCCTTATCCCGCTTTTGCTGGATGCTAGTATACCACTTTTTTGGCGGTGGCAGCTCTCCCACGCACTCACACACCCGCATGCTAATCACATTCTTACACACACGGTCTCGCTCACACACACATGTGGACGCACGTAATTACCACGTATGTTTTTGTGCGTGCGCGACGTACCAAATTCAAACTGCACTAAATTGTAGCCAGTGGCGTATCTAGGCGCGCTTTTTGCGTACTTACAGGCGGATTGTGCTGCAAATTTCCTACCTTAAGGCGTTTCATTAAGGGCAAAAGGGGGAGGTCATGACACCTGTGACCCCCCCCCCCTCCCCCTCCGGGCTACGCGCCAGGTCGTAGTACAAATTGGTACACAACAATGCACGCTTTTCTACATACCGTTCTTTTGGCCCACTGTGCGCCCTTCGCTCGATTCTTCCATTCCAGCAGCACGGCCTGGGCCATACAACCTCAAAACAACAAACGGCTGCACGGCGCGCCGCCGTGCCCGCACAGCGCAAGGGGGTTGGAAATCGACATTCTCATATTTCTTACGTTGAGCCTAGAAGTAATCCGCGTGGCTGGCGTGGCAAGGCGGGGCCGCTGCATGCAGCGATTTATCATGTCGCGAGGTCGGAGGACAAGATCAGGGTGGGGTGGGGCACACTGTGGGCCAGAAGACCGGCGCAGGTGGGCAAAACTCTCGACTGCTCGGCACCTGGGCAGCCCTTTTCCTTTCACAGGAGCACACATGGAAGTCCTTACGGCCTGGAACCGGTGCGCGACCTCGAATGTGATGCCGGCAGCTCGAAGTCGTCTGCAAAGCGCTTCTCGCAGGAGAGCCCTACTTTGCTTGGAGCATGCTGGTCATGAACTGTCTCGGTGCGACCAGCTTGCGCACGTTCGTCAATGTCCCCGAAGTCCCCAACTCTCCTGACCAGTAGCACGCGCCGAGCAGGGCCCAGCACGTCTTGCTGCGAGGATTGGCCATCCTGGAGTGAGCTCCACCGAGCCTTTCAACTTTCATGACTGGTCAATGGTCCGACGACCTTTGAAGAGCTAATGAAGAGGCTGGTGGGAGTGACATTCTGAATTCGCGCCATGTGAAGGTTCGGAGAACAACATTACCGTCGTCACACTGTGTAGGTAGCGATTTGCTGCTAAGGGGCCTTCGAAAAATAGGTAGACGCTGTCCTTGAGGGGTCGCTCAGTGGGCCAGAAGACCGGCGCTGGTGGCCATAACTCTAGACGCGTTTTGACTTCCAGAGTCGCTGAACAGGACTCGAATCGAACGTGCGACGAAGCGTGCGACCCTACAAATGGATTGCTCCAACGAGGAATCCATTGGTGGGGGTCACACGTTCGGTTCGAGTCCCATTTAGCGACTCTGGAGCACACAACTCGTCCGAGATTTCTATCGCCTCCACCGGGGTCTTCTGGCCAACCGTGAGTCGGTGGGGCCGACAGCGAGCACCTGCCAAAGGCAAACCACGTGCGCTGCACAAGGGCTGTCCGTCCTGAATTATACAGCGTCAACGCGTCCCACGTTCTTACCTTGACTTCCGACGGGCTTGGCGACCTTTGTAAGCCCTACGAGGCAATGAAAGAGGTGCCGCCTGCCTGGCAACACGGTGACGCGGTAACTCGCCGCGCATGGGGCGTCAAGCGCCAGCCCTGCCGCACAACAACGGCACTGCCGATGAAAAGGCGGCAAAACACTGCTGGTATTCGACGAATGTGACGTCATATTCGTTAGAATGAGACAAACTTTCGTTTGAATACGATGTCACATTTTTGTTGGCACGCGACACAACACAGCCGTTTTAATGAGGGTGTCGAATTCGTTTCAACGTATATCGATGTGACATCCTCTTCAAACGATGGTAACAAAATTAGTATCTAACGAATATGACTTCACATTCGAAAAACAGTGTTACCGTTAACCTGGAACAGCGTAGAAGAGAGCTTTCACGCCTTTTTCGGGCCACTCAGTGGGCACGTAGATGACGGTGATATTTCTTGTCTTCCCTGATGTCAGACGCTATTGGCAGTCGGAATCAACGGCCTGTAAGTCGTCGGGATTTGTGATGAAAGTGGAAGGAATGCTGCAGTGCACAGTGGGCCAGAAGACTGGCCCAGGCAGCCGAAATTCTAGACGCGTTTTGAGCTCCAAAGTCGCTATATTGGACTCGAACCAAACGTGTGACCCCACAAATGGACTGCTCTCCAAACAAGGAACCCATCGGTGGGGTCACACGTTCGGTTCGAGTCCTGTTCAGCGACTTTGGAGCTATCAAAACGCATGTCGAGTTTCGGCCGCCTGCGCCGGTCTTCTGGCCCACTGTGCAGTGGCTCGCGGGGCTGCGGGTGTTCCAGATCCTAGTGCTTGAGGGGCAAGATGAGGGGGAGGAGAGGGGGGGGGGAGAGCGCGGCGGTCAGGAATGTTGCGGAAACGCATATCGCGTATCGCGTCGCTGCGTCGCGCGTGTTCAGCATTACCCCGATGCGGCAGCTCTGCTAGCGCGAGTGTAATGGATTTTCAATGCGTCACACACAAACAACGCCGCACACGCGCACACAAAACTCACTGCATTTCAATAATTCGGCTTCATAACTATTACACACAGGGGGGGGGGAGGGGAATTAATGTGCGTTTGGAGCGAGCGCGCCTGCAGAAAAAGGGGCAGGGCTGGCGGCGCCACCGCGCATCGCCGGCAGCGCCGCGATTATCGTCCGCGGCGGATAGGAGGCGAAGCGGAAAGGATTAAGTAACGCGGCGTGCGGCTATAGCGGGTTATTGCGATTACAGCGCACCTCGGCGCACCTCGGCGCACGCAGTGGGCCAGGAGACCGGCGCTGGCCGCGGCTGAAACTCTCTGGACGGCTTTTTCAGCTCTTGAGTCGCTAAACAGGACTCGATTTCTATTGTGCGACACCACCAATGGATTCCTCGTTCGGAGAGCAATCCATTGGTGGGGTCACACGTTCGGTTCGAGTCCCATTTAGCGACCCTGGAGCTCAAAACGCGCCTGGGGGTTAGACCGCCTCCACCGGTCTTCTGGCCCACTGTGGGGTGGGGCGGGTCGGGGCGGGCATGGTGACGTTAGGCGGGGTGGAGCGGACGATCGAAGAAGAGGGGGGAATCTTGATCTTCTGTGTAGATTGCACGCAGCACACAACCCCTGTTGCCCACGCATTGACCGAGCAAAGCGCAGTGTCCAAACGAGTCTCAACTCGCACAGGTTCATGACTCTGAATCGAATAGGCGGCAAGTGCCACCCGCCACCCGTTACTGGCGGTCATATTGTATTAGCCGTGTCCGGATTTTACTGCCCATAAAAAGGCGGTTCACTCTCCTATTCTTACCGTGAAACGATGTGCGTGACATACGTTGAAATGAAAACATGCGTACTACAATAAAATTCATCATACCTTACGCTTAATCATGCGCAATACGATGAAATCATACGTGCCTTATGTACTAAACATGCGTAATACGGCTATGAGCGTATGACTTTCAGTATGCTATTGAGTACGCCTTTCTTCAAGTGTAGCACTTGCTACGCTTCAATGAAGGCGTACCAGACCTGAGTACGCTTGAAAGAGGCGTAACGCTACGCTTTAGTTTTACCAGTGAAACCGGGATTTCTTAATTTTATGGTATTTGCGGTTTCATACCGGCATGTTTCAGTATTTTATTCAGTTGAAAACCCATGAAAAATACCAATGATATAAAAATTACATTTTACCATCCCTAGAGCTTACTTAATGTACAAACTATTTAGTTTCTAAAGTGCGAAGTACGTATTTACTTTGTAAGCTAATGAATGCTTAAAGTCTTTTTTTTATCACAAGTTTCTTTTTTCCATAAGGCACGTGTCTGTGTCGCTTAATGGGCGGGTCCAGCGCGGTGCCTGCCACGAACGGCCCCCCTGATGACACGAAGCTCGGCAATGAATCACAGTCGAGGTCCTTGGCCCTTCCTCGAGGCCGGCCGGGCCCTTCGTTGTTGCTTTAACTCCCCCGCACTCTGACTGCCACTCCACCGCGCGTGTCGGTGCTGCACAGTGGGCCAGGCCAGAAGGCCGGCCCTGGCGGCCAAATAAGGTCTCTAGACGCGTTTTGAGCTCCAGAGTCGCTAAAAGGGACTCGAACTGAACGTGTGACCCAGCCAATGGATTGCTATCCGAACGAAGAATACTTTGTTTCGGAATGTCTAAAATAGTTTGGAAGGTTTTCAGAGTGCGCGTGCGGTCGAGTCTAGGCGCCTACAAGTTGGAAACCTTTCACCCGCGTCTTCCCCCACTTCCTGCGGCCCAAAACAACATCAACAATAATAAAAATAACAGCCGCAGAGGACCTCGTGAGGTGCTGAAGAGCATTCTCTATTTCCGAGTGCCTGCGGCCTGGCGGCGCCAAAGTCGCACGGAGTGGAGGCCGTAGAGGCCGTGCCGGTGGGTGAGCGCTGCGGCGCACAGTGGGCCTCGAGACCGGCGTGGCCGGCCAAAACTCTACACGCGTTTTAAGCTCCAGAGTCGCAGAACGAGACTCGAACTGACCGTGTGACCCCACCAATGGATTCCTCGTTCGGAGAGCCATCCATTGGCAGGGTCACACGTTCTGTTCATGTCCTATCTAGCGACTCGGGAGCTAAAAACGCGCTCGGAATTTTGACCGCCTCCGCATCGGGTCTTCTGACCCACTGTGCGGCGGCGCTCTCTGCCTCCCAGGGCCTTTGCGTCGCTCGCGGCATCGTCTTTCATTTGGATTCACCGCGCGTCCGAGCGCCGCGCCGACATACACGCACACAGATACACCTGCGTACACGCACGCACGCACGCACGCACGCACGCACGCACGCACGCACGCACGCACGCACGCACGCACGCACGCACGCACTATTGGCCAAGTCCAGCCGTGCCAGCGCCACTCACCGCAGGCCCTAATCGAAACGCAACTTTTTGGCACACGACCTTGAGGCTAGTCTTGACGGCCCTGGCCGGATCGGTGGTGGCAGCGGCGGCGGCTCGGGGCGCTGGAGGTGCCGCAACAAATAAATTCAATCCACCTGGCCTCGTGCTGCTTGCCCCCCCCCCCTCTCAGCCCCCACCCCCAACACCCGCCCCCCCTGTCCTGGTGTACCGCACGCTCCCAAGTCCAATTTGTCATCGGACGACAGGCAGGCAGCGGTTTGCTCCGTGTGTGTGTGTGTGTGTGTGTGTGTGTGTGTGTGTGTGTGTGTGAAAGAGAGAGAAAGAGAGAGAGAGAGAGAGAGAGAGAGAGAGAGAGAATGAGAGAGAGAGAGAGAGGGAGAGGGGGAGAGAGAGAGAGAGGGAGAGAGAGAGAGAGAGAGAGAGAGAGAGAGAGAGAGAGAGAGAGAGAGAGAGAGAGAGAGAGAGACAGAGAGAGAGAGAGAGAGGTGGTGTTGCCTGTGTCTTGACGCGGCTGGCTCCGTGTGCCTTCAAGCTCCAATGGGCGGTCGTGCTCGTCAAAGGCGTGGCGGCGGCATGGCAGCTCGCCTGTCGTCGCTCTCAGCAAACATGCGCCCGCGCCGCTGCACAGTGGGCCAGAAAACCGGTCAAGGTGCGGTCGAAATCGCAGACAGGATTTGAGCTCCAGAGTGTCGCTAAACAGGACTCGAACCGACCGTGTGACCCTACCAAATGTATTGCTCTTCGAACGAGGAATCGATTGGGGGGCAACACGTTCGGTTCGAGTCCTGTGTAGCGACTCTGGAGATCAAAACGCGTCTAGAGTTTTAGCCGCCTGCGCCGGTCTTCTGGCCCATGTGTGCTGGTGGCACTTGGGGTGGCCCGCGCGCCACAACAACGCCGCTACGAGGAAAATAGGAGCCAAAGGACGCCACATTAGGGTTCTTTTTGACGTCATGTTGACGTTATTTTGACTACCCACCCCTTACTGTTTGCGCCGCCGTTTCTGGCCACCGCAGCACGGTGAGCCGTTCAGGTGGACGTCACCGTTCAACCTCCAGACGCACGGTCCGAGTCCTAATGTCCTCAAACGGGGCCAGAAGCGAACTCACGCGACGGTAACAAAACGGATTTGGAATGGCATTGGTGCCGTCAGGAGTTTGACTCGAGTCGCGGTCGAGGATGACGATGACGCTCAAATGGTCCGGCCCACGGTTCTCCGCCCGGCGCGTTTCACGACGCATAAAGCAGCGCGGCGTCGCGCACATTACACGCGGGGCTCGACTGGCGAGCTCGTCACGCCACGCCGCGCCACTCACAGTGGGCCAGAAGACCGGCGCAGGCGGCCAAAGCCTCATACGCGTTCCGATCTCCAGAGTCACTAAACAGGACTCGAACCGAACGTGTGACCCCACCACCCTGCAAGAGCAGTGGCAACAAATTCTCGCAAATTTGCTGTACTTTCAAAGTACAAAAATTTTTGTACAAAATTACAACGGTTATTGTACAAAGTACAATGGGACCCAGTGACGAAATGGTACCAGTCCAGGTAACATTGTAATTTTAACAATTCTGATTGTAATGGCTTCCTCGTTCGGAGAGCAATCCATTAGTCGGGTGACACAGTTCGGTTCGAGTCCCATTTAGGGACTCTGGAGCTCGAAAGGCGTCCGGGATTTCGACCGCACCGCCTTCACCCGTCTTCTGGCCCACTGCGCCTCGCCACGCTGCGCGGAGGGTGCGCCGCTCCAATCTGTGGAGGTGAATTGGCGGTTGCGGGGACCGGAAGGCCGGCTTGCAGGCCGAGCCCAATAAAGCACGTAGAGGCCCCGGATGAGAGTCCTCAGGGCGCATAAAAGCGCCGTAAAATATCTGTGCCGTAAACAATATATAGTGATGCCGGAACAGATGACCCTTGTCCGAGGCCTCCCACACCCCCACCCCCAGCATCGCGCGAGCCATCTCGTCGTCCCGGCCAGGCCAGTCCCGGCCAGCCTAGTCCTGGCCCGCTGGCCAGAGGGCCGGCAGAGGCGGTCAAATCCCGGACGGGTTTTGCACTCCAGAGTCACTAAATATGACTGAAACTGAGCGTGAGGCCCGTCCAATGGATTGCTCTCCGAACGAAGAATCCATTGGTGGGGTCACCAGTGGTTCGAGTCCCATATTTAGCCAATCTGGAGCTCAAGACGCGTCTCGATTTTTGACTGCCTGGCGCTGGTCACCTGGCCCACTGTGCCCTGGTCAGTCAGCCCGCCGCAACGCAAGGCCATTCAGAGCGTTCACAAAACCGCAAGACTCGCGGATGGCGGGAAGCGAAAAACTCTTCTAAACTCTCAAATTCGTTAAAAAAACACAACAAAAAACGGGAAAATAAGATATTAACCGATGGTCGCGCCCTTGATTGGTCGATTGCCCTCACTCCCAGCCAGCGCGTGTTCCTTGGAAATCAGAAATCCTATTGGCCGCGCGCTTTGCTCGTTCTCCGTCTCAATGAGTGCTGCTTGCTGACTTTGCCGAGAGATATTTTCATCGCTCCGTCTATCTCGCACCCTCTTGCACTCGTGCAGAGGCCCCATATGAGAGAGAGAGAGAGAGAGAGAGAGAGAGAGAGAGAGAGAGAGAGAGAGAGAGAGAGAGAGAGAGAGAGAGACCAGCGAAAGCCAAGGGGATATCACACAAGTCAAACTTATCCACCAAAAATCACCAAACCTTTTAAATTCACTGATAAAGCTTATGCCCGAATTTCATCGAAATTCAACTTTCATTAGATTTGTGCACCGCGGAAATTCACAGTTACTTCCCCGAGGCGAAAGTGACTCTCTCGGAGTCCCCCTCCCACTGTGCGCGGCGCGGCGTCGGCGGAGCCAGCCAGTCAGCCGGCCCGGCCTGCTCAGCCACTCACTGCCCACACATGAGCGACTTGAAACGAAGGCACTTTCCCTCCGCAACGCGCAACGCGGGCAGCGCGGCGTTTGTAAGCCGGGTTTGTAATCCGCCCCTCTTTCGGCCGGTTCTCTTGGCGCCCCGCGGACCTCTCCAGAGCAAGGGGGGAGGGGGAGGGGGGGAGGGGGAGGGGGAGGGGGGGGGAGGGGGGAGGGGGGAATAAGGAATGAGCGGTCGGGGGCGGGGGAGTGTGATTGTGGCAGTCCAGTGCCTCGGGGGAGGCGGCCGCCGCCTGGCGCACCGTGGGCCGGAAGACCGGCGCAGGCGGGAAGCCCAAATTCTAGGCGCGTTTTGAGCTCCAGAGTCGCTAAACAGGACTCAAACCGAACGTGTGAACCCACCGCCAATGGATTCCTCGCCAAACGAGGAATCCGTTGGTGGGGTCACACGTTTGGCTGGAGTCCCGTGTAGCGGCGCTGGGAGCTCAAAACCCGTCCGGGATTTTGACCGCCTTCGCCGGTCTCCTGGCCCACTGTGTTGCGGGCCTGGCGGGGAGGGGGGCAGAGAGAGAGAGCCTCCCCCTGGGCCCCGAGGCCGCGCCGCCCCAAACCACGCCGCCCGGCCACGAGGTGCGCGTCAACAAGGACAGAGACTTCCTGGAAAACACGAAACGCCGGCCAAATTTAAGGTTGCGGTGGCATGGGAGCAACGCCGTGCGGGGCAGCCGGTGGAGCGGGGGATGCGCCTCTGCCCTGCTCCCACCCTCACCCATTCCTCCGAGCCTCTCAATCTGCCCCGAACGGCGGATCCGTTCTGATTGCACAGCGGGCTAGAAGACGACCGGCGCAGGCGGACAAAACACAAGACGCGCGTTTTGAGCTCCAGAATTGATGTATTATGGGACTCGAACGGAACGTGTGACCTACACCAATGGATTCCTCGTTTGGAGCGCAATCCATTGGTGGGGCCACACGTGTGGTTCGAGTCCTCTTTAGTGATGTGGCGTAGGTCCTACGACGCACACTGCACTGCATGGCGCTGCACTGCACTCTCAGTGACCGTCACCGTTGCCATCCGATATGGCGATGTTGCAGAAACGGACAAATGTTTCCGCTCCATTGAACCCATGAACGAGGCCTTCAGCCATTCGTCCCCCCCCCCCACCGCCACCCCCACCCTACTTCCCCTTTCCCCTGCCAATCGCGGCCTCAAATCGACGTTCCCCGTTCTTTGCCGACTGGCCGAGGACAATGCCAGCCCCTACGCTGTTATCAATTTTGTTGGCGGCCCTGCCAGGGCGATGCGTACCGCCTCGCTGCTACCTGGAACAAGTTGGCCCGCTGCCGCCGGCGCCCCTGCCTCGCACAGTGGGCCAGAAGACCGGCGCAAGCGGCCAAAACTCAAGACGCGTTTTGAGCTCCGAAGTCGCTAAATGGGACTCAAACTGATCACTGATCAATGTGACTCCCAATGGATTGCTCCCCGAACGAGGAATCCTTTGGTAGGGCCACAAGTTCGATTCGAGTCCTCCTGTTTAGCGTTCGGTTCGAGCCCTCGTGAAGCGACTCTGGAGCTCAATGCGTGTCACAGGAGTTACGGCCGCCACCCGCGCCGGTCCTCTGGCCCACTGTGCTCCCCCCTCCGCCTTCCGCCCATCCACCCTTCGCCCCTTCACCGCGACACATTCTTCGACACACCGTGGTTGTTATGTTGTCGAAGCATGAGGAGTTTGGCAAACGGGCCGTACTCTCAAACTGCGCGGCGCCGATGTTAATTCCCCTCCCCCCCCCCTCCCCCCTCCCCCCCCCCTCCCTCCGCCCCGGTCCCCCTTCTTCCTCGTACCCGCCGCGCTGTCGCGTGGAGGCCCCGCCCTTTGTGTGTTGCCCCCCTCCCTTTTCCCGCCCTGTGTCGATCGTCGATCTACGCACTGTTTCGGCCTGATGCACAGTTTCCTGATGTATTTTTTTTTGTCGCGGGTTGGTATTTGTTTTTTTTTTGTTAATTTGCGCTCTGGCGGCAATCAGGGGCGATGCTCCGTCTGCCCGACACGAATCAAGCGCAGCCAATCGCCGACAGCCGACCGTTTCCGGAGGATTCGCTCTGTCTCTGTCGCATTCGTGGAGCGTGCCTCTGGGGTTCGAGAGAGACAGAGCGACGAAATGATTTCCTTGCTGGGCAGCATTCGCCGACCGGAATGGAGGGAGTCGCGCGGAAAGCGTCTCTTCCCTTGCCGGCCCAAAGTTTGGCGCGTGTTTTCGCAACAAGTTTCGGGAAGCTGACGACGACGCCCATTATATTGGAATGGCCTTAAAAATGCCCTCCGGGGCGTTTCTTGTTTGTGCTTCCCCTTCCCCCGCTCTCGCGCTCTCGGCCTCAGCTCCAAGTTTTCCCGCCTTCCGTTTCCATCTCCTTGTTTTTTGAAAACAGTATAAACCGAGAAAAACAAAAAAGCGCAAACAAAACGAGAAAGGATAAATATTTCCCCCCTTTCCCAACACCTCTCTCTGTTCGGCTGCGGTCATCCCTCCATCAATATAACGCCGAGAACTTTTTCTTTGTTTTTGGCCTCATTGTTTACCAGATTGTTCTTAGAGACGAGTCGTACCGATGCAACCCCACAGTTATTCAACGAATGTGGCGTCATATTCGTTAGAATGTGAATTTCGTCACGTTTGTTTAAATACGATGTCCCATTCGTTAGAACGTGACACGGCCGTTAAATTAGGTTGTCGCATTCGTTTGAACGTGCGTCAACATTCAACCGAATGTGACGTCATATTCAAATAAACGTGACAACATTCACATTCGAACGCATGTGACGTCACATTCGTTGAATAACAGTGCCTCAAAATACTTCCACACTGAAGAAGCCTTGCTTCACTCTCATTCCATGAGGGTGGGACATCACGTTGAAACGAATGTGACAAAATGTCACGTTCCTTTGAGCATCGTGTCACATTCGTTGGGATGTGAATTAAGCTGATTTATGGCCGATTTATGGCTGATTTACATTCATACGAATGAGAAAAAATGTTCAAAGGAACGTGACGTTTTGTCATATTCGTTTTAACGGGATGTCACGTCCCTGGAATGAGAGTGTTTTATGTTTTTAACGACGACACTTTTCGGTTCAAAATGGTTTCGCATGGACTTTACATTTACAACGTCTTATCGGATCTCGACATTATTTTTTTCTTTTTTTTTTTTGCCACAGACTTTCCATTAGTTCCCACAAAGGCATTTGTTTTTCTGCGCCCAGGTAAACTGACAAAAGCTGCGCGAATTAGCTTTCTTTCGTTCTCTCATTGTTTACCTCCTCTCTCTCTCTCTCTCTCTCTCTCTCTCTCTCTCTCTCTCTCTCTCTCTCTCTGTCTCTCTCTCTCTCTCTCCCCAGGCTGGTATGCCCGCGGCCGGTGCCGCCTGTGGCATGTACAGGGCGTCGGGCCATCACGAGGTGCCAGCAGGGCGGCCTCGCCAGCCTGGCCGTGTACAGTGGGCCAGAGGACGATTGAAGGCGGTCAAAAGTCCACACGCCTTTTGAGCTATAAGGTCGCTAAATGGAACCGAACGCGTGACCCCACCAATGGATTTCGTTCCGAACGAGAAATTCATTGGGGGGGGGGTCACACGTTTGTTTCGAGTCCCATTTAGCCACTCTGGATCTCAAAACGCGTCTAGAGTCTTGGCCGCCTGCGCCGGTCTTCTGGCCCACTGTGCTGCGTCGCCAGCCTGGCCGTGCCGTGCAGCCCTCATGCCGCAACTACTCAGGAGAAAGTGGCGCTTAATAGTGGCGCTCTTGCCGGTGACGGCGGCGCGGCGACAGCGGAATCCGGAACCATAACGCCCCGCTTAGCGTTTTGACGACCTTGTTTAACTTTAATTAGAGGCTTGCGGGCCTTTCCTTTGGCTCTGCGGGACGATGCTACAAGCCCTCCCCCCTCCCCTTCCCCCTCCCCTCCCCTCCCTCCCCTCCCCCTCCCTCCCCGCCCCTCCCCTCTCGCCATCCCCACTGAAAAGACGTCCACGAAGCATCGTAAAATCTACGAAAAAGTGTTTCGTATTATGTAGCAAAATCCCTCGCACTCGTGTAAATGTTGTAAGGATGTCAGACACCTGTCTGCAAACCTTTGTATTAAAATAATCTAAGAGTGTACGTACATACTACTCATTTTCGTCGGTCGCGTTGCTGGAAGGAGGTGATTACTTTTTGCCCAGCGCGCCTGCCGCCATTAGAGAATGAGGCTTGTCCTGGGAAAAATGGTGGCCTCTAGGCATTAAACAGAACAGAACCAGGCGCGCACCCTTAACCGCGCCGTTGGCCCGCCGCTGTAAAACCGAAACATTCCAGGCATAATCCGGAGAAGAGGCTGCAGAAGGCCGCACGTTACGTTGGCAACACTTTTTATTAATGTATCAGGTCTGCGGCTGCCCGCAGCATCCAACGGCACGCGCACAGTGGGCCGCAAGACCGGCGCAAGCGGCCAAAACTCTCGACGCGCGTTTTGAGCTCCAGAGTCGCTAAACAGGACTCAAACGGAACGTGTGACCCCACCAATGGATTCCTCGTTCGGAGAGAAACCCATTGGTGGGGTTACAAGTTCGGTTCGAGTTCCACTAAGCGACTCTGGAGATCAAAACCCGTCCGGGATTTTGACCGCCTTTACCTATCTTCTCTGGCTCACTGTGACGCGTACCAGCGTCCTCTGCAAATCCGGTGGCAAGTTGTTTGTTTGCCGCGACATTGGCAAGCCGTTTTGAATGCCACAAAATAGCAAGCCTTGGCCTGAAATCTTGATCAGCTTGCCAATACTCGGCGCTTTGGCCGCCTGCAATACCATATTTTGGCAGGCGCGGGGGAGAGTGCCAGGGTGGCCGTTTTCTGGCATTCTAAAACGGCTTGCGAATTTCGTGGTGTGCGAACTCGTCACCGGATTTGCAGTGGAAGCTGCCGCTGCGCTGCTGCAGGGTCACGTGGCATCGCGTGGCGTAGATTGGCGGGGCGGGCGGGGCGGCGCGTGTCGGGGCATGGCGTGGTGGCGCGTGGCGTGGCGAGTTAGGGTCACAGATTGCACACATACCGCTGCAGACACGTCCGCTCAACGGACTCCAATACGCAGTGGCAGCACTGGTGGTGCAAAACCGCCCCCCCCCCAAAATAAAACACCAAAAAAAAAACGGGTCCAGGTTTTTTTCCGAGGAGGATTGCAGCGCGCCGCCGTCGAAAATCACAGAAAGTCATGAGATATGCTCATGCGCTGCTGGGCTGGGCTCGGGACCGAAGGGTTACCCACTCCGGGAATCATGTGTACACTCAACCTGGGAATCATTCGTAATTTTATTTAAAATCCTTATAATTTCTATGGTATGTCGTCGTAATCTTGCAAAAGTGTCCCAAAACACTAAGAAACAAATAAATTTCTTTAAATATCCTCACTTTTTCCATGGGATTTGTTCAGGAATCGTGGGAACCCGGAATCATGTGCACACCAAAATAAGAAGTGGGTAACCCCTCGCTCGGGACACGGCGGGCTTCGTGTGTGTTTGGTGCAGGTCCTGGCGGTCCTGGCAGGGTGGCGCGGCACAGTGGGCCAGACGATCGGTGGAGGCGGGCAAAGTCCCGGGTGCGTTTCGAGCTCCAGAGTCGCTAAATGGGACGCAAACCAAACGTGTGACCCCCACCAATCGATTCTTCGTTTCGAGGACAATTGATTGGTGGGGGTCACACGGTCAGTTCGAGTCCCCATTCAGCGATTCTGGGGCTCAAAACGCCTTCAAAGTTTCGGCCGCCTGCGCGGGTCCTCTGGCCCACTGTGCGCGGTGCGCTCGATGCTGTCGGCGTCCTTAATGGAGTCCGGTCCGAGGCGAAGGGAAAAGAGGGGGCGGGGTTGTTGGCCCGGCCCTCTGCGCCGCGGACGGCTGGGTCCGTTGTTAAGTTAGGGATCGGCCGGCGACATAGCTGACGCAGCGCGCTACCGCCTTGCCCTGGGCCGCAGTGGGCCGCACAGTGGGCCGCACAGTGGGCCGCACAGTGGGCCGCATAGTGGGCCACACATAGCTGACGCAGCGGGCTGCCGCCTTGCCCTGGGCTGTAGTGGGCCGCACAGTGGGCCACACAGTGGGCCACACATAGCTGACGCAGCGGGCTGCCGCCTTGCCCTGGGCTGTAGTGGGCCGCACAGTGGGCCGCACAGAGGGCCACACATAGCTGACGCAGCGGGCTGCCGCCTTGCCCTGGGCTGTAGTGGGCCGCACAGTGGGCCGCACAGAGGGCCACACATAGCTGACGCAGCGGGCTGCCGCCTTGCCCTGGGCTGTAGTGGGCCGCACAGTGGGCCGCACAGAGGGCCACACATAGCTGACGCAGCGGGCTGCCGCCTTGCCCTGGGCTGTAGTGGGCCGCACAGTGGGCCGCACAGAGGGCCACACATAGCTGACGCAGCGGGCTGCCGCCTTGCCCTGGGCTGTAGTGGGCCGCACAGTGGGCCGCACAGAGGGCCACACATAGCTGACGCAGCGGGCTGCCGCCTTGCCCTGGGCTGTAGTGGGCCGCACAGTGGGCCGCACAGAGGGCCACACATAGCTGACGCAGCGGGCTGCCGCCTTGCCCTGGGCTGTAGTGGGCCGCACAGTGGGCCGCACAGAGGGCCACACATAGCTGACGCAGCGGGCTGCCGCCTTGCCCTGGGCTGTAGTGGGCCGCACAGTGGGCCGCACAGTGGGCCGCACAGTGGGCCGCCCTGCGCTGGGCGGGCGCCAGCTTCGAGGCTCCGTAATCCCGTTCCTGAATGGCGCAGCGGCGGCGCGTCACGGCCGGCTTGCTTGTTTACAGACGCAGCAGAAACTTCCATTTCCTCTTCCCCGTTCCGGTGCGAACCATCAGGGTGAGGCGGGCCGGAAGACGCGCCATCATGGGGCCGATAGCGTTGTTCCTCTCACAATCAGACTTTGTTTTCCGGGTCAACCTCTGCCCGATAAACTGGCACGCCGGTGCGCGGAGGGAGAGGGACAGGGAGAAAGCGACCGACGGAGAGAGGCCACGCCCTTCAGGCTGTTCCGAAAGATATCTCTCTCTCCCTGGTCTCTGTCTCTGTCTCTGTCTCTGTTTCTGTCTCTGTCTCTCTCTCTGTCTCTGTTTCTGTCTCTGTCTCTCTCTCTGTCTCTGTCTCTGTCTCTGTCTCTCTCTCTCTCTCTCTCTCTCTCTCTCTCTCTCTCTCTCTCTCTCTCTCTCTCTCTCTCTCTCTCTCTCTCTCTCCTCTCTCTCCTCCCGTCCCTTGGGGCGTTACGGGAGCAGACCGTTGGGAGCCCGCTCGCAATCAGCCCTATGGCGCCTGGCTCCGGCCGGCTGGCGCGGGGCAGCGCAGCGCAGCGCTGCCGTGTGGAGTACAGGCCGGCTCACCCCGCTGTCCGGCCGGGCGTGAGGTGTCGAGCCAGTGGTTTGCATATTCACCGGCAGCATAGCTATACGTCAGCTACACGCGCCTCTCTCAGGGGACCATATTTAGATTTATGCATATTTTTTTCACGAACCCCTCAAATTGAGAGAGAGACAGAAAACGCTATTTGTCTTGGCAACCGCTTGTGTAGGCAGTTGAAAGTACACTTTCAAAATATTGCAAACTATTTTAGGTGTCGCAAAGAAAACTGGCTTGTCAAAACAAAGACTGCTTTGAAAGCTTTTTGAAGTTCAGTTTGAAATTGCTGCAGGTTTTATATTTTGAACTTTACGACAGCCAAATCTTGTGATGCGTATGCAGGAAAGGGCGTGCCGCATTGACGATGCCCTGCCGCTCCGCACCATCAAGAGGGTCGTTGGGTGTAGGTGCGGCAAAAGGTGCGGCCCGGCCTAAGGCAGCCGGTGCAGCGCTGGCCATCGAACCACAGTGGGCCAGAAGACCGGTGGAGTCGCTCAACATCGCGGACGCGTTTTGAGCTCCAGAGTTGCTAAACAGGGCTCGAACCAAATAACGTGTGACCCCACCAATAGATTGCTCTCCGAACGACGTATCCATAGGTGGTGCCACACGTTCGGTTCGAGTCGTATTCAGCGACTCTGGAGCTAAAACGCGTCTCGAATTTCGGCCGCCTGCGCCGGATCATCTGGCCCACTGTGCGAACCTGCGCCTTCCCCTGCCGTGGCTCCCGAGGTGGCTCCTCAACTTGTTGGCGCTGACGCCGTGCTTCGTGTTGTTGCAGGTTGTTGACCGGGCCGAGGGTGCGGGGCCGGCGACAGGCCCTGGGGGCCAGACGCGCCTCCATGGCGGCGGCCAGTGTGCCTAACGACTACCGAGCCCCGGGGGCCGGCGCGCCGGGGCCGGCCGGGCCCGCTGGCTCGACGCAGCAGCAGCGGCGGCGGGGGCCGGCCGCCTGACCAGCATGTCCTTGAACCGGAGGGCGCGCGCGGCGCAGGGAGGCGACGGCGGCGCCCCCCCGCAGACGTGCCAGAACTCCCCGCTCTGGAGCGCCACCACCTCGCCCAGGCGCATGCCGGGGGGCGCCCCCTACGCGCCGCTCAACAACATGGCCGCCGCCCCGCTCTCCGTCCACCTGCCCGGCCCCATGGCCGGCCCCATGGCCGGTCCCATGTCCGCGCCGATGGCCGGTCCGCACGCCGGTCCGATGTCCGGTCCGATGTCCGGTCCGATGTCAGGTCTGCATTCCGGTCCGATGTCCGGTCCGATGGCCGGTTCGATGGCCGGCCCGCTGTCCGGCGCGCTGGGCGCCAGCATGCACGCGCTGCCCACGCAGGCGGACTCGGTGTGCGGGGCGCCGACGCGTAACGCCTGCCGACACACGCACGTGCCCCACCTGGGGACGCAGCGGCCCGGCAGCGCCTTCAGCGCCTCCATGCAGGACATCGACATGGAGCTGCAGCAGCACATCCAGCAGTGCTCCTGCACCTGCGACCACATGGGCTACGGCAACTACATGGACTACCAGGTAAGCGAAACTGCTTAAAAAAAAAATCAAAAAAAATCACACTCTCATGATGATGATGAAGTTGATGATGATGATGATGATTTGCTCTGAATCGTGCTTGCAGAATAAACTCATCTGCAGATGAGTTTATTCTGCATACACAAGTTGGGAATATGGCGTCTGCGGCCTTTCCCGTGCCCCTCCCCCTCCCCCTCCCCCCTCCCTTGCCGCCACCGCCGCACAGTAGTGGGCCAGAAGACCGGGAGGCGGTCAAAAGTCCTGACAGGTTTAAGCTCCAGAGTCGCTAAATGAGACTCGCACCGCAACGCGTAGTGACCCCACCAATGAATTGCTCTCCGAATGAGGAATCCATTGGTGGGGTCACACGTTCGGTTCGAGTCCTGTTTAGCGACTCTGGAGCTCAAAGCGCGTCTAGAGTTTTGGCCGCCTGGGCCGCTCTCCTGGCCCACGGTGCTGGAGCGCGTGGACGTTGCGCGCTATGCGTGCTGAACTCCGACCCACTCGCCCATTTTCCATCAGCCATTCGCACCTCCCCCTCAAGAGCGTCGTTAGCTCGGCCCTGTGCGCGCATCGAGTCGAGTGAGGCCAGCGAGCGGCGCCGGGAGGCAGCACTGCGATTCCGAAAACCGGTCGTGCTGTGGTCGCTCGGCCTCTCTCGCACGCGGGGGCCGCGCCGCGCGGTGCGAGCGAGACACATCGTCGAAGGCCTGAGGCCGGCGATGCGGCTGCTCGTGGTGGGGTCGGCCGCGGCCGGGCCCTCGGCCGGGCTTAGCACAAGAACACTCTCCAATTTGGCGTGGCGGCGAGCCTGGACGCCCACAGTGGGCCAGAAGACCGGCGCAGCCGGCAAAAAACACTCACTTGGGCCGCTAAATGGGACTCGAACCGCACGCGTGACCCCACCAATGAATTCCTCGTTCGGAGAGCAATCCATTGGTGGGGTCACACGTTCAGGTCCAGTCCTCTTAAGCGATTCTGGAGCTAAAAACGCGTGTAGAACTCGGGCTGCCTGCGCCGGTCTTCTGGCCCACTGTGCGGCCGTTGCGTTGCTGCCGATATGGCCCCGGGGACTTTAGCGCCTCCCTTCGCCGCCCCGCCGCCTTTGTTGCAGCCTGCCAGGCTGGCGGGCGGGGCTGGCGGGGCTGGCGGGGCTGGCGGGGCTGGCAGGCCACACAGCACAGTGGGCCAGCAGCGCCAGGCCACACCGCCGGCGAGCATTGTGTCTTTGTTCTTGGCTGCGGCGGTCGCCATGACCTGCCGCCGCCTGCTGCGCCCCGCCGCGGCGCGCCGTCGCCCTCCAGGACACGTCCGCGACAAGCCGACTTCTTGCACCATCAATCTCAGGCACGCGGCGGCTCCATTGCTTTGCCGTCCGACTGACGGACAGGACAACAAACAAACGAACAACGGAAAAATTCCGACCCATTCGTCGAACGCCTATCGGCGGCATCCAGTCCCAATTCGACCTCCGCACCATTAATTTGCCATACCGACCGGCGGCGGCTGCGATCAGACGAATGGGCCGCGCCGTCGCAC
This sequence comes from Stenchaetothrips biformis, assembly GCA_030522485.1. Classification (NCBI taxonomy): domain Eukaryota; kingdom Metazoa; phylum Arthropoda; class Insecta; order Thysanoptera; family Thripidae; genus Stenchaetothrips; species Stenchaetothrips biformis. Next base: position 25,029,204 of record CM060086.1, on the reverse strand, counting down.
AGTGGGCCAGAGGATGGAAGCAGGTGGGTCGTAGAGTCCTTAAGTGTCTAGAGAGGCGCGGGATATGTCGCCCTGACCCACCATCTTGTAACGAACCCCCTCCCTACTCCAATCCCGCTGGTCCGAGTCGGGGTCGGATCACCTGACGAGCGCGAACAGACACACGAGCCGAGCACCCGAGCGCGAACCGAGTGCGCGACAAGATCCAATGTGTGCTTAGTACACAGCTTTGGGAGCGTACTTACAAGCACACATCTATAGATGTATGCTTGGCAAGCACACAGCTATAGATGTAATGCTTGGCAAGCACACAGCTATAGATGTATGCTTGGCCAAGCACACTTTTATCCCACCCATTAAAAGGCAGGCTCCAACAGCGGTCTACTTGGCCGAGCAGCATACACCTATAACTGTGTACTTGCTAAGTATACATCTATAGCTGTGTGCTTGCCAAGTATACATCTATAGATGTGTGCTTGTAAGTACGCTCCCACAGCTGTGTAGTAAGCACACATTTGATCTTGTACACTCTAAAAATTCTACGAAGAATCTGCTTCGTAACTACGAAGAAAATGAAGGCATTGTAGAATTCCTTCGTATTGCGAAGGAATGCTTCGTATTACGAAGGATTTTTCTTCGCAGTACGAAGCATTTCTTCGTAGATTTTACAATGCCTTCGTTTTCTTCGCATTACAAAGCGATGCTTCGTAGACTTTTAACTGTGTAGTGTGCGCCTCGGGTGCGCCTCGGGTGCGCCTCGAGGTGCGCCTCGGGACACCATTTTGAAACAAAGTATGAGAAATAAATAGGTCGTTCTTTTCCAATGTGTGACGAACTGCGCATACCGTTTTCCAACCCCGCGCCTCTCTAAACACTTGAGGACTCTAGTGGGCCGGTACTCCCGACGTGTTGTGTGTACCAGAGTCGCTAAATTGGACCACCTATGAATTGCTCTCCAAACGTAGAATCTATTTGGTAGGGTCACACGTTCAATTTGAGTCCTGTTTCGCGACTCTAGAGCTTGAAACGCGTCCAGAATCTTGGCCGCCTGCGCCGGTCTTCTGGCCCACTGTGCCGCGCCGTGGTCTCAGCACCACCAGACTTCCATCCTCCGTAAGAGCTGCCGCGCTCCAGGACGCGTGAAATGCCTAATGGCGCAGTGACGTGCTTAATTGCCACATGGTTTCTCTCTCTCTCTCTCTCTCTCTCTCTCTCTCTCTCTCTCTCTCTCTCTCTCTCTCTCTCTCTCTCTCTCTCTCTCTCTCTCTCTCTCTCTCTCTCCCCCCCCCTTCCACGCATACAGTCACTTACACTCTCTTATTCACACGTCCCCCCGCCCCACACACCCCACACACGGATCCGCTCGATTCCGGGAGCGAACCCGCATGAAATGAATCAGGCCACCCAGCCTCCGCACATTAGACTAAGCTTTGCTGACCGCCCCCCCCCCCGGCCCTCCCCGGCCCCACCACCCCCCCTCCCGCGCCCCTTCCCCCAGCTTATCCGTGCCTCCATCCATCTGCCCCAATCCTTGCGCTGCGCTGCGCCGCGCCGGCACGGCAGTTCAAATACCGGCTGCTTCTCTCCGCCGAGCTGCCGTCTACAAATTTATTCGCAATCATGGCGCGCGTGATGCGCCGCCGCTCCGCATGCAAAGTACACGTCGCGCAAGGCAAAGAAATTGGAACGGGGCGGGGCGGGGCGGCGTGGGCTGGGGCGGGGTGGGCTGGGGCGGGGCGGGCGGGCGGGGCGGGGCGGGGTGGGGTGGGGCGGGGCGGGGCGGGGTGGGGCGGGGCGGGGCGGGGCGGCGGCGTGGGCCTGGTCGGAGCTGGGCAGGGGTGCACAGCGGGCCAGAAGACCGCGCAGGAGGCCGAAACTCCAGATCCTTTTTGAGCCCCCGAGTCGCGGACCTTGCTACCCTCACCAATGGGGTCTGAACGAGAAATCCATTGGTGGGGTCACACGACCAGTTCGAGTCCCATCAAGCGACTCTGGGGCTCAAAACGCGTTTAGTGTTATTCCCGCCTACGCCGGTCTTCTGGCCCACTGTGGGGCGGGCACGAAAGCGCGTGGAGTATATAGGCGTGGGGTGTGCTTGGGGTGGGGAAAGGGAGGGGGGAGGGAAAGGTGGGGGGGGGGGGTAGCACGGCACGCTTTTAACAAGCAAAACACGCCGCGGTATTCTGTGATATTAATTAACCGGCCGAGCAGAGCGCCGCTGAATTAGTGACAAGTAAACGCGTGAGCCGCGGCGCACCCCGCCGGCCACGGGCAACGCGCCTTGGCTGCTGTGCGGCCAGCAGGTTTTGGAAAGGCTAGCGCCACTGTTATTATTCGACGCATGTGGCGTCATATTCGTTAAAATGTGAGTTTTATCACGTTTGTTAATTGAATATGATGTCACATTCGTTAGAGCTCCGATTCACGTCCACACGCATGGTGACATCGAATTGAAACGAACGTGATAAAACACACGTTCTGACGAATATGACGTCATTTTGGTTGAATAACAGTGTAGGGCTGTTGAACGTATGCCACACAGTGGGCCAGAAGACCGGCGCTGGCGGCCAAAATTCTAGACGCGTTTTGAGCTTCAGAGTCGCTAAACAGGACTCGAACCGATTGTGTGACCCCACCAATGGACTGCTCTCCGAACGAGGAACCCATTGGCTGGGCCACATACGTTTGGTTTGAGTCCTGTTTAGCGACATTGGAGCTCAAAACGCGTCTAGGATTTCGGCCGCCTACGCCGGTCTCCTGGCCCACTGTGTGCCACTCGGCGTTGCCTGCTGGCCGTGTGACTGTGCCCACTGCGTCGCGCCTCACTGCTGGCCGTGTGACTGTGCCCACTGTGTCGCGCCTCACTGCTGGCCGTGTGACTGTGCCCACTGCGTCGCGCCTCACTGCTGGCCGTGTGACTGTGCCCACTGCGTCGCGCCTCACTGCTGGCCGTGTGACTGTGCCCACTGCGTCGCGCCTCACTGCTGGCCGTGTGACTGTGCCCACTGCGTCGCGCCTCACTGCTGGCCGTGTGACTGTGCCCACTGTGTCGCGCCTCACTGCTGGCCGTGTGACTGTGCCCACTGCGTCGCGCCTCACTGCTGGCCGTGTGACTGTGCCCACTGCGTCGCGCCTCACTGCTGGCCGTGTGACTGTGCCCACTGCGTCGCGCCTCACTGCTGGCCGTGTGACTGTGCCCACTGCGTCGCGCCTCACTGCTGGCCGTGTGACTGTGCCCACTGCGTCGCGCCTCACTGCTGGCCGTGTGACTGTGCCCACTGCGTCGCGCCTCACTGCTGGCCGTGTGACTGTGCCCACTGCGTCGCGCCTCACTGCTGGCCGTGTGACTGTGCCCACTGCGTCGCGCCTCACTGCTGGCCGTGTGACTGTGCCCACTGTGTCGCGCCTCACTGCTGGCCGTGTGACTGTGCCCACTGCGTCGCGCCTCACTGCTGGCCGTGTGACTGTGCCCACTGCGTCGCGCCTCACTGCTGGCCGTGTGACTGTGCCCACTGCGTCGCGCCTCACTGCTGGCCGTGTGACTGTGCCCACTGCGTCGCGCCTCACTGCTGGCCGTGTGACTGTGCCCACTGCGTCGCGCCTCACTGCTGGCCGTGTGACTGTGCCCACTGCGTCGCGCCTCACTGCTGGCCGTGTGACTGTGCCCACTGCGTCGCGCCTCACTGCTGGCCGTGTGACTGTGCCCACTGCGTCGCGCCTCACTGCTGGCCGTGTGACTGTGCCCACTGCGTCGCGCCTCACTGCTGGCCGTGTGACTGTGCCCACTGCGTCGCGCCTCACTGCTTGGTCCGCCTGCTTGGCACGGCCCACTGTATCCCAGCGTTTTGCTCGGTATGACGGCCGCGAGATAGCGCCAAGATAGATGGTCTCCTGTCTACTAGGCAACCCTGGCGAGGCCAGCGCTCCGCTGTCGCCCGGGTGGCCTATCTCACCCTCCGCAGGGGACCTCCACGGCGTACGGCCGCCGGCCGGCGCGGCGGAGGTGGTGTTGTGTCCCTTCGATAGCGCATCGGCCGCACCAAGCAGCGTCCAAATGAAGAGATTGCAGGAACTTTTCAGGCCGCTGCTGCCGCTGCTAGCACACCGCGCCGTATTTGGTGGCGTTGCTGCGGGCAGGGCGTACAGCTCGACGTGCTTGTTGTTGTTGCTGCGGGCAGGGCGTACAGCTCGACGTGCTTGTTGTTGTTGCTGCGGGCAGGGCGTACAGCTCGACGTGCTTGTTGTTGTTGCTGAGGGCAGGGCGTACAGCTCGACGTGCTTGTTGTTGTTGCTGCGGGCAGGGCGTACAGCTCGACGTGCTTGTTGTTGTTGTTGCTGCTGGCAGGGCGTGCAACTCGATGTGCTTGTTTTTGTTGGTACTGCGGGGAGGACGTGCACCTTGACGGTTTTAATGTTGAGAGTTGTAATTATAGTATAGTTGCTTATCATGACTCTCTCCTGTCAAACTTTCCGTCGAAAAATGGTATCAACGAGAAAAGTGAATGTGTAACTTAAGCGGCAGCCTTCTTCCTTACGAAACTGGGGGTTTATAGAGTGGCTCAAGTTAACCCTTCATTGTCTCATATTACCCTGGAATCGCCTCATATTACCCCAGTTTACGGTACACCTCGGCGTTCTGGTTGTTGTTGCGACCCCCAGGCACCGTGCCCTCTTTGTTGTTGTTGTTGTTGTTGCTGGCATTGTTATCCGCTTTATTATAAGTAATGTGCGCCAGAAAAGAAAGGCGCCGCGCCGCAGCGTACGCTGGAGGGGGCGGCCTACTTCAGGGAGATGAGCGCGCACGGCGCCGCACGGCACGGCTGCGCACGGCTAGGCACGGCACGGCACTCAGTGGGCCAGGCGGCCAAAACTCTGGACGCGTTTTGAGCGCCAGAGTTGCTATAAATGGGACTCGCACCGAAAGTGTCGCCCCACCAACGGATTGCTCGTTCGGAGAGCAGTCCATTGGTGGGGTCACACATTCAGTTCGAGTCCCATTCCGCGACTCTGGAGCTCAAAACGCGTCTAGCAGAGTCTTGGCCGCCTGCGCCAGTCTTTCTGGCCCACTGTGCGGACCACGGCTGGGGCTCGCGGCCTCCTCGTGGGCCCCGTTACGGTGCGATCGCTCAGGCCGGAGACACCGCCTTTATTAACATTCCCCTGCGGCGAGCGACGGCCAAGTTGTTATCAGCTGTTTCGGTCCCACGCGGCAGAAGATGAGACGGGCCGCAATGGAGGAGAGGGGAGGGGGTTGGAGGGGAAGGGGGGGAAGGGGAGGGGGTCGGGGAAGGGGAAGGGGAGGAAGGGGAGGGGGTTGGGGAAGGGGGGGAAGGTGAGGGGGTTGGGGAAGGGGGAGGGGAGGGAGGAGGAGGAGGAGGTCGATTTCGTTGCACCCTGGATGATGAAAGTTGACCTCCATGAAAGCCGGGATCCTTTGGCAGAGTAGTGCAAGTGCAATATTGTTGCCCCTCTTTTTATTTCGAAGAGACCACGTGTGCAGCAGTTAAAAGGACTAGGACTCCCCCCCCGGGGGGGGGGGGGTCGCATCTCGTCAACGGCAAATGGGTAGGGAGTACAAAGAACATAAACAACAAAACACTGAAAAAAAGCCTGCTCACTCCAATTTGATGTAGTGCGGATTCAATGGAGGCGGCAGTGTGCATCAAAGCAACGTGCGGATGAAGCAGAGCAGAGTGCAATGAAATATGCTGAGAACAAAGAAAAAAAAGTCCACGAAGCAGCGCTTTGTAATACGAAGAAAACGAAGGCATTGTAAAATCTAAAATCTACGAGACAGTGCTTCGTATTGTGAAGCGAAATCCCTGTTAATGCAAAGCTACCCGTCGTAGTAATACGACGCAGTTTTACAATACTTTCCTTTTCTTCGTCGTTATGAGGCAAAGATTATTTTTCGCAGACTGTAACTGTGACTCGCAGTGAAACCCGAGCCTGTATCGAAAACTACTTGATGCTGTGGCAATCGCTTGTACATATTGCTGTACTGGTCTGGGTCTCGGATATGATACCAAGATGATTCCAGCCAGAGCGTTGGGCAGGCGCGAATCCTCTGTGTGTGTGTGTGTGTGTGTATGTGTGTGTGTGTGTGTGTGTGTGTGTGATGGGGGTAGTTACCCCTGATGCTGCTCCTTGAACTGTCTGACAGCCGTTGCCACGCGTTGCCGCCACCAGACAGCATTGCAACGACGGCTGGCCTCCTCAGAGCGATCCCCCACACGACCTTTCGTCGCGCCGTCTCTCTCGCACCTCTGCGGGATGCCCCACGCGCGCAAAAGAGAGTCTCTTTAAGAGACAGAGCGACGAAAGCAGTGTTCGGAAAGAGTCGTCTGCTGATGCGAGCGCTAGCCTCGAGTTATATATTCGGCACACATTTTTCCCAGTTTGACAGAGTATTTCCTGCGTTGGGTTGCGCTACAAAATGGTACGTGACATAGAGGCGTAACGTAGCGGTTTTTCTTTTCATGCGCACCTTACGCTCCATTCTGTCGATCGGATGAATAATCTTCTACGTACGCGTCAGGCAGGAAGAACATGATTCTCATCCTTCAGTCGACATTTTATTAATATTTATTAACGTTTGTGCCCATTAATAGAATTTCGTCAAGAGGCCTAACAGATTTGTCAAGACGAGATTGATAATATTTTTTATAAAACAAATAAAAATGTTTACATGCTCATTTATGTGCACAAACGTCAATACCTTATCAAAGAAAAACTCAGTACGAGTCGGAAAGTGATAACAAGGTAGGTTAACGCCAGACCGTGTCTTGTCGTAACAGGCTTCGCGATGCTGCGCCAGTTTCGACAATCCACGCCTGGCGTTACACCTACCTTGGCCTGCGGCGCTTCCTGCTTGCCTTCGGCAAGCTGTTTTAAGGTTCATTGAGGCAATGAGTAGTGCACTACGTGATGAATGGTCGAAGTATATCATATTAGAATATTCTAGACGGGGTAGCCCCTACGTGGTTGATACTTTGGTCAGGGGTCAAAATGGATTTCATATCCGTCATCAGCACCTTCCAAACCATGCGAAACCATGTAAAAATGTCTCTAAAATGAAAAGTCACAAAAAAGTTGCACTTTTTCTGCCGTTTTTTCAGTGTTTTTTCGTTGGTACGACTGAATGGATTGCGATAGAAAGCTGCATTTTGGCGTGTGGCGAGCCAAGGACATACCTAATAACCCTGCAAAATCTCAGCCAGATCGGCCGAGCCGTTCAGGAGGAGTAGTGCGGACACACACACAGACAGACAGACAGACAGACAGACAGACAGACAGACAGACAGACAGACAGACAGACAGAAAAAGTTTTTCAACCCCAGTGAAGTAACTGGCTTCGCTAATCGCTCAGCCAAAAAGGTCAGTGCTGTTGAATAGCGCAGCGGTACTTTGTCCTTAGGGTGCACCAGACGAATTTCCTGCCCCCCACCCTCCCCCCTCCCACCCCTCCGTTTCTTTTTCCCACCCCGTTACTGCGGTGGTCGTTCCGTGCTGTGGTGGGACGCGGCGGCGTCTTCAAAGAGTACACGGTCAGAGAAAAACTCAGTTCTGCGACTCTCCACCCCTCTCCCCCAGGACACGCCAGGGCTAGGGGTAAGTCTTGAGGAAGGAAAGTGCGGGAAAAGAAAAGTACATCCCCCTTTGGCCTACTGACGACATCTCGATATCCATTTGACAGGGATCTCACTTTCAGATTTTTATTTTCGGTTGAAACAAGGTAGCCGCACGCCAGACTGTGTCTTCTCGTTTCGCCATGCTGCTTCCGAGGGGGGGATCACCAAGGTCCAGAGTGTACAGAGATTATTTTAGTTGTTACTTTTTTTATTTTTTTACTTTATTAAGTTGATTTTTTTCATCTCTTTTGAATACAATTGGCTAACTTCCAGGTTTTTTTTAAAGTCTGAAGTGTGATACCCGAAAGAATGTGAGCTTTTGACTTACTATAAAACCAAATAATTAGTCATACAGAAGAAATGACATAAAAACACACTGAAAACCGAGGAAATAGGCAACTCTTTTTTTAAAGTGATTTTTTTTCACATTTGATTTTTGATTTATTTTGTTTTTTTCTGATTTTAATTTTGATTTTTTTACTCGTGTACAATGATTTTTTCGAGTGCATCCCCCCCTCCCCCCCCTCTCAGCTGCTACAGTGGCGACAATCCACGCCTGGCATATATATAAATGGCAGCGCTTGTCTACCGTCTGCAGGCTTCTTTGCCAGCTATCCACAAGCTAATCGAAGTGGTAGCAAGTGAAGCACTTCTCTCACCCTGCACGTCAGATTGGAGTGACTTCGACACTGTCTGAAAAGTACAACCGTTTGCAGCAACATTCTGGTTCGTTTTAAGGTTTGGATTGCAGTACACTTGAAGTGCTTCTCAAACAGGTGAAAAGGTGAAAATTAATTATGTAGGCAAGAAGTTGCGTTTTATCGCCTGTCAAAATCACCCCTGGATGCCAAAGTAACCCAGTATTTTTCTCCCCAACCTAACCCTAGTGCTGTGCAAGCTTCCTCGCAGCCGTTTAAAATAGCCGACGCGGCGGGAGACCTCCCAGGACTCCCCGTGACCCTCCGTGACCCTCCGTGACCCTCGGTCGCTGCAGGTGGCTGGCCGTTGTTCTCCTAAGTCGGAGTCAGCGCCGCGGCTCTTCGCTGTGGAGGAGCTGCGGAGCAGGTGGCGCGCACGCAGGCAGAATCCGGCTTTTGAAACTATTCTCAACTTGTTATCCGGGATCATTAAAAACGCATTACCTGGCCAGGGTGCCTGACCAGCGAGCCCAACAAGCGCACAGTGGGCCTGAGGATACCGGCGCTGGCGACCAAAACTCTGGACGCGTTAAGCTCCAGAGTCCCTAAACAGGACTCAAACCGAGCGTGTGACTCTACCAATGGATTCCTCGTTTGGACAGCTATCCCAAGGGCGCCGGAAGTGGGGTGTAGGAGGGGTGACTCGCCCCCCCCCCAAAAAAAAACTGATAGGGGAGGCGCCCCCCGCCCCCACTGAGCCACAAAAATGATATTTTAAGCTGGATAGAAGGAAAAATGATGGCAAAGTTGCAAATCCATAAATTTTTTGCTACTAGCTCGCTTTGCTTGCTGGTTTTGTTCATTTCCTGCCGACAATTTCACCGTTTGGCTCGCCAATCAAGCGTGACATTTTGCTCTTAAGATGGTAAAAGTTATGAAAAAGCGGAAAATGGGCGAATTTTTGCTTCTAGCTCGCTTCGCTCGCTGGGTTTTGGACTTAAATAAACAAGTCTAAACCGTTTAAGGGTTTTGCCCCTTGAAGGTAGGCAACCCAACAAAAACTTCTTTAAACTTTCTCTCCCTGCCCCCCCCCCCCCACACACACACACACCAGAAAGTACTTCCGGCGCCCCTCGAGCTATCCGTCGGTGAGGTCGAACGTTCGGTTCGAGTGACATTTAGCGACTCTGGAACTCAAAACGCGTGGGGGATTTTGACCGCCTCCACCGGTCTTCTGGCCCACTGTGCGGCAGGCCAGCAGCCTGTTACTGGCCGAGGCCGTGTCGGTCCTCGCCGATGTCGAGCCGCCCTGGCCGAAGCTGTTTTTAGTTCTGCTTACGCCGTAAGGCGCGTGATAGCAAAGGAGCAAAGGCTCATGGCTCATGAGTGCCAAAGCGAGGTCACGTTCGCATGGCGGGACGTACAAAAACAACTCAAATCAACCTTCGGGCTATAGAACTACAGGGTGTCTCCTGCGAGTCAAATCCTGGCCGCTATAGGATCATAACCTCCATTTTGAACGTCTAAACACGCTCTCGCCATTGCCTGTCGCCCCCCGCTCACCGCCCTCGCTCTCGCGTCTCGAGAGCTCGATGTCGTGCTGTACAGTGGGCCAGTAGACCGGCAGAGGCGGTCATCATCCCGGACGCGTTTTGAGCTCCAGAGTCGCTAAATGGGACTCGAGCCGAACGTGTGACCCCACCAATGGTCTGAGAGCAATCCATTGGTAGGGTCACACTTTCGGTTTAGAGACTCTGGAGCTCAAAACGCGTCTAGAGTTTTGGCCGCCTTCCGGTCTTCCGGCCCACTGTGCGTGCCGTCTAGCCGAGGCCCTTCCGTCCGGCCCGCTGGCGAGGCCCGGATTTATACGCGGCAAGCCGTTATCGGAAAAACATCAAGAGCGCTTCGGGCCGCTTCGCTTTGTTGTCGCCGCGAGTTCCGTCCCGGCCGGCTCGTCACTGCTTGGGCGGGGCGGGGCGGGGCGGCGTAGACTCGGGTGGGCGGGGACCCAAGCGACACGCGAAGGCTCTTCTCGAACCCCGCGAACATCTGAGCTTCGATTCCCGATGGAGTCGCTTTCACACACTTTTTAGCAGCGTGTCTCGCCCAGCGGCGGCAGGTTGCAGTTTTTGCCTCTCGGCGACGCGAGGCCGCCGCTGACGTCGGACGTCGAGGATGTTTGACGGCGCTTTTATGAGTGGCGGTGGCTTTGTATTATAAGTGTGGGTGAATGAGAGTGAGGCGTGTGTGTGTTTTGTCTGTCTGAGGGGGGGGAGGCACTCCTCTCACAGGGTCCGGATGGCCCTCAATGTTACTTTATTGCGGCCCCGTGACGGGTAGGAACAGATTATTTACCGCTGCGGTCTTTTTCGGTCCACTTGGACATGAGAGAGGAAGGAGAGAGGGGGCGCGACCGAGACACAGTGGGCCAAAGACCGGTGGAGGCGGCTAAAACTCTAGACGCTTTTTTTGAGCTCCGGTGTCGCTAAGCAGGACTCGAACCGAACGTATGGACGCACTAATGGATTGTTCTGCGAACGAGGAATCCATTGGTCAGGTCACACGTTCGATTCGAGTCCAAATGCACCGACTCTGGAGCTCAAAGCGCGTCTAGAGTTTTAGCCACCTGCGCCGGTCTTCTGGCCCACCGTGCGAAGCATTCGATCAGTGGCCTATCCACACTGCAGTTCGACGAATACGGTGACTCCCTTCACACTCGTAAAAAACCGTCTGCGGCGGCAGATTCGGCCTTAAAATGCGTGAGTGTCGTTTAGGGCGGAGGAGGGTGTCTGCTTACGCTTAAAACCTTACGAAGTATTTTAAGCATACATAATACAAACTAATTTACTTTGTTACGAAGAAGTAGTTCGTAAATTACGAAGTATTTTCTTTGTAAGGTTATGGAGGCTCAAAAAACTTTGTTATAACAAGCTACTTTTCTTTGTAAGGCCTAAAATAGTTTGTAAGGTTTTCTCAGTGCGGGGGGCGGCCGAAGGGAAACATCGCCTCGCAATGCAAGGTTCACTGGTAAAACTGAGTCGTAGTTCTACGCTTCATTCAGGCATAGAACTACGCTTGCAGACTATACGCCCTTCTTGAAGCGTAACAACGGCGCTTCAGGGCAATTCCATGCATTAAGATAGGAAAGATGCGCATGAGCTCTTGTAGGCTTCAAAAAGGGCGTACAAACTGTACGCTTCACGAAAGGCAAAATGGCTAGTTAAAGTAGACTATTTGTAACACAAATCTCTTAATAATTAGCAAATTCCAGTATTTGTTAGGGTTTTTTTTTTCTTCCTTCGCATATTTATGCATAAAACCAAAATTTTAACCGCATAATCTCCGTGTAATATTACTCTTTAAGACGCACTGTAGAAAAAATCCACAGGAAATAGTACGGTACAAAGCTGGTAGACAATTTGCCTGGTTGCACCGTTCCTCAGTCAGCACAGTTTTGGGGGTACGGAGTACGGTTTTAGTAACATGGGCTCTTACGGGAAGCACGGTTTTTTGGTACGGTTTTACTGTACGCCGAGGTAACGGAATGACCGTACCTTTTCCCTGTGAAAAGTACAGCTTTTTTAACAGTGCGCTAAAAGCTCGCATAAAAGAGTTAAAATCTGACGCGTAAAATGATGATTGTAAATGCATAATTTAGTCGCCTCTAAAACATTCTTGGGTTGGGCTTCCAGTGCGGCGCAGTTCGCCCGGATGAACAGACGGAGCCAATTATTTTCCTCGCAGTGATCTGTGACGACGCCTCCTCTCAGAATATCTTCACCTTTCCGAGAGTGAAATACGGCGACTATAGAGGCCATTGAGGTAGAAAGCTGTGATGGGGACGCGGAATTATCGTAACGAGGTCTGGGCGTTCCGACGAAAGAACACCAACACCTCAAAACGACACAGTAAAAAAATAGTTGATAGAGAAATGTCTCTTATTTATGAAGCAAAAGTCTTCGTTATGCGAAGAATCACTTCACAGCAACGAATAATCTCTGTTCAAAAGAAAGGAGCAATTAATTTGCCTTTATTTTCGTCGTATGGTCATAAAGCAAGATGCTATGCAGACTTTTTTTTCTTTTTGGTAGAAAGCTGACGCGCAGACCGCTGACGGAATTCTTAAAAAATACTAAAACAAGCGTTTCCCCTCACATCCCTTCACCTGGCACGCAGCTCCCTCTCCAATGCCGCCGCCCCCTGAGATGCATGGCGCCGTGCGGACAGCAACGTGTGGAGGCAAGTGTGTGTGTGAGTGTGAGTGTGTGTGTGTGAGAGAGAGAGAGAGAGAGAGAGAGAGAGAGAGAGAGAGAGAGAGAGAGAGAGAGAGAGAGAGAGAGAGAGTCTAGGTGTGTGTGGTGTTTAAACCCCGCTCACGTACTGATGCCTGTGGCCGTTTCTTCCTCGTGGGGAAGCATGGCAGTGGCCCTGCAGGGCGGGGTGGGGTGGGGTGGGGCGGCGGGGTGGGGCGGGGTGGGGCGGCGGGGTGGGGCGGGGTGAGGCGGCGGGGTGGCCCCTGCGTTGTCCGCGCTTATTTTCAATATCGGTGCCTCGCGAAATATGACTGCGACGGGCGAACGTAATGGGCAGCGCTACATGAGGAGTGTGCCGGCCCGCCGCCCCGCTGGTGGTGCCACTCTATGCCGACCTCGATGCCGCCGCCTCGAGCACAGTGGAACAGCCAGAAGACCGGCTCAGGCGGCCAAAAATCTAGACGCGTTTTGAGCACCACACTCTAAATGTCTTACGGCGAAAGAAAGGCTGCACCATTATCATGCACATTTTCTCCATTATACAAGGAAAATTCTGCAAAATAGCTATAAGGCACAAAGAATATTCAAAGGTATGTTACAAGGGCAGCTGCACCACCATATTATTGAGAATTTTCTCCATAATATGGAGAATCTTCACTCTAAGACATTTAGGGCGCAGAGTCGCTAAATAGGTCTCGAACCGAACGTGTGACCTCATTCCTCGTTCGGAGAGCAATCCATTAGTGGGGTTACTCGGTCGTTTAGAGTTCCATTTCGTGACTCTGGAGTTCAAGACCCGTCTTGGATTCTGACCGCCTCCACCAGCGTATTCTGGCCCACTGCGTGCTGCGTCTCCTCCCCGTTTCTGCAGAGAGGCTGCGGCCTGCCTGCACCGCGCTCGTCTAGTCGGTCGAGTTCCTAGGGGCGCGTAATAGAGCTCTATGTTGTGCCGCTGAAAGCGTTTACGGATGGGGGTGTGGGTGGGGTGGGGTGTGGGCGGGGTGGGGCGAGGTGCCGCGCCGTACGAAGCGCTCTGAGCCGCCAGAAGCACTCACGGGCGATGTATGGCTATTGTTTCTTTCAAAACGCCCCGCCCCGCCCCGCCCCGCCCCGCCCCGCTCCGCCTTGAATGGGTGTCTGCTGCAGCGCCGCGTGCCCAACGACCCCCTCTTGGCTTGGGGCATTCATCGGCAGCGGCGCGCCACGCCACTCACGGTGGGCCAGAAGACCGGAGGAGGCGGTCAAAATCCCGGATGGGTTTTGAGCTCCAGATAAGCTTAATTGGACTCGAACCGATCGTGTGACCCCGCCTATGGATTGCTCTCCGAACGAGGAATCCATTGGTGGGGTCACACGTTCGGTTCGAGTCCTGCTGTGCGTCTCTGGAGCTCGAAACGCGTCCGCGTCGAGAGTTTTGGCCGCGTGCGCCAGTCCTTTGGCCCACTGTGCCACGCCACTCCGCGCTGCGCCACGGCGGGGCCACGCGAGTCTTTCTGAATCTCTCGTGCAGAAACCAATGTCTGCGTGCATCTTGAATAGAGTCGTCCTTTTCGCGGAGCGAGGCACGGCGAACTCATTCCATACGAGCACTTCTTCGGTCTGTCCCACTTGCACCTTGCACGGGACGGCGAGAGAGAGAGAGAGAGAGAGAGAGAGAGAGAGAGAGAGAGAGAGAGAGAGAGAGAGAGAGAGAGAGAGAGAGAGAGAGAGAGAGAGAGAGAGAGAGAGAGATGACGACGGTGTCTCCGCTGTAGCGCGAATCCAACTCGTGTTCTTGATGATTCGTCACACTGCCGAGGCTCTTTGACACTCCTCCGTGTTGCCAACCCGAATCCCCTCAGAGGAACAACACTGCCGTGTCATCATGCCCTAACGAATGTGACGTCGTATTCACACAAACGCGACAAAGTGCACACTCCAACGAACATGATGACGTCACATTCGTTAGAATAACGGTGGGCACACTCTCAGCATCTTACTGACTTTATTGTCAGTAACCAGGTATTATTGACTACAACAATAATATTTCGTATTTACTTTTTATAAACGTACAATTTACTTCGTGTAATTATTCAGGAAATTATTTTTAGTCAATAAGTACTAACAAATATGTAAATAATTAATTACAAAAGCGAAAAGTACGTATTATTGTTGCACAAATTAGGCTCTTCTAACAAAATGTCAATACCAAGATCAATACCATGTTCCAAAAAAAGTCAATTTCGAGTCTGAGGGTGCGGTAGGACTCAGTCCTGGTTTTCCCAGGGCTTTGCCCCCGGGCTAGGCCCGAACTTTGCCGTATTTCCCTCGCCGGCCGGGCCGCCGCTGGCCTCGCCTCGGCCTCGCCACGGCCTCACCGCGATAACGTCCGCAGCACCAGCCTAGGCCCCTGACGAGTCACGGCGATGATTATGGCAGCGGAGGGCGTGTGTGTGTGTGTGTGTGTGTGTGAGAGAGAGAGAGAGAGAGAGAGAGAGAGAGAGAGAGAGAGAGAGAGAGAGAGAGAGAGACAGAAAGAAAGAGGCTGTTGCTGCATTCCTGGGCACGTCACCAATCTGCAGGGGCCTGGGTCTTCCCCCTTCCCTTGGTCGTGTCAATGCACTGGCTCACCGGGCTGTCTGGATCAGGCAGCATCCCCTTTGAATCCTGACAGTAGGGGACCTCCCTTTTTCTTCTTGTTGATTCCAATCGCAAGCCCACCATGTGGATGGTTTATGTACGAACGTTGTGTGCGTCGTATCACCGGGTATTGTTTCGTACCTCACACGGTGAGAGACTTCGTAACGAACATGCACTCTAAATAGCTCTTAATGTTTTGTACAATTTTGTACGAGACATCACAGTTTTTTGTGCAGATGAATTTGTACAATTGCTGTTTGGAAAACTGCACATAGTTCCTCATGTTTGTGCAAAATCGCGAACAAATGGGTACGAAAAGTTTGAGTGCACAAAAAACTATGACGTCTTGTATTGGTGCAAAAACATAAATGTTTAGTGTGTTAAGTTTAGCCCTGTCAAACTGATAAAGGTCCTAAAAGTAACTCTCGGTTTTAACACTTTTGTTTGTATTGTGGGTGTCTACACTCAGACCTCACTGGTCATGACCTCTGCGCTCCCCCCCCCTTCTCTCTCTCTCTCTCTCTCTCTCTCTCTCTCTCTCTCTCTCTCTCTCTCTCTCTCTCTCTCTCTCTCCCTCTTTCCCTATGTCTGTCTGTCTCTTTTTCCTGGTACGCGTCTGGAGTCTCAAGAGGAGCGCAAAGTCCCAAAAAGTGAATGATTGCATAGAAAAAATATGGAAAAGTTTGGAAGAAAGAGTGACGACTTGCAGTGCGCGCGGGTTCACTGTGGTCTGGCCGGAGTCAAACTCGCCCGGCGCTCCGTGAGGGGGGGCGGGAGGGAGGCTTGTTTGACGTGTTCCCAACTTGGAGTCAGGTATCCGAACATATGCTGCTCTTGTCAGCCTGCCGGCCTTTGGTCTGAGGCCCCTCGGGCCAAAAAGGGTGACAAATCACTGGCAGCCTGCTAGCAGCCCACAACATGCGCGGATCCAGGGGAGGGGCGACAGGCCTTTTGCCCCCCCCCCCTCCCCCCCATGGCACCCAGATAACCGCCTGAAAGGTAGGCAAAAAACCATACTTTGCCCCTGTAAATAGGCAAAAAGTGCTACTCTGCCCCCCCCCCATAGGTCACCTCTGGATCCGCCACTGGCCCACAATGGGCCAGAAGACCGGCGGAGGCGGTAAAAATTCCGGTCGTGTTTTGAGCTTCATAGTTGCTGAACAGGAGTCGAACCAAATGTGTAACCCAACCAATGGATTTGCCCTCCGAACGGGGAATCCATTGGTGGGGTCGCTCTGCAAACTCAACGTGTACTCAGTGCACGCTCTCTTTAGCATGTACTCATGAGTACACTCCCATGAGTGCGTGCTCATGAGCGCACTCCCACGAGAGTGTACTCTGATGAGTACACACCTACAGCTGCATATTCTGCCAGGCGTGCTTAGGTGTGTCCTCATGTGTGTCCTCATCTGAGTACACTCTCTTGGGAGTGTGCTCATCTGAGCACACACTCGTTGGTGTGTGCTTGTGAGTACGCGCTAAACAGAGTGTACTTAGTACACTGTTGAGTTTGTAGAGCGGTTCAGTTCGGTTAAGCGACTCAAGATCTCAAAACGCGTCTGGAGAATTTTTTTTCCGCCTGCGCTGGCCCACTGGCAGCCCTTTGCTGGCGCCCTCCTATCCCAAATTTCGGATTACGACAACCCCGCTCCCTCCCTCGCCCTACTCCCGCCGCCACCACTTGGCGCGCCCCGCAGCGCGCCGCACCGGTCGGTGCTCAGGGAACAGGAATGTGATGTGCGCCACCACATTTCGCGCCCTTTTTTTTTCCTTCTCGTTTCTTGTGGGGAGTGACGGTTTTTTGTCCCTTTTGACACGGCAGTGGCGGATGCAAAATTCAATTACTTATTCCTCCTCGCCCGGCACTCCCGTTCGAGTCGCGTTTGGAGGATTGCCACGCGGAAACACAGAAAACGGGGGGGGGGGGGGGGTTGAAGCTAGTGGGAAAGGATGAGAGCTTCAACCGGGCAGGAGTAAGGCTCTCAAAAACCCGCCCCGCGGGAGGGAACCGGGTTGACGGTTTTTTCCCTGGTCACCCGGGTTACCCGGGGATCCGGTGCAACCGCGCTTTGAGGTAGGCAACACGAACATGCTTGTGGGTTGGTGTTGCCTACCTCTAGGCGCGGACCGGTCCCATAACCCACAGGCAACCCGGGAAAAACCATCCACACATCAAATGTCATGTACAATTTTGTAGGAGATATCACAGTTTTTTGCGCAGATGAACTTTTCGTACGATTTTCGTACGAAAATCTGCACAAATTTCCCCATTTTTATGCAAAATGTCGTACAAAATTGTAAGACGAAAAGTTCATCTGCACAAAGAACTGTAGTAACTGTGATGTCTCGTACAAAATTTGTACAAAAACATTTAGTGTGCACCCGGTTCCTTCCCGGACGGGCAGGGCGCCCGGCTTTCCCGGGTACCCGGGCCAAAGTAAGAGCTCTAGACAGGAGCCGAAGTTGAAGCGAAGACGACGCGGGACAAACGGAAACTTGTATAGCAGAGGGCAGCCCCCTGGAGGCCGTGTCGCGTCGTCGCGTCGTGCTGTGCCGATTCGTGCCGTGCCGTTGCCTTGCCGTGTCGCGCGCGCATTGAGGATGGAAGGAAAAAAAGAAAGAAAGAAAGAAAAAAATCCAAGGCGAAATCCGTCGCCCCGCTGCAATATTCATGGGCACGTTAAGCATATAGGGACCCTTAGGCTGCCCCCGGGAGGGCGGCTAGGTGGGCTTGGGTCCGGGGCACAGTGGGCCAGGAGATCGGCGCAGGCAGCCCGAGCTCTAGACGCGTTTTTTTAACTCTAGAGTCGTTAAATAGGACTCGAACCGAACGTGTGACCCCACCCATGGATTGCGCTCCGAACGAGGAATCCATTGGTGTGGTCACACGTTCAGTTCGAGTCCCATTAAGCGACTCCGGAGCTCAAAACGCATCCGGGATTCTCACCGCCTCTACCGGTCCTCTGGCCTACTGTGCGCGAAGCGGGCCGCGTGGCACTGCCAGCCACCAGGACCCCCAGGGGGAGCACGGGGAGCGACCATAAATTATTACCAAGCGCCCCTGATTCAGTCTCTTCAAGACCGGCCGCTCGGGAAACAGTTGGGAAACCTCCGAGAGTTGAAGTTTACCTCTTTGCAGATCCGGGGGAAAGTTCTTTTGTGATTGAGGAGAGGTGGGAAGTGGGAGTGGAGAAAAAGGAAAAGGGAGTCAGCCCTGCCGGTCCCGGAAGCACTGCGTTTGTTGTCACCGCTGGAAGCGTCGCGCTGTGTCGCAGCGCACAGAAGACCGGCGCAGGTGGCCAAAATTCTAGACGCGTTGAGCTTCAGAGTCGCTAAATGGGGTTCGAACCGAACGTTTGACCGTGACCCCGCTAATGGATTGCTCTCCGAACGAGAAACCTATTCGTGGGATCACACATTCGGTTCGAGTCCCACTTAGCGACTGTGGAGCTTGAAACGCGTCGAGACTTTTGGCAGCCGTGCACAAGAGTCCTACAGTGGGAGAGAAACGTGAGCCCTGTCCTCGTCGGATGGGACTCACCCGAGCGGTGAACTTTTCATACTTTGGCCAAAACGGGAAAAGAGTTGCGCGTAGTTTTTCATCCAGGCTCGATTTTCCGTAGTGGTCTAGACGCGGGGCAAGGTTCTGGCCATTGTATGAGAAACTACGCGCAACTTTTCCCCCGTTTTGACCAAAGTATGAGAAATAGTAAAGAGCATTTCGAGGTTGGCTGGCGATCAGGGTATGGCAAATTCAGTTGGTTCACGTTTCTCTCCCACTTTAGGACTCTACCGTGCACTAGTCTCGCAGCGTCAACGGCCTGGGCAAACAAGAGCGCGACGCGAGCGAGACGTTTCGAAGAGGAGAAGAGGGAAGTGGGGGCGGGGTCGGCGTGTGCTCTGCCCGCCAGTGGAATGAAGTTCAAACACCTAATTTCGAGGCACCTCGCTTCAGACGCGCAGAGGAGAGGGGAAGAGGAGGGGCGGAGGTTAATCACGGGTAAATTTTGTCAGTCTGCGGGCGCGCCACACGCCGCAGGCACGAGAAACACAATTAGTGAATCCAACCGATGTGTCGGTTGGTTTTCGCCCAATCAAAGGTCTCTCGTTCTGGCAACGAAAATTTCGTTTGAGGGGAAGAAAATTTCGCTGCTGCAACAAATTTGTCGTTGTGGCAGCGGATTCGATGGTTGCCACAGCGGACCGGTACCCCCGGTATTGGTCCGCTGGCAACGAAGATGTCGTTTGAGGCGAGGCAACCATCGACTCCGCTACCACAACGATAAATTTGTTGCAGCAGCGAAATTTTCCTCCCCTCAAACGAAAATTTCGTTGCCAGAACGAAAGACCTAGGATTGGGCGAAAACCAACCGACACATCAGTTGGATTCACTAATTATATTTTTCCTAGGGACAGAAAGCAGACCGGCAGCGGCCGATAGGCAACTCTTCGGCCCCAAAGGGTGTACGCGACACAGAGGGACGAAGCCACTGTTTGGAACAGCGTCCGCTGCTGTCCCTTACTGTTATTCAACGAATGTGACGTCATAATCGTTCGAGTGTGAATTTTGTCACGTACGTTTGAATATGACGTCACATTCGTTTAAATTTGACGTCACATTCGAATGTTGACGCGCGTTCAAACGAATGCGCGACACCCTGATTTAACGACCGTGTCACGTTCAAACAAATGTGACATCGTATTCAAACGAACGTGACAAAATTCACATTCGAACGAATTTTGACGTCACATTCCGTTGAATGACAGTGTTCGGTCGCGCGCTGAGGCGGTTCTGCGGTTGACCACCGGAACACGACGCGTCTCGGCGACAAAGGCGTCGTCCCTCCCCGATCTCCGCCGCCGTCTCTCCCGCATCCGATCCTCGCCACCTGTCAGGCGGCAGAAGATTCTCTCCCGGGCCTGACGTCGAGCCGCAGGCAATCCACCATGACGAATAGTGTGTGTGTGTGTGTGTGTGTGTGTGTGTGTGTGTGTGTGTGTGTGTGTGTGTGTGTGTGTTGGTGTGTGTTGGTGTGTGTGTGTTGGTGTGTGCGTGTTGGTGTGTGTGTGTTGGTGTGTGTGTAGGAAAATGGAAAGGCCGCCGCGCGGTGTGTAGTGAATGATCGGACCAGTGAATTGGCGCGCCACAAACTCTTTTATTGCGGCCCTTCGCGACAAAGTGATGCTGTTTTTTTTGTGTTTATTTTTTTACTGTTATTTTTTTTTTTGCAAAGAAGGTTTCGGATAAAGGTGAAAAGGGAAGTGGGTCTTGCGAGGCCGTCGTGCTTCCCACCGCTAGCAAGTGGATCCGCAAAAAAAAAACAAAAAAAAAAACTCATTTCAGGGCGTTTTCTGCGCCAGTTGTACTACGTCTGCTATTCCAACATTCATTTATTTTCCTCCTCTTTGTCTCTTCTCCCCGCGGGAGCAGGGGGGCGGCAGGAGAAGGATGATAGTTACTCCGTTCACTTTATCGTTGAGTTGTAAATATTTTATGATTTTCGGATATATATGCCTTTGGTTTCGATGGGCTTCGCGGGGCCACCGCCGCCCCGTCTGCTGGCTGTTGTCGTTGTTCTTGTTTTCGTTGATGTCGTTCTTCACGTTGCTCGCGTATTATTGATGCTGCGAAAATTAGTGCGGGGACTTGCCGGGTCGGCCGGCTTGGGAGCCAGAGGGGGGGAGGGGGCACTGCGGCGAGGCGCCGCCCGTCACAGCGCAAGAGTTGTTCGTTCTTTTTCGTTCTTATCAAGACCGCGGCGAGCGCGCGGCGCCCCCGAGGACTGGGAGCCAGGGACCACGAACGGACCGCACTGCTATTCGACGAATGTGAATTTTGTCACGTTCGTTTGAATACGATGTCACATTCGTTTGAACGTGACACGGCCGTTAAATAAGGGTGTCACATTCGTTTGAACGTGCGTCAACATTCGGAAACGAATGTGACGTCATATTCAAACGAACGAGACAAAATTCACCTTCGAACGAATATGACGTCACATTCGTTGAATGCCAGTGGACTGCGGACCAGGGACCACGCAAGAACCAAAGGACTGATGTACGAGAGAAGACGCGTCTTCCCCGCACTGTCGCATCGACGCCACGGATCGACGCCAAGGCGACGCACACACTAAATGTTTTTGTATAAATTTCGTACGAGACATCACGGATCCCTGCAGGCGGACTGACTCCGAGAGGAGCCGTCGTTGTTCCGAACACTCCCCTTTCTCGGTCACACGCATGGCATGACGCTTCGCCGACGGTTGTGCGACAACAGCATCACTGATAGAAAAAAGTACAGAAATTACACGGAAAATGTCTGGTCAATTTTTTACCTGGACCGTCCGTACCTTGCCAACCACGGAGGTTCTGTACATGTTTTCTGTAGCAGTTTACATGAGATCCTTATGGGGACCACAGAGAACCAGTACGGTAGGTCCGTACCTTTTCTGTACCCCATTTTCTGTACATTTTCCGTACCAAAACACGGAATTTTTTGCAGTGATGTCTGCATGTCGCGCAGTTCGCCGTAGGACATGCTATGGTCGACACTTGCAGGTGTCAGACACTGTGTGGTCGACACTTCAAAGCGTCGGATAAAACTGGTCGACACTTGCAAGCGTGGGACAAACTGGTCGACGCCTACAAGTGTCGACCTGTCCTACACTTGGATTTGCAGTGTGCGGGCCGTTCGTTTCCCAGAGGTGCGCAAATTGATATCTGTCTCTCTCGCACACCTGTCGGCGAAGCGTCATGCCATGCGCCTGCAGGGAAAGCGGCACCGCGGCCGTGTTCCGCGGAGTTGGAGTTACACAGGGCGGCGCGAGGTGGGGCGACGCTGCATGCATTGGGCGCTGCCTTTCTCACAGTGGGCCAGAAGACCGCTCTGCAAATCGAAAAGCATACATTGTATGCTCTACCTGGGGCATGCCTGCAAGCACGCTCTAACTAGCGCATGCCTGCCAAGCATGCACTAACAAGTGCATACCTGCCATGTACACACTTACTAGAGCAAATATCTAGTGCATAAGAGATAGGGAGTAAGGGAGTTTTCTGCTCCAGTAAGCGTGTACATGGCAGGTATGCACTTGTTAGTGCATGCTTGGCAGGCATGCGCTAGCTAGAGCGTGCTTGCAGGCATGCTCCAGGTAGAGCATACAATGTACGCTTTTAGATTTGTAGAGCGGAGGAGGCGGTCAAAATCCCCCGGACAGGTTTTGAGCTCTAGAGTCGGTAAATGGGACTCGAACCGAACGTGTGATCCCACCAATGATGGACTCCTCTCCAAACGAGGAATCCGTTGATGGGGGGGTCACACGGTCGGTTCGAGTCCCGTTTAGCGACTCTGGAGCTCAAAACGCGTCCGGGATTGTGACCGCCTCCAGCGGTCTTCTGGCCCTGGCCCACTGTGTTCCTGCGAGCGGGACTGGTTAGAGGTCGGGGAGGCGGGGGAGGTGGGGGGATGGCCGGAGGGGGCGGCGGGGAGGCGGGGGAGGTGGGGGGATGGCCGGAGGAGGGGGCGGGGGGGGGGAGGGGGGGGATGGCCGGAGGGGGCGGGGGGAGGCGGGGGAGGTGGGGGGATGGCCGGAGGAGGGGGCGGCGGCTGCTGTCCGCCAAAGTCACCTTTGAGGTATGAATAAGGCAGGGCTGAGTGGGCGGGCCGCACGCGGCCTGACTCGCCCCGACTCGCGCCCTTTGAGGTGGCTCTCCGGCCCTCTGACTGCACTCCGCGGACGTGCCGCCCTGCTGCCGCCGGCTGCCCAACCAGCTGCGTGACGGCTGTCGAGTACAATCCTGTAACGCAGCAGAGTGGGCCAGACAACAAAACTCTACGCCTGATGGGCCTGCAGAGCGGCCAGGTCGACCTCGACGCCACGGTGCTGCACGCTGCCGAGATGCGCGGCTTGCCGTCAGACGCCCCGTATCATGGCTCCCGCTGGCCTCAGGGGCAGTAAAGCAGGGTCTCTTTTATGGTGTGCGGACCAATTACAGGCAGCTCCATGTACCATCGCGGTGTAGGCTCGGCCTGACCCGGGCGCATGGGGGTCAACGCCCGGCCACACAGCGCCCCGCCCCACTACACCGCGCGCAGCACAGCGCGCAGTGGGCCAGAAGACCGGCGGCGCATGCGGACAGAAGTCTACATGATGCGTCTTTAGCTAATAAGTCGCCGCTGTATGGGACTCGAACCGAACGTGTGACTCCACCAATGGATTGCTCTCCGAATGAGGAATCCATTCTTGGGGTCACACGTTCGGTTTGAGTCGCATTCAGCGACTCTCTGGAGCCCAAAACGCGTCCAGAGCTTTGACTGCCTGCGCCGGTCTTCTGGCCCACTGTGCCGCGTACGCCGCACCGCGGGCCGCCGCGGTCGGTGCCGCTGAATGCGAGCTAACTTGTCCGTCTCAACGCCGGCCCCGCCGGCTCATCCCATTTAATTACACGGAGCGATTCGCCGGCAAGGGATCATTGAGCGCCTCGCCGCTAGCAGACCGGCGATGCCGAACCAACCGAGCCATGTCGCTCCAACTCTCTCACTCTCGTGTGGCGGTGCAGAGCGGGAGATAATCAGAGGTAAATCACTTCGCGGAATAAGCCGGCGGCTCGGTCAGTGCGGTGGAGCACAGTTTGGTCCAGTAGACCGTGCGAGGCGGTGCAAATCACAGACGTGTTTGTAGCTCCGGAGTCGCTAACTAACTGGGACTCGAACCAAACATGTGACGTGGCTCGCGGCCTGCTTAGTGGGCCAGAAGATCGGTAGAAGCAGTACAGTACGTGTTTCGAGCTCCACAGCCGCTAAATGGAACTTGAACCAAACCCCATCAATGGATTCCTCGTTCGGTGAGCAATCCATCACACGCTCGGTTCGAGTCCCATCAAGCGGCACTGGACTGGAGTTAGATCAAAACCCGTCTGGGACTTTGACCGCCTCTACCGGTCTTCTGGCCCACTGCACCACGTACGTACACCCAGAAATACGATTTCTTCAAATCAAGTAAAATTTACTTGATAGAAGTAACTTTTTACATTAATGTGCCTAAGTAAAGTTCTGCTTTGAGTGAAGTAGAAATATTCTCGATGAATGCGAAGCCTATTGGTATTGATCTGACCCTCAGTTTAGCATGAATCAAGTATTTTTAATCAAGAAAAATATTTTACTTCATTCAATAAATCATTTTTCTGGGTGTGGGGTTCTCCACTTGGTAAAACCTCTTCTGTGAACCTCTTCTGTGAGTCGCACAACTGGTCGAGGGTTTGATGCCGGAACATGTCGGCGGAAGCGCATGATTCTGGGAGCAGCGCCTCTGCCCTCGCGGCCGTGCACGTCTCACGCCTCTGGGTGCAGCCGAGAGGCCCTCCATGTCCTTCGCCGCCATTTGCATATCGCGGTCAAAGTGACGTAACGAGGAGGGCGGCTCCTCGTGTGTGCCCCCGGCGACTCCCGGCAAACTCGCAGGGAGCGCAGAGGCAACTCCAACGCACAGGCATGTCGCAGACAAACGCCAGGCAACTCACAGGCAGCAACTCGCCTCGCAAGACAAACCCCAGGCAACGCACAGGCAACTCGCAGACAAACCCCAGGCAACTCGCAGACTACCCCAAGTCAACTCACAGGCAGCAACTCGCCTCGCAAGACAAACCCCAGGCAACGCACAGGCAACTCGCAGACAAACCCCAGGCAACTCGCAGACTACCCCAAGGCAACTCACAGGCAGCAACTCGCCTCGCAAGACAAACCCCAGGCAACGCACAGGCAACTCGCAGACAAACCCCAGGCAACTCGCAGACTACCCCAAGGCAACCCGCAGGCAACTCGGAAGACAACCCCCACGGAACTTGCAGGCAACTCACAGGCAACTCGCAGACTACCCCAAGGCAACCCGCAGGCAACTCGGAAGACAACCCCCACGGAACTTGCAGGCAACTCACAGGCAACTCGCAGACTACCCCAAGTCAACTCCACTGTTATTCAACGAATGTGACGTCATATTCGTTAGAATGGGAATTTTGACTACGGTGTCACATTCGTTCAAACGTGACACGGCCGTTAAATTAGGGTGCCACATTCGTTTAAACGTGGGTCAACATTTAAACGAATGTAACGTCATATTCAAATGAATGTGACAAAATTCACATTCCAACGAATATGACGTCATATTCGTCGAATAACAATGCGCTCTTCGTCGTTTGTCTGTCCTGTGTGGTATGACGGGTATGATGGGTACGCCCTCCCCTCGCCCCCGCATCGGACAAGAAAGCCCCCTTTTGGCTGATGTCATTAGCGTGGCCTCGTTACTTACGGCAATTACCTACCCGCTGGCTGGCTCATCAGGGCCACGCCACACCTGCTCTGTCTCTTTCTCCCTCTGTCTCTCTCTGTCTCTCTCTCTCTCTCTCTCTCTCTCTCTCTCTCTCTCTCTCTCTCTCTCTCTCTCTCTCTCTCTCTCTCTCTCTTAGTGCCACAGAAAACGAGGCCTGCGCGTTGACTTTAGATTTCATTTTCATTATTTGCGGAAGGCCCGGGTGCGGCGCTGCTGCGTTCAACTGGAAGAGTGCCTTCCTTCCCCCTTCCCCCTCTCTCTGATGGCGGCGTTTGTTTGTTTTCAATCTCGGCCGCACTTTGACGGCGACCGCTCCATGATCGTCGCTGCGCGCAAATCAAGGACATTAGATTTGTTATTGTTGAACATAGGAGAGCGGCAACAGACTCGCGCTGAGAGAGAAAATACTCGGTTGCAACAACGATAACAACCTAGATCGACGTTAGGTGATATTTTAATCCTTAACTGCCGCGGCGGTCAATTTTGTGAATTGACGCATTGGTGCACACTGCAAATCTAAAGGCGATACTTGAGTATCTTTTTTGGCGATACAATTGAGTATCGCCAACAAACGGCCTGACCGAAATATCATGCCTTCAAAACGGCGATACACGAAATATCGCCATAATTTGGCGATTTTTCGGAGTATTGCCAAGATTTTGCAACAAACTTTGAACGACTTGGACTGCTTCATTGTTTATTGCCAGATTTTGGCGGTACTCGAAAGAATCGCCAAATTTAGGCGATACTTTTGTGTATCACCGTTTTGAAGGCGTGATATTTCAGTGAGGCCATTTGTTGGCGATACCCAATTGTATCGCCAAAAAAGGTACTAAAAGTATCACCTATGGATTTGCAGTGTATTGGTTTGTCTTACATCGCCCGCCCCGCCTGCCTCGCCTGCCGAGGTAGCAGTGCACCCAGAGAAATGAATTCTAGATTCTTGATCCTTTCAAGAAATGTTTCTTGATTCAAGAAAAAAATTCTTGGCTCAAGAAAAAAATTCTTGGCTCAAGTAAAAAAGTCTTGAATCAAGAAATATTTCTTGAAAGGATCAAGAATCTAGAATTCATTTCTCTGGGTGTGCGATGATGAAGTCATTAAAGGGTCGGAACCACGCGTGACTGCGAGGAGCCGCTTTGATGGGCGAGGTGTGAGTGTCACGTGTCCCGGAGGTCGGCAACGAGGTTATCGCCGACCTTGGCAGCGCTATGCCGCGCCTGGAGGTGCCCCGGTCAAAGAGGAGAGACGCACAGTGGGCCAGAAGACCGGTGGAGACGGTCGAAATGCCGGACGTTTTGAGCTCCAGAGTCGCTAAATGGACCAACCGTGTGGACACCCTCAATGGATTACTCTCTGAACGCGGAAGCAATTGGTGGGGTCACACGTTGTCCTTAGAAGGGCAGTGAATAAGTATAGGGCTTCCAGGCAAATTTTTAATGCCCCTCGAAAGGCATTACTGTTAGAAAAAAAGTCTGAAAACTCGGACCAAGTTTGTCAGAAGTTATTAACAGACTTGTGGTCTGAAAATTCAGACCATTTAGATGGTCTGAAAATTCTGAACTGGAGAGTCTTGAATTTCAGAGTCGGTGGTCTGAAAATTCCGACCTATAGAAGTTGCTAATATTAGGATCCATGACATGTGAAATGGAACATTGGAATCATATATGTACGTTGCACTCGCGAGAGGACAACGAGTAAAAATTGTATTCGGAAAGGAGATTCTGCTGAGGACTTTTCCCTGACACTTAAAACTGGCCTATGCTTTTAGATAGGACTAACGGAGTGTATTGTAGCGTGTACTTGCAGACACACTCTTATTTAGCGTGTACTTGCCAGGCACACTCTATTTTAGCGTGCGCCTAACACGTATGCTGTAAATAAGAGTGTACTTGCAAGCATACTCTTATAAGAGTGCACTATGTTCACACTTCAGTTTGCAGTGTACTACTGTGAAAACTGGGGTAACTTGAGACAACTTTGGGGTAACTGACTTGAGACACACTTGAAAACACCTGTTTGTCAATAAGAAAGCTATCATCAGAAAAGCCGATGTTCTTTTTTTTGGTTGATACCATTTTTAGACGTGCAGTGGACATGCAGGAGAAATTCTCGATTAATAAAGTGGTGTTCCATGAATTGCGGATTGCACCAATTAGTTCATGGACGTACCTAACTGCATTAAATTAAGTGTGTGAGCGCTCACATCAGGAAAGGTGGGGAGGGGAGAGTACGGAGTTTCCAAATGGAGTGGTGCGTCTGGCCGTCCGCTTGGTGTGTTAGTTTTGTAGCGTGCTCACAGTGGGCCTGCGTGAGTGTTTCTGCGTGCCAGCAGTGGGAGAGAGAGAGAGAGAGAGAGAGAGAGAGAGAGAGAGAGAGAGAGAGAGAGAGAGAGAGAGAGAGAGAGAGAGAGAGAGAGAGAGAGAGAGAGAGAGAGAGAGAGAGAGAGAGAGAGAGAGAGAGAGAGAGAGAGAGAGAGAGAGAGAGAGAGAGAGAGTCAGTGCATAGGCACATATGCGAGGGTTGTGTGAGAGCTGAAAGCGGGATTTGCAGTGGTTGTGATGGCCCGAATCAAATAGGCCTGTCCATTAATGATGGCGGGCTGGCCCGGCCGGGCACCGCAGTGCTGTTTGCGACAGAGGTGAAGGTGATTATTGGACTGTTGCTCTAGTGGGGCGCTCATCGACAACAACAACCACCTGCACTCGAGTGACTTTTTTCAGAATGTTAGAAACCCGTCTGAAATTCTGATCAAAATTCGAGCTTGCGCCATTTCTGTCGTATCATGGGACATTTCTTCGTTAGACATTTAGAGTGTATCGAAAGCTGAGGACGCAAGCGACGTTAAGATTCACACTAAATTAATTTGTACAATTTTTGTTCAAAGCTTTGAACAAAGTTGCGCATACATAACTTTTGCACTACTTTGTGCGCAGAATCGCTCAAATTCGTGTGAATTTTTGCACAAATTCGTGTAAAAGTTTGCACAAATTTTGTGCGAAACGGACGTATGCGCAACTTTGTGTAAAGCTTTGTACAAAATTATACAAATACATTTAGAGTGTTCCTACAGCGCGACGCAACCTGCAAGGTCGGCTGACCATTCACTTTTCTCTTACGAATGAACAAAAAAGAACCAGAACGCGGTGCGTTTCCCTTTTAATTTTGGAGGGAAACCAGGAAAGAAACAGAATGAACGAGGAAAGCTTTTGTGCGTGTGATGCAGGGGGCAGGTCACCCAGTCCGCACGGATTGTGGGGGAAGAAAGACGGCCGCTGCATGGTCCAGTCCCCTCCGCACACGCACACACACGCTCTCTCTCTCTCTCTCTCTCTCTCTCTCTCTCTCTCTCTCTCTCTCTCTCTCTCTCTCTCTCTCTCTCTCACACACACACACACGACACACGGAGGCGCACCCACCGGCACACTCACCCTCACCGCAAATGGCTTCCCTTTCAGCGGCTTGCCTTTCCTTCTCTGGCCCACTGTGCCGCCATGCCGCGGCACCTGGGCTTGTGAAACTGAGGAAGGTCAGGCGTTCCATATTTCATGTGCGGGTTGAAGCACGTGGCCCGGCCGCACAGTGGAACAGCCAGGAGACCGGCGCAGGCGGCCGAAACTCTAGACGCACCTTGAGCTCCAGAGTTGCTAAATGAGACTCGAACCGAACGTGTCACCCCACCACTGGATTTTTCGTTTGGGGAGCTAGCCACCGGTAGGGTCACTTGGTCGGTTCAAGCTCCAAACGCGTCCGGGATTTTGACCACCTCCACCGGTCTACTGTCCCACTGTGGGCCGTGCCTGCGGGTCTAGCGGTGGCAACGCATAGGGGTGGGGTGGGGGGAGGGGGGAGGGGGGAAGAGAATGCGCTGCATCGACAACGAGGTCTCGCTGCTGCAAGCCGATGCTGTGTCACGGAGGGATGCTCTGTGCAGCGGCTTTGTCCCGGCGTATGCGCTGCGGTTCCTATGCTACGCATTGCATGTTTGAAACAATTTTGTATGTGGCACAACCTAATGGGGCATGCATGCGGAATTCTTCGATCAAATTATTAGTGCGCAGAATGGCATAAATTCGGGCGAAACGCGACGGAACGTCGCGAAAATATGTACGACAAACACGCATACAGAAAATTGTGTGAGACCACGTGCAAAAAATGTGCAAAGGATTTTAGTGTGTGTTGGACCAGTGGTGGTTCGGGCCATCCCTGCCCCGCCGCCGCGACTCTGTCGTACTTGCTGAATTGTATTGACTGTTTGTGCCCGCGGAGTGGGCCTTGCGTCTGAAGGGCGCCGCCTCCGGACAGTGGGCCAGAAGACCGGCGCAGGCGGCCGAAACTCTAGACGCGTTTTGACCTCCAGAGTCGCTACAGTGGACTCGAACCGAACGTGTGACCCCTTCAATGGATTGCTCGCCGAACGAGGAATCCATTAGGGGGAGAGGGTCACACGTTCGGTTCGAGTCCTGCTCAGCGACACTGGTCTGGAGCTCAAAACCCGTCCGGTATTTTGACGGCCTCCACCCGTCTTCTGGCCCACCGTGCTCCGCGCCCTCGCCGCTCGGCTCGTCCCAGGCGGGCGGGCCGCGCCCCGGACAAGTTTTCCCCCCTCTAATAAGATAAACGCGGAGAGCGACCCCTGCGGGGCTGCGTCCCCCTTTCAAAGTGGCGCCCCGTCCCCCCCTCTCCATCTCGGCTAGCTCGGTGTGCCCTCATCGACGGCTTTGGTTATCATCCCCCCCCCCTTCCGCCACCCTCACCCTGACCGCACACGCAGCCTTGGCCCCCCCCACCCCCTTCCCCTCTTCCTGCCCGCGGTTCCTTGCTCTCTCCGCCCCCACCCCCCTCCTCCCCCGACCCGTTGGCCCGCGTCTTGCTTCAATAACAGCCACGCCGATAATCCTTCTTCCTATCTTCTGGTTCAGCTGGACTGTCTGATCCAACGGCGCGCCGCCTCGTCTCCGGACTTTGTAACACGAATACTTCACCAACAAAAGAAAGAGGAAAAATATTCTAAAAGTCTGCATGCCAAACTCTTGTTGTTTTTAGTAGAAGTTTTTAACCAACTTTGTTAACATTTGATTAAATTTCTGTGACGTCCTCGGAATTTCTGATATTTTTTCCAGGATGTAATCAAGTTTCAACCAAAATTGATCTAAACTCTTTTTAACTCGACTCACATTCTCGTTCATTTATTTTCTTTTATTTTACTTTTGCGAAATCAGTCATTTCCCCTCGCTTTTCACTGCATCCATCTCGCGGCGTCGCACTCTCACGCACTCATGTCGGCAGTTTTCGCAGCAAATGCATCATTTGCGTGATGGAAGTAAAGGTGTAACTATAAAAGAAAAGGCGCTCAAAGTGCAAAACAAACTCCGCCTGCCTTCTTCTCTTCTCGTGCCGCGTGGCGCGCGCCGTGGAAAACATTGCAGCATTTACGAAGTTTATCCTGCGAGGGCCTCGGCCAGCCTGGGCCACCGCGCTGGCAAGTGCACTGGTAGAAAAATGTACGGGACAGGTACGGAACATGTCTGGTCAACAACGTGCCTGGACAGTCCGTACTTGCCAAGTACGGAACTTTCTGTACTTTTTTCCGTACCCGTTTACATAAGCTTAAATGATGGAACAGGTACGGACGTTCCGTACTTTCGTCCGTACTTCCGTACTATATTCTTCAGTGCATTTTCCGTACAAAAGTACAGAAATTTTTACAGTTTGGCCCGGAGCAGTCACTGGAGGCGGCGAAGCGCAGAGCAGCGCACAGTGGGCCAGAAGACCGGCGCAGGCGGCCAAACTCTAGACGCGTTTTGAACTCTACAGTCCTAGAGTCAGACTCGAACTGAATGTGTGACCCCACCGATGCACCCCTCGTTCGTAGAGCAATCGATTGTTGAGGTCACGCGTTCGTTTCGAGTCCCATTTACTGACTCTGGAGCTGAAAACCCGTCCGGGATTTTGACCCTTTCCGGTCTTCTGGCCCACCGTGCAGCGTCCGCCGAAAGACATCGCCACCAAAGTTTGAATGGCGCGCGATGTGACGAGCCATGGCGCCCTGGCCGGCGAGTCCTCGTGCGTCGGCCACCCAGCCACCGCGAACAAGCCAACAGTATTGGCGGTCGGGGCGCCGCGGGCAGCACTCGGGGAGGGCGGTCTCCAGCACACAGTGGGCCAGAAGACCGGCGCAGGGGGCCAAAATTCAAGACGCGTTTTAAGCTCCAGCGCCGCTAACTAGGACTCAAACCGAACGTGTGACCCCACCAATGGATTTTCCTTTCGGAGAGCAATCCGTTGATGGGGTCACACACGTTTCGTCCGAGTCCGGTAGCGACTCTGGAGCTCAAAACGCATCCGGGATTTTGCGCCTCTCTCTGCCGCGGTCTTCTGGCCCACCGTGAGCCGCTCTCCTGTCATGTGATTCATCGGCATATCGCGATTCAATTTCTTGAATAATCGATCAGATCATATTTGGAACTGCGACGAAGGGTGCGCATTTCTCAATTCCTTCTCCGAATTTTCTTCGCAATGCAAACCGAAGCTTTTGGTTTTACGACTTCTCGGCATTTCTCGCGGAACATTGAGGGTGCAGTAGATTGTGGGTTCGCTGGCTGTATTTTTCCTTTGGCGTTCCAGGTCCCGCCCAACGGCTGTCTCGCCAGAGTGCGTCGCACTGTAAGCTAGAGGAAGCCGTAATGAATGCACGGTAGAAATAGTTTCGTAACAAAGAAATATGCTTCGTGTTACGAAGCAATTTGCTTCGTAGATGATTTTACAATGATGCCTGTCATTTCCTTTGCATTCCAAAGCAATACCTTGTACAATTGTAGCAGTGATATGGGACTCCAGACTCAACCACATAGCTATAATTTGTTGCAACGATGGAAATTACAGGAAATTACCATTCTAACAAGAAATCGAGGCCGCTGATCAACGATAGGATTCACGGGGGCGACCAGCGTTGGGGACCGATACGGTGCGCGGCGCGCCTCTCTCTCTCTCTCTCTCTCTCTCTCTCTCTCTCTCTCTCTCTCTCTCTCTCTCTCTCTCTCTCTCTCTCTCTCTCTCTTGCGTGATAGAGACGTGATAGGGCACGCTGCGGTTTGGGGTGTAGGTAGCCTCGTGCCGCGGGACAACCCCAATCACAGGCAACACTGTGCCAACTACAAAGCCCTTCGCGACAATCACATGGAAATGAGCGGGCCCTTGCAGGTCCTTGTTGTAGGGCCGTTGTATTGTGGCGCCGAAGGGCGGCCAGACATGCAGACAGGTGCACTGTTCAACCCAGAACTCCACACATCAAGGGGAGTGGCTCACAGCGTGCCGCTATCTTTCGGCATGGTCTCGGCATGGTCCAAACGTGGAGAACTCCACACTGTAGGTAGGTGGATGATGTGGGCACTGCGAACTCTGCACTATCAACAACTGTAGGGACTGAAAATTCCAAACGCTTAAAATACTTACTAGGCAGTTTTAGCATACATAATAAAAACTCATTTACTTTGTGAATAGTTCGTAAATTACGAAGTTTTTTCTAGGGAAGCTTATGTAGGCTCAAAATACTCAAAATACCTAACAAGCTGTTTTTCTTTGTAAGGCCTAGAATTAGTTTGTAAGGTTTTCTCAGTGCACACCTCCGCGTTTCTTCACACTTGGTTTTACCATGATAGAAGGCCCCGCGTCCGTGTTTGCTGAGTTAATGATTTGTTCTTGATTGACGCGTCGTCATCTGGTCCCTGAAACGGGACCGCGGTGGCAGCCGGGCTGGCAGCGCACAGTGGCCCACTGTGCGGGTGTGGCGGCCCGCTGCTGAGGAAGTAATCTAAGATCTTGCTTGGCTGCGGCGCTGCGTGCTCCTCGGCCGGTCCAGCCGGCCTCTTTCTGGGCGCTCGCCAGCGGCGCGCCATCATGCAGGCAGTGCCGCCGCGCGCCAGGAAAAGCTATTAAAAAGGGATTATTTTTTATTTATTTTTATTTTTTTTTCCAAATTGGCAAACTTTTTCATTTTTTACAGACCTTATTTATTTTTAAAACATCAAATTTCTTTACATCTTTCTTTTTAAAAAAATATGTATTGTGAAGTGTCCCAAACGTCCTTTTTTTACAAAGATTCCGTCCGGTTTTTATATTTCAGAATCAATTTAGACCGGCACGATTCAAATAGATATTTAGTATTATGTACATGTTTTTACATAACTTAAACATTTTGTTTTGAACAGTAGCTGTCCATTATAGAACGTGAAGTTCGCTCGCCCTAGCACCGTGCCACCCCGACGCACGGCAGAAACGGTGCCGGGTTTTCCCCGCTGTAGTCTATGGCAAGCGATGGCTGGGAAGTTCTCGAAAAATAAAAACAGGAACCGTTTTTGCTGTGTGCGGTTACGCTTTGCTGTCGCTTTTGCGAGTCCAGCCGTGCGATTGATTCTGCGCCTCTGTATTCATGGCGCCGCTTGCCGCATTCTTGTCGCCGAGAGATTCTCTCCCCCACTCCCCCTTCCTCCGGACTCTTTCCCTTCCGCCTCCACGCTCCACCGTGGGCCAGAAGACCGGCGCAGGCGGCCAGAACTCTTGACGCGTTTTGAGCTCCAGAGCCGTCGAACAGGACTCGAACCGATCGTGTGTCACCCCACCAACGGATTTCTCTCCGAACGAGGAATCATCCATTGGTGGCGTCACACGTTCGGTATTCCAGCCCCGTTTAGCGGCTCTGGAGTTTAAAACGCGCGTCCAGAGTTTTGGCTGCCGAGATCGGTCCTCTGGCCCACTGTGCGCTCGTCTGCATGCGCCTCGAGATGGTATGGGAGGGTCTTTATCGAGACAATTGCGGGAACAGCCGGGGCTTGTCGCAGCCACGGCTCGCTGCACCAAGCAAGGAGGGGAAGGAGGGGGGGGGGCGTCTCTAATGAGCACACACGATCGCAAGTCCAACAAGCAGAGAGAGAGAGAGAGAGAGAGAGAGAGAGAGAGAGAGAGAGAGAGAGAGAGAGAGGGGGAGGGAGAGAGACACACACACGACAGAGCGAGAGACACAGAGAGGGAGACAGAGCGAATGAGAGAGAGAGAGAGAGAGAGAGAGAGAGAGAGAGAGAGAGAGAGAGAGAGAGAGAGAGAGAGAGAAAGAGAGAGAGAGAAAGAAAAAATGAGAGAGAGAGAGAGAGAGAGAGAGAGGAGAGAGAGAGAGAGAGAGAGAGAGAGAGAGAGAGAGAGAGAGAGAGAGAGAGAGAGAGAGAGAGAGAGAGAGAGAGAGGGAGCGACCACCGCGTCAGCTCGAGGCGCCGATCCAAAGCCCCTGTCAACAGGCGGGTAGGCAACGCGGCCGCGCCCGTGCGCAGCGCGTGGCCTATGCTGTGCTCGTCGGGTGGACTAGTCAAAGGAAGTCCTTGCTAAGCCAAATTTTTTTCCTTAATAATATTTTTTTATTTATTTTTTTACTTCCGCCCAAACGGGTACTTTTATAATCCGAAGCAAAATTCCGTTCGTGCAATGCTTGTGCTGTTTTTTTTCCCCTTTTTTTGCATGATGCTTGCAAGTTAATTCTTCGGAACTCCTGTGTCGGAGTGCGCCTCACTTGACTAGTAATACGCTCCATTTGTGTTCATATAATGAGATGCAGTGGGGCCTTCATATTACCTGGAAACGAAATCCCGCATCGCCGTCCGACCGCAGACCTGGACACGAAACGTGGCCATGTTTCGAACGAGTTTGACTTATTGCGCTTCCTCTCTCCCTCAAGCGAATACAGATTTCTGGGTACCAGTGATGGAGGACGAGTTCGGGGTAGTCTGCCCTCAAAGGGCTGACTTGCTGCCTCCGACCGCGGTTTTGAGTCTTCCCCGAAATCGTTATTTCCGGTCGCGTGGCTGGCTTTGGAGGCTGCGCGCTGCGTGTCATGTCTCGTTCTGAGAAGGGCAGGTCTGGCTCTGTCGCCAGCCCCCTTAACGTCGCAACAAGAAAATTGACTCTATTCCCTTGTGAAAATTTTTGAAGACATTTTTGCTAAGATGTTTCAAACTCTACTTTTCTTTCAATTATCAATCTTCACTGTGAAACCAAACGTGGACAACTCCACACTTGAAACGCGGAGTTGTGGAATTTTCAGTCTCCACGTTTGGAAGTGCAGAGTAAGCGGTCTCCACACTTCAAGTGTGGAGTTCTCCACGTTTGCACCATGCCAAGAGATGAGGGCTCCGTGAGCTACTCCACACACAAAATTTACATTCGAACGAATGTGACGTGTCACAGAAAATTGCACGCCTCCGCATTTCAAGTGCGGCGTTCTCGACACTTGGCAGTGCCGCTGCCGTGCCCCGCTCCGTCCGGCACGTCCGCTGTCGCGCCGCCACCCGTCCCGCCAGCCTATCAGGGCGAGCCGACGCACAGTGGGCCAGGAGACCGGCGCAGGCGGCCAAAACTCTAGACGCGTTTTGAGCTCTTGAGTCGCTAAACAGGAGTAGAACCGAGCGTGTGACCCCACCAATGGATTCCTCGCTCGGAGACCATTCCATTGGTGGGATCACACGTTCGGTTCGACTGCCATTTGTTAATGCGTAGCAAATGACATCGGACTTTGTTCTTAGGACCCATCACCCAACCTTTTTTTCGGTGATACTTTTTCTACCGCCGAAAATCGGTGAGATGTCTCACCCTTTGAATTTAAGCGTGGCGCGAGCCACGTGCGTATGTGCGTGCGCGTCCCGAGTTATGCGTACTCTGGCGGGCTCCTTTGCATCGACTGGTGCCGCCCTACCGTTGCCCCTATTTCATCTGCGAAGCCCCAAAGCCTGAACCCCGAACCCTGGCGAGCAGCCGGGCCCCAGCCGGGCCAAGCCAGGCCCACTGTGCGCCCCGGGCCGAGGGCGGCCGAGCCAGGCCGGCCAGAATCTACTGCTGCGCGCCGTAAGTTACTGCTGACCATTTCGGCTGCAGCTTCCCAGCCGCTGGGCCACCCCACCCCACAGTGGGCCAGAAGACCGGTGGCGGCAGTCAAAATTCAATTCCAGACGCGTTTTGAGCTCGCGAGTCGCCTAAATGGGACTCGAATTAAACGTGCGACCCCCCACCGATGGATTCCCAGTGCGGACTGCAATCCATTGGTGGGGTCACACGTTCGGTTCGAGTCCTGTTTCGCGCTTTTGGAGCTCAAAACGCGCCTAGAGCTTTGACCGCCTGTGCCGGTCTTCTGGCCCACTGTGCGCTTTGCCCGGCCGCCGGGCCCGAGGCCGGGCCTCCCCGCCCACGCACTCGCAGCACGCGCGCTCTATCTCACACTCGATCATGGAAAAAGGTCCATATTGCGGCACTTCCCTGTCGCCGTTTATGGAGAGCAGCGGCACTCCGCATCCTCGCGCATGAAATGTCTTTGTGCAAATTTCGTAAGGAACACTACAATGTTTTTTTTTTTTTTTTTTGTTTTTGTTTTGTTCCGATGTACTTTTTGTATAAATTTGTACATAATTCTACACGGAAAAAATAGAAGAATATATATGCACTTTTTGTATGAAAATTAGACACGGCAAAAAAGGTTCCTGGTTTTCCCAGGTACAGACATACGCGATTTCCAGGGAAGTTTATGCAGGAACTGCTTTTGCCGCGTAAACAGAAATCTTAATTTTCGTTCATATATGAACCATGCATGTGCCACGTCTGTCTCTCTCCCACTCCCCCCCCCCCTCTCTCTCTCTCTCTCTCTCTCTCTCTCTCTCTCTCTCTCTCATCTCTCTCTGGGCCGCACCGCGTGGACGTACACACGGCCAGGCACGCGCACGAACACAGGCAAACGCACACACGTGTACGCAAGATGTTTAAGTGGTAGATTTGTGAAGTAATATGAACTCCACGTGTGGGGTGGAAAAGGGAGGGGGGAGGTCGGCACGTCTACAGACCGCTGCAGATACACTTCCGCGTGGCACGCCTCCACCCCGCCCCAACCCACCCCGCCCCAACCCACCCCGCCCAAGAAGCAGGGGAGGAGCGCCGTCCTACGAGGGGAGAGAGGCAGATTACGTCCAGACGGCCCGTCCAAGGACCCTCCGGCTCGCAGCTCCATTCCTCCGGGCTCTCATACCTTGCAGGCCAGTCGGTGCGGTTGACGTGGTACTGCGGCGTCAAGGAAACAGCGCGCCGGGATGTGATGAGCTAGGGCGGCCTGCACAGTGGGCCAGAAGACCGGCGCAGGCGGCCGAAACTCTAGACGCGTTTTGATCTCCAGAGTCGCTGATGACAGGACTCAAACGAAACGCGTGACCCCACCAATGGATTCCTCGTTTCGAGAGCCATCCTTTGGTGGGGTCACGCGAACGGTTCGCGTCCCATGCAGCGAGTCTTGAGCTCAAAACGCGTGCAGAGTTTTGGCCGCCTGTGCCGGTCTTCTGGCCCACTGTGGGCTGCGGCAGCGCAGGTTGGTCGGATCGAGCCGGTCGGCAGGGCAGGCGCACTCTTCGTTGATCACCGTCACGTAGTTGTATACATTCCACTGGCTCGGGTGCACGCTGTAGGAAAGTTTTGCTCGTTTGGCAAAAATAAAATCAAAAAAAAAAAATAAAAATGGGTGTGTATGTACTGTGGCGGCGGTGCCGCGGTGCACGGTTTCGCCCCCCTTCCCTCCCCCTCGGCCAGCTCGGCCGGGCTTGACCCTCGACCTCAGCCACGTCTCTGTGGCCGGCGAAACTATTGGACGGGTGACGCATTTTGGAGTACCCTATCGGCCTTCCAGTGCCTTACAAGTGACTTCAATGTTTACGCCTAAAACCCAAAGGCGGTAAAATTACCACTTTCGAGGGCGGTAATTTTGCTACGGGCGGAAACCAATTTTAGCCGCCTTTCCGAGGGCGGAACAAATATTGCCACCCTTTACAGGCGGTAATTTTACCGCCTTTCAATGCTGTACACCCAGAGAAATGAATTCTAGATTCTTGATCCTTTCAAGAAATGTTTCTTGATTCAAGAAAAAAATTCTTGGCTCAAGAAAAAAATTCTTGGCTCAAGTAAAAAAGTCTTGAATCAAGAAATATTTCTTGAAAGGATCAAGAATCTAGAATTCATTTCTCTGGGTGTACCGCCTTAAATGCTCCGTTAGGTGCCTTCCAAACAGAGCATTTAGGGCGGCACAGCTTTAAAAGGCGGTAAATTTACCGCCTGAAAAGGGAGGTAATGTCTGTACCGCTTTTCAAGGGCGGTAATTTTTTACCACCTTTTTAAGACCCTGTGTACCGCCTTTCGATTTTGGGTGTACGCTTGTGAGTGTTTACGTTCGCCCTTCTTGGCTGATAGCGACGCCGCAAGATACTAAGGAAACGGTGGCTTCGCAGCTACAACTTGAAAATTCCCGACTCGACCCGCTTCTTGTCAACTATTTCTTCTCTGTCAAGTTTCCGGCGGCAATCGAGTTTACGGTGCGTCATTGTGTTAACAAGACACCGTTCTTCACCGGCACATTAACAAAACTTTTATTCATCAATTAGTGCAACAAATCGTACTATTTTTCCCCTGCCCGTTATTTGGCTCAGTGCCGGAGGATGTCTCCCGATTCCGCTAATGTATATAAAACGCGGCGGGGACTAATCTAATGTGCCGGCGTGCTTGGGCGGCCTCGGGCGGACCGGGCTGGGGCGGGGCGGGGTGCGGCGGGGCGGGGTGCGGCGGGGGGGGGGGGGGGGGGGCGGGGTGGCCCGGCCGCGGCTCTGAGATTGGAGAGTGGCGCGGCTGCCTGCAGGCCTCGGCCGCCCCGCCCTACCCCGCCCCATCCCGCCCCGGCCCAGAAGTTGGCCCTGAATCAACGCGGCACGGCCGACGCCCCACCCGCTGTTTCATTAGAGTGCCACCCAAAGCCGGGCGGCACACAGTGGGCCAGAAGACCGGCGCAGCAGCCGGCGAAAACTGTACGCGAGTCGCTAAATGTTACTCGAACCCGAACGTGTGACCCCACCAATGGATTGCTCTCCAAACGAGGAATCTGCTGGTCGTCATACGATCGGTTTCAGTCTTGTTTAGCGACTAAGGAGCTGAAAACGCGCCTAGGGTTTCGGCCGCGTGCGCCAGGCTTCTGGTCCACTGTGAGGCGCGGCGGGACCAGCGCAGCGCGCAGGCGAGGCCCCGGAAGGGCTCTTCACTCTCCAAATCATGCGCGCGCGCGCGTGTGTGTGTGTGTGTGTGTGTGTGTGTGTGTGTGTGTGTGTGTGTGTGTGTGTGTGTATGAGAGCGCGGTCAGTCGTGTGAAACTTGGCGAAAGTGACGTGATTGCGGGTTGTTGGTTAGAAAACCAATAAGCTAGGTGGATCTTTCCTCCGCTGTTAGACTACGCGGAAAAGAGAAGATAGTTGGTCATCGGAATGAGTTCAAGTAAACTTAAGTTGAAAATTGGCCGTGACGAGCATTTATATTCTGATCCGGGTGATCACAGGTGATTGAGGGTCGATCCTAACCCAACGTTCGTCTGAGGCACAGCCCATCGACAAACTCTATCCGTACAATCAAACCCTGACAGCACCGACACAACTTTTTTTTTTTTCGAGCACTTTTGTTGGAGTTTGTTGGGCTAAATGCAGCCATCAACACTCTCGTGCACACAGGTAAACAAATCACACCTCGTGACAGCGCGCGCGTTAGCCCCATTGAAAAGCCCCGACTTTCAGCGCTTTCATGGAAACACTTTAAATGTATGGACGCGTTCTGAGTGTGTGTTGTGCGCGTGATGGCATTGCTGTCGTGCTTCGTTTCGTGACTTCTTCCTCTCTGTCGCTTCGCTCGCAAACGCGACTGCTCCGGTATTTCCTCCCCCCACCTCTCTCTGTCTCTGTCTCTGTCTCTCTCTGTCTCTGTCTCTCTCTCTCTCTCTCTCTCTCTCTCTCTCTCTCTCTCTCTCTCTCTCTCTCTCTCTCTCTCTCTCTCTCTCTCTGGCACGCATGCCAGTCGCGGCACCTGACGCCGGCTTTCAGGCGCGCTGCCACCTCTGATGCGGGAAGGGGAATTAGAACATCGCCGGCGTCCCTTTTTAATGAGCCGGCTGGCCCCTCCGCCTCGGTGTCAAGTTGTCGTTCCGGTTCAAAAACCTCTCTCGACGCGCCGCCGAATGCCGAGCCGAGCGCCGAGCTGAGCGGGCGGTCAAAATCCCGAGCGCGTTTTGAGCTCCAGAGTCGCTAATGGGACTCGAACCGAACGTCGTGACCCCCACCAATGGATTTGCGTACCGAAGAAAGAATCCGTCGGTGGGGTCACACGTTCGGTTCGAGTCCCATTAAGTAACTCTGGAGCTGATAAAACGCGTCTAGAGTTTCAGCCGCCTGCGTCGATCTTCTCGCCCACTGTGCAGCGCCGAGCCGAGCGCGGAGCACCCAATGCCGCCCGTTTGAAACCCCCCGCGGGCGAGGAGGCATAGCAGATGCGGCCCGGGCCATGTTGAATGGTGCCACGCCGCTTTTTTAGCGGATTATAATTTGATGATTTACGGTGCCGGGACGCCGAGGAAACGAAAGGGAAACAAACCGTTAGAAGACGGGAAACTGCGGAGCAAGGTTGGAATGAGGCAAAGTCTTCCCGCCTCCCCCGCGACCCGCCTCGCGACCCGCCTCGCGACCGGGGCGGCGACTGCCACAGCGCCCTTCGCAGAGGGTGCTATTTATCTTGCGTAAGATGCTCTCCTCCGCGGAGGGCCCGGGTCCCCGTCAAACACCTCGTCGCTCACCTCACCGAGGGCCCGCTGCTGGCCCTCCGCACAGTGGGCCAGAAGACCACCGGTGGAGGTGGTAGAGCCGGACGCGTTTTGAGCTGCAGCGTCGCTAAATGCGATGTGAACTGAACGTGTGACCGTATTAATGGGTTGCCTGCCGAACGAGGAATACATTGGTGGAGTCGCACGTTCGGTTTGATTCCTGTTCAGCGACTCTGGGGCTCAAAGCGCGTCTCGAGTTTGTGCCGCCTGCGCCGGTCTTCTGGCCCACTGTTGCGCCGCCTCATTCCTTTCCCCGATATGGATGCCTGGGCGGGCCACCCTGCGTCCCAAGGATGATGTGTTCTTCGCCATACGGGCGCCGTGGATGCGCTTCACTGGGAGAAGCGGCCGGGTGGGACAAAGGTGAGCCTTTCTGTTAGAAAAAAAAAAAAAAGACAGAAAGACGAGAAAGAATTGAAAACTGGCCAACTACACCCAGAGAAATGAATTCTAGATTCTTGATCCTTTCAAGAAATATTTCTTGATTCAAGAATTTTTTACTTGAGCCAAGAATTTTTTTCTTGAGCCAAGAATTTTTTTCTTGAGCCAAGAATTTTTTTCTTGAATCAAGAAACATTTCTTGAAAGGATCAAGAATCTAGAATTCATTTCTCTGGGTGTACGCAGTCGAATCACACTCTCAGACTCGTACTGATTTTTTTGATTAATAACGTATTAACGTTTGTGCACATTAATTAGCTTATTAACATTTTTATTCGTAACAGTAACATTATAATCAATCAGTCTTGACAAATCTGTTAAGCTTCTTAACGAAATCCTAATAATGTGCAGAAACGTCAAGATTATAAATAAAATGTCTATTGAAGGATGAGAGTGCAAGCAGGGAAAGTAAAATGAACGCTGCATGGAGAGAGCATGCGTAAAGCGACGCGGGTCCGCTCCAGCTCTCGCGTCGCAAATTTTTTGACGGGCCGAAAACACAAACAACAACAGATACAACAACACAAACAACAACAGCAGAGGCGGACTCTGAGGCGGGCGGCGCCTGGGGTGGGCGCCATCTATCTGCCGCGCCATAGAGATTGCCGCGTCCGTAACTTACTGCTAGTTTTTTTTTTATGTTTTTGTTTTTGCTGTGCACTGCGAACCCAAGTGTGGGATAGGCACACTGTTATTCAACGACTGTGACGTCATGTGCGTTAGAATTATGTGAATATTTTCATGCACTGCAAGGAAAGGTGTGAATAGTACAAAAAAAGTACAACACAAACTGTACCATAAAAGTACAACAGGGATTGTAGAACACTGCAAATTGGATGGAAAGACTTCGCGCCTAAATATGGCGAGACATTTAAGTCTCGTTTAGTTTTGGCCAGACCAAAAAAGTCTCGCCACAAATTGGTCAGACACAAAAGTATCGTCACCCTTGGATTAGCAGTGTTGCCGCCAAGGGGTGAGGGGGCAGCGGCCATGATGGCAGCGGCAGTCATCCAGCAGACAGCCTGTTGCGGCCCTCCTTCGGCCCGTCCGTGGCATGGAGGGGAACAGCGGCCCGAAGAGCGCACAGTGGGCCAGAAGACCGGTGCAGTCGGCCACAACTCGAGACGCGTTTTGAGCTCCAGAGTCGCTAACTAGGACTCGACCCGAACGTGTGACCCCACCAAAGGATTGCTCTCCCGACGAGGTGGGGTCACGCGTTCGGATCGCGTCCTGTTCGGCGACCCTTGAGCTCAAAACGCGCGCCTAGAGCTTTGACCGCCTGCACCAGTCGTCTGGCCCATTGTGCAGCCCGCTTCGTCGCTCTGTCCCTCTCGCACCACTTGGAGACGATGGACTATCACTCGCAAAAGAATTGAGACGTAGATACCCCATGCGCAAGAGACTTTAAATGCTGCATGTATGGGAGATCTCTTGGGCATGGAGTATCTAAGGCTCAATTTTTTTGCGAGTGACAGGACATGAGTGAGGAAAGCGGCGGGGCGAAATCGCCGCTCGGCCTGCAGGGAGCGGGTAGCATCAGTCGGAGGGATCATCCGTTGAGAAACCGCAGCGGTGCCATCGCTGCTGTGGTGTCTGTGCGACAGCTCGGCGGGAAGCAGTACAAACACAATAAGGGGGACTCAGGGCTTGGTCGCCCGCACCCCTTTGGAAACCGCAGCATCGGGGCGGGGCGGGGCGGGGTGGGGTAGGGCAGGCCAGGGCGGGGCGGAGCGGGGTGCGTCAAATCAAAAGCTCCTCCGCTGGCCGTGCGGTCGTGCGGCCGGCTGCCTATCCACTGGCCGTCGTCGTCAAGAGAGGAAGGGGGTAACCCGGGCCCGCCTGGAGGGCACGCATGACGTCATCCCACTGTAAACAGGTGAAGCGTTTCTCGGAAAGCGAGTGCACCCACCCAAAGTCGCTGCTCTCTCTCTCTCTCTCTCTCTCTCTCTCTCTCTCTCTCTCTCTCTCTCTCTCTCTCTCTCTCTCTCTCTCTCTCTCTCTCTCTCTCTCTCTCTCTCTCTCTCTCTCTCTCTCTCTCTAACACACACACGCAGGTACGCATACCTTACATACAACTACCCAAACACTACCCACACACACTCTCAGCGCGCTACTGACCTTTTGGTCGACTTGTCCGCAGTCATCCAAGTAATTTGTGCAACCATAATACGTACTCTTCGTTTCCTAAAGGAACTGCTTATGAATTTGTTCA
This sequence comes from Stenchaetothrips biformis, assembly GCA_030522485.1. Classification (NCBI taxonomy): domain Eukaryota; kingdom Metazoa; phylum Arthropoda; class Insecta; order Thysanoptera; family Thripidae; genus Stenchaetothrips; species Stenchaetothrips biformis. Next base: position 24,985,392 of record CM060086.1, on the reverse strand, counting down.
GTAACGTACTGACAATTTAGTTTTGTTAACAATTTTACAAAGCAAATTGGTCATATTTACTTTTAAAAAATACTAAGAGTATGCTTGCTTAAACGAGTACGTAGTTTATTTAGGAAAAAGTCAGTAACGCGCTGAGAGTGTGCGCACACACAAACACACACACAGAGAGAGAGAGAGAGAGAGAGAGAGAGAGAGAGAGAGAGAGAGAGAGAGAGAGAGAGAGAGAGAGAGAGAGAGAGAGAGAGAGAGAGAGAGAGAGAGAGAGAGAGAGAGGAGGAGCGAGCCTGTGACTCAAGGCCGCATAGAGCCTCGCTCGGTGCAGCGAGGCCAAATAAAACATCGGCCGGGTGACAGCCCGTCTCGTCTGAGCGCGCGGAGGCGTGTGTCCCCGTGCCGCTGCGCCGTGCCACTGTGCCGTGTGGGGCCCCCACCCCGGCCCCGGCCCCTGCCCGCGACCGCAGGCCGCAGGCAAGTGCAGCGACAGGAGAGCAGAGACAACATTTGCACGGGCCTCATTTCAGCCCACGGCTAAGCCTCCCCGGCCGACGAGCTGCGCGCCTCGGAGGCGCCGCGCACAGTGGGCCGGAAGACCGGCGCACGCGGCCGAATACTCGTGACGCGTTTTGAGCTCCAGAGTCGCTAATTGGGACTGAAACCGAACGTGTGAACCCACCAATGGATTGGTCCTTCGGACAGCAATGCATTGGTGGGGGTGGGGTCACACGTTCGGTTCCAGTCCTGTTGAGCGACTCTGGAGCTCAAAACGCGTCTGGGGTCCCGGCCGCATGGCGCCGGTCTTCCGGCCCACTGTGCGCCGCGTGCAGCACCGACTACATGACGCGCCGCCATTAGCGCGGAGACCTCTGGCAGCGGCCAGCCTGCACTGCAAGAAACAACCGCAACAAAAGTGCAACAAATCTGGCAAATCTTTCAGTCAGTTTTTGTTGTACTTTCAAAGTACAACTATTTTTGTACCAAGTACAACGATTATTGTACAAAGTACAATATGACCCAGTGTCGAAACGGCACCAGTCCAGGTGACGTCGTACTTTCAACAATTCTGATAGTACTTTCCACAATCATCGTTGTACTTTTTTTCCCACAATCCCTGTCGTATTTTTGTTGTACTATCCACATTTTCTCGTGCAGTGTGGAGTGGAGGCCTCTGGCTGCCTCGGCCCTGCTGGTGGCCGACCCGGCTCGCCGGCCGCAGGGATCCACTGCTCTGCCTTCTCTCTCGCACTAATGGGGCGCTGCGAAGGGGGGCGGAAGAGACTCTCGCAAGCATTATGCGGGAGTTCGTTCCTTGTGGGCTACAATTCTTTCTCCGGTGGTTATCGCTTTGCTTTTTCTGTTCGACGGGTTCGAGAAACAAAAGGCTAACTCGGAGCGCATCTTGACTGTGTGCTATCTCGCACTGCAGCACTAACGCTAACTCGAGTCGCCATTTTGGGCACCTGCTTTGACACGCGATATATACCAAACTATTGAGAGTTCAAACTTGTTCCAAGCACTGATGCCAACCTATATTTCAATTAAAAAAACGCCGTTGCGTCCTTACAGACATCATTATCTAAAATATCAGGCTTCAAAAACGCGAGGTGGAGCGGGGTCCCGAGATAGCGTACTATAGTGCTGCAGAGCGAGATAGCGCAGGATGCGCTCCGAGTTAGTCTTTTGTTCCTCGAACCCGTCGTGTTGTCTTGATTTCCTGTTGGCACACAGATGAAAGTGTTCGTGAAGCCAGGTTGGGTGTTAAGTCCGTGCCGTGCACACTGCACGAAAAGATGTAGATAGTGCAATAAAAGTACGACAAATATTGTAGAAAAAGAAGTACAATGATGATCGTGGAAAGTACAATCAGAATTGTTAAAAGTACACACTCTAAACGTCTTACAAAGAAATTTCCCATAATACTAAGGAAATGGCGGCAGCATAATACGACGGTGGTTTTTCATCGTATTACGAAGGCTTTTCTTTGTATCTTACAATGAAAAGGCTAAAAAGATATTCGTATTACGAAGATATTCTTCGTATTGTGCTTGCGCCGAATATAATGTAACATACGAATAACATAGGTCAAATTTTGTTGCAACACATTTAGAGTGCAACAATACCTCGACTGGTACCTTTTCGTCACTGGGCCCCATCGCACTTTGTACAAAAATTGTTGTAAAAAAAAACTGACTAAAAAATTTGTAAGAATTTGTTAGGTTAGGTTAGGTTAGGTTACGTGACCCGGTAGCAGGAAGACCGGTTGATTTCCAGGAAAGAGTTTATCGGTTTAATAAAGGCGCCTGGGATTAGCGTGCCGCCTCGCTGGAAGGCGTCATCACCCCGGCGCCGCTTGATTACGCGGAACGCCTCGCTGGAACTTCGCCGCCCTCTAGGTTCCGCAACAACAACAACAACACAAGAAAAAGAACAAGAGAAAACACAAAAGAAAAAAGAAAAACAACACACCGAGAATTTTCCCATACGGCAGTTTTCCTCCTCCTTCCCTTCGCGGAGAAAACCTATCCTAGTAGTTCAAGCAAATTGTGAGGTGTATATACTGCTTTGTCAAAATATTGCGATGTGTTTTCTTGTTAGTTTCTAAGCTTTGCCCTAAATAATTTTTGAACACGGAAAAAAAAAAGTTCGGTCGCCGGAGTCAGGAGGGTCTGTCGCAGGACTCACCTTTTGGTCGATGACCAACTTTTTGTTGTCACGTTCGACCTTCGATTACCACAATCAGGTTAGTTGGTTGCCACAGTCAGAAAAAATGGTCACCACGGCCGGATTTCACAATACCGCGACCCTTTCAAATCGCCGTGTTGTGAGGTCTTTAACTACTTCGTAATGGTTTGAGGGTCTGGACTGCTACAACGTCAGTGTACCAGTGGCGAGTGATCAGCGCGGGGGCGCGGCAGTGGCAGTGACAAACTGGTCGACGCCTACACGTGTCGCCCTGTCCTACACTTGGATTAGCAGTGCAGCGCGCTCTCTCGCCCACCGTTCGAGGCAGTGATGAGAAGGGAGCACAGCGCAGGTGCCTTCTCGGCCCTCGGCCCGAGGGGTGCCTCACTTCGTCCAATCAGTGTACACCCTCAACTCCAGTCACTGCCTTGTTTCAGTCTAGTCACTGAAAAAGCCGGCGTATAACAAAGTAATTTGACCCTAGTTGCAGCATTTTTGTAACGAATTTCTAGAGATTTTTCATCTAATCAAAGTAGAAATTTAGTCTAGTCACCAGTCAGTGCACACTCATTTCCGAAGTGAGGTACCCCTCGCCTCGGCCTCACGTCGCACTGCTGCTGACCCGGGCCGAACGCTCGGAGAGCACCACGTCGATTGGCGCGGTGCGTTTCAATCCTCTACTTTACGGGAAGGACGAGATGCGTGACGGGCCGCTCCTGCACTGCACACTGGGCCAGAAGACCGGCGCAGGTGGCCATCAATTCTATACGCGTTTTGAGCTCCAGAGTTGTCAAACAGGACTCGCACCGATCGTGTGACTCTACCGATCGATTTCTCGTTTGGAGAGCAATCCATTGGTGGGGTCGCATGTTCCGGTGACGGTTCGAGAGCCATTTAGCGACTCAGGCGCTCAAAACGCGTTCGGGGTTGTGACCGCTTTTGGCCCACTGTGCGGCTCCTACACTGTCAGAAATTTTGTTGTTAATTAACAACAAATCTATTGCTAATTTTTTTCTGACAACAGTTGTTTTTAAACGACAGCAGTCGTTTACGAACAGAGAATGTTGTTGATAAATGACAGTCGGGTCATTCTAAAACAACTTACTTGTTGGAAGACAACTTTTCCGTCGTTTCAGTTTTAAACAAAGATGTTGTAGGAAAACGACCATGTTGTTGACAGTTTTGTTGTTTTCAAACAATCGTTACGGACAGTGTACACCGTGAAAGCGGGGGAGGGGAGGCACGTGTCGCACAGTGCCTACCTCCCAAGGGGCTTCAGAGTATCATCACTCAGCTAGCTGCTGCTTGAAACGTCCAAAACTTGCCTCACGCAACCCTTGACACGTTCAGGGTCGACATTGATTAATTCGGAGGACAATTCGATGGGTCCGACGTCATTTGCTCCGAATTAACAAAGTCCGATGTCTTTGGCTGACGGTTAACAAAGTCCTACGTCTTTTTCGGGCCGCTTCTTCCTTCCGAACTTTGAACGCGTTCACGAGTTAAGAGGAATAAATTTAGGACTGAGGGTTGATATTTCATAACTCCTATATGTTTTAAGAACCACACGCGCATAGTATCATGGACCGATCTTCATAGCAACCCAAGGAAAACAAAAGTGAAGGTAGCCGATAACCTAAAAGAGACATAGGACTTTTTTAATCGTCAGCCGAAGACTTCGGACTTTGTTAATTCGGAGACATCGGCCTTTGTTCATAGGACCCATCGAATTGCATTGACGTTTTAGTCTCTAGCGGTTGCAACTAATGTGGGGCAAAGGACCCGCCATCTTCACGACGATTTCTATTCTAAGTTAGAAGGTAGGAAAGGTTGTTAGAATTTTAACAACCTTCCTAATCCTGTTTTTTTTTTTTTTTTTAAATGCCTTTTTTTTTTCTTTTTAAATCATTTACACCGGTAACTTGACGTCACATTCGATGAACAAAAAAAAAGCGTGTTTCGAACCAAGAAAATACTCGTCATAAGTAAATTTACCTATTGGATTTCAGGTTAGGCTTCACTTACGGCAAAGTTTAGAAACGGGGTTTCGGTTAAAGAAACGCCTTTTCTTTGGGTGTAGTACACTAGAAAAAAAATAGTTCCGGAAAGTCCTATAGGAGGGCTTGGGAGAAAAGACTCGCTGACGTGTGACCTATTGCCTCATGCGCCACGTGCCCATCCAGTGCAGCTGAGGTGACAGTTTTCTGCATCGAGCTGTCTTCACGTCAAACGGGAATGATCGCGTAGTCCCTGAAAAAGGCCACGCGACGCTGTGCGATATTCAAGCTACACTCCTTCTTCCTTTTCTCCCTCGCTCTCTCTCTCTCTCTCTCTCTCTCTCTCTCTCTCTCTCTCTCTCTCTCTCTCTCTCAAACACACACACACGGAGGTCGTGCCGGGCACATTGAAATTCAGGCTGGCTGATGCTGTCAGGTCGCCATTTTATCGCGGCATAAAGTGGGCCTAGAAACTGTACCTCGGAGGCGTCAGGGATGGAGGGGGAGAGGGGAGGGTGAATTGTGGGGGGGGGGGTATGGGGAGGGGAGGGGGGGCTTCATATTCAGCAGTTGGTTCATATTGGCGCGCCGCGGATCAAGCTGTGCATCTTGTGTGTGGAGCAACGTGTCAAGGGCATTGCGGCGTAGGTCAATAATTGTCTCTTACACTCTCAGCGCGCTACTGACTTTTTGGTCAATTTGTCAATAGTTATACAAGTGTATATATATATATATATATATATATATATATATATATATATATATATATATATATATATATATATATATATATATATATATTATGTGTGTGTGTGTGTGTGTGTGTGTGTGTGTGTGTGTGTGTGTGTGTGTGGCTGCCTGCGCAATAATGACGTTCCCTTGTTGCAGACGACCTGCCTGTCGGAGCTGCCGGACGTAGCGGCGCCTCGCTGCAACGGCCGCCTTTCTCACTCGCACATCCACCTGGGCTACCCCGACTCGGCATCGTCCTGCTCCAGCAAGGACAGCGCGGCCGAGGCCAGAGGTGGGTGCCGCGTCCACTGTGCAGGGGCGACGCCGTACTGGGAAAAAAAATGAGTTCTTAATTTGAGAGCATTTGCATCACTATGATGGAATGCTCTCAGATAATCCGAGAGCAATCCAGCATAGTGATGAAAATGTTCTCACATTAAGAACTCATTTCTTTCAGTGTACAGTGGACCGAAGGACGGCGCAGGCAGCCCAAAACTCCAGACGTGTTTTGAGCTGCATATTCGCTGAACAGGACTCGAACTCAACCTGTGACCCCACCAATAGATTCCTCGTTCGAACAGCAATCCATTTGCGGGGTCACACGTTCGGTTCGAGTTCTATTTATAGCGACTCTGGAGCTCGAAACGCGTCTAGAGTTTTGGACGCGCTTGCGCCGGTCTTCTGAACCACTGTGCGTCTCCCAGCGAAGTTGTCATCTCCCGCCGCCGCCCTCCGGATCTGTTCGGCCGGCCAGGCGAAGCCGTCACCCCTGACGCCCCGCACCGGTTGATTACCCAAATTTATTCATTTGTGTCGGGCGCTGTCCCCGTCGCTAAGCCAGGGCCGGGCAGGGCGGCAGCCCCGAGACCTCATTTGTTTTTGTGAGAATAATCAGATCTATTTAATTCAGGGCCGAAGACGTCCCCGTCGGATGAATATATAATAATGTCGGGAGAAAAGGCGAGACGAATAAAAGGAACAAATCGACGAAATGGTGTGACGGAATAATTTATAGGGTCGGTGCCGTCGCAGCGTGCGCGCAGTGGGGCAGAAGTCCGGTGGAGGCGGTCAAAGTCCCGGACGCGTTGGGAGTCACACGTTCTGTTCGAGTCCCATTCAGCGACTTTGGAGCTGAAAACGCGACATAGAATTTTGGCCACCTCCACCGGCATTCTGGCCCACTGTGCGTCGGCTCGGCCACCGGTGGATAGGATCCTTTATTTACCTAAACGGCCAGAATAAACTAAGGTGCAAATACGCCACCGTCAGACCCAATGCCTCTCTAAGGGTTCCTGTCCTGTGTTTGTGTGGTGTGCGTGAGAGAGGGAGAAAGAGAGAGATAGAGAAAGAGAGAAAGAAAGAGAGAGAGAGAGAGAGAGAGAGAGAGAGAGAGAGAGAGAGAGAGAGAGAGAGAGAGAGAGAGAGAGAGAGAGAGAGAGAGAGAGAGAATATCGTTTGTTTAAACATGTTGTGGCGCGATGCTTGACTGAGTAAAAGGGTTGGATGCTCCGTCAGCCTCCGCTATGAAGCGACAAACTCAGGATTTGTTCCCACGCTCATGCTCCACACATGCCTGGTGATTACGGAACGGTCGAAGCCCTATTTGTCTAATCAGTCTGGTGGTGCGGTGGAGTACATTTCTCGGAGGTCTCTGCGTCGAGCTATCTCATGGCGGGCTGTGTGCCTACAGCAAGCCCAGCGTCGAGCTACCTCATGGCGGACTTTGTGCCTACAGCAAGCCCAGCGTCGAGCTACCTCATGGCGGACTTTGTGCCTACAGCAAGCCCAGCGTCGAGCTACCTCATGGCGGGCTTTGTGCCTACAGCAAGCCCAGCGTCGAGCTACCTCATGGCGGGCTTTGTGCCTACAGCTAGCCAAAAGCGCACTCGAGACTCACTCGCGTGGCCCGCCCCTGTAGAGCTCCCTGCCTCTTGGTTCGCAGGCGGACTACAGTGGGCCAGAAGACCGGTGGAGGCGGCCCAAACCCCGAGCGAGTTTTGAGTTTCAGAGTCGCTAAATGGGGATTCGAATCGAGCGTGTGAACCCATTAACGGATTGCTCTTCGAGCGAGGAATCCATTGGTGGGCTGACACGATCGGTTTGAGTCCTTTGCAGCGGACTCTTCAAAGCGTGTCTAGACTTTCGGCTGCCTGCGCCGGTCTTCTGGCCCAACCCACCTCTTTTGCCTCTGCAATTGGAGCCACGTGCGCCAACTCCATAAGGCTTCCTTTGATGGTGTCGACCAGGCTTCGAGTCTCCTAAAATTCAAGCGCACTGCTGAAAATAACTCGTTGAACAAACGACGTGGTTTGTTTGTCTCAGTGTAGCCATTTGTCGTCGACCACATCGTCCGTGTTATTCTAGGTGTTATTCCAACACTTATACCGTTACGCCGCCAATGTAGCAATTTAAACTTCATGTTATTCTGGCTAAGAAACGGCATCTCCTGTGGCTCCGGGCTTTGACCTTCCTCGAAACACACCAGAATACCGCCACCGCCCCTTTGAGAGTGTGCGACGCACTTCAGCCGCTGCTGGCCCAGCGCACATTGAGCCAGGAGACCGGCGGGGGCGGCACAAACTCGAGACGCGTTTTGAGCTCCAGAGTCGCTGAATGGGACGCACCGAACGTGTGACCCCACCAACGGATTGCTTCCCTAACGAGGAATCCATGGGTCACACGACCGGTTATTCGAGTCGCCCATTTGGCGACTATCCTGGAGCTCAAAACACGTCCGGGATTTTGACCGCCCCCCACCGGTCCTCTGGCCCACTGTGCGGCGCTCTCCACACCGGCGAGTTTGGAGCGGGACCATTCCAGGTCTAACCGACAATCGACGACCGTGTGAGGAACTCGCACTGCAGGGCACAGGGCAGGGCACAGGGCAGGGCACTCAAAGGAGCATTGGATCGTCCGGCAGCTCACGGCGAGGGGGAAAGGGAATCGCACACGGGATAGAACTACACTGTATTCGTTGTGCGCAAGCAAGGGGCCATGAAAACTCAATTTCCCCCTACGAAGCCATTCCCCCTGCTTCGCCGACCCATTTTTCACGCGCCACTGTAACAAATGTACCTGTTTGCTCGTTGTTCGCCACAAAGTGTGTGTGTGTGTGTGTGTGTGTGTGTGTGTGTG
>CM060086.1:24946849-24974349 GCA_030522485.1 Stenchaetothrips biformis | reverse complement strand
AAGGCCGAAGAGCTACTCCCTCGCGGTTTGTTGAGGGATGGAGCGGACTTCCCCGCGCGTCGTTCGACACCCCCTCCCCCTCCTCTCCTCCTCCCCCCCCCTGCCCATCCCGAACCGCTCTGCCCTGGTCCCTCGCCTAGTTGCTGCTGCTCGTGCAACAGCCAGCTCCGTCATGCCGCGGCATGCTGTGCTCCTAGATACTGCGCACTACTGTCATGCAACAAATATGACGTCATATTTGTTAGAAATTACGGGGCAAGAAAAGTCGAACCCCCTGAGGCCTGAAGCAGGACGACATCTGGACATCCATTGGAGTGGGATGTTTAGTAGAATTAATTGGTGGAGGCATGGCTCAAGCTCAACGTCAAGGTACTACACGGTAAAGACGGTTCCCCCTTTTTTTTCTTTTCTTTTTTTCAGGAGGTCCTGGAAAATACTTTAGTATAGACTTCCTGGGAAAACCCGGTACCGTTTTTGCCGTGTAGAGCCTCTAAGAGGGTGCACGTTTTTTTTTTTTACCGTGTACTTTTCTTCCCAAACTTACCCATATGCTCAAAAAATGCGTCGTGACGTATTAAGCATGTGGCTCGCTCCAGCTCACAAGGGCATGCACAGAATGATGCGCATAACTGCATCACATGACGCCCGCTCTGGAAAAATAAAATCAATAAAAAAAAATAGAAATGGGAAGGGTTGGTGCGCGGCACCGGCGTTGGCAATATCTCGGATCAGCAGCAGCAGCCCATCCCTGCTGCCGTCGCACAGTGGGTCAGAAGACCGCTGCGGCGGCCAAAACCCCGGACACGTTTTCAACTCCAGAGTCGCTGAAAGGGACTTAAGTAGAGTGTGTCGCCCCTGCAATGGACTCCCCGTTTGGAGAGCAGTCCATTGGTGGGGTCGCACGTTCGACTCAAGTCCCAATTGAGCGACTCTGGAGCTCAAAACGCGTCTAGAATTTTGGCCGCCTCCACGGTCTTCTGGCCCACTGTGCGTCGACCAGCTGCTGGCCGCCTCCCTATCACCACCTGTCAGGCCACGCCCTCCGCCCTCGAGACCCACGCGGGGCCAGCAGCCCAAGGGCCCCGGGCCCTTCCAGTGCAGAGGGCCTTGTTGGCCTGATTCTGTTGGCACCTGTGTCGCCGTGTGTGTCGGCCCTGGAAGCCTGCAGGGCACAGTGGGCCAGAGAACCGGAGCAGCGCAGGCGGCCAATACCAGGGGGTGGAAATGACCAAGAGGGCGCGTGAATCAATATGCTCCCCGCTTCTGTAGAGGTTTACTCTTACGAGATTACGAAAACTAGTCTGTTCATTGGAAAATGTTTTGCACAGATCCAAAGAGCATGCAATTTAGAGTGAATTAGATTCATTCGCGTTCCCAAAAATTCCAAATTTAACTGTAACTACAGAGGTATTACGGTGTACACGGTATTGCGGTATACACGGTGTATTACGAGTATTACGGGTGTTTTACGCGTATTACGGGTGTTTTACGCGTATTACGGGTGTATTACGCGTATCATAGGTGTTTTGCGCGCATTTTGGGTTCGTATCTCTTACGTATATACGTATATACGATCTTTTACATAGAAACTGTTCCGTTGATCCTCCATACGCTCCGTAATACGGACGTAATACACCCGTAATACACCCGTAATACGCGTAAAACACCCGTAATACGGGTAATACACCTGTAATACGCGTACACCCGTAATACCCGTAATACTCCTGTTATACACTTGATTCACCCTTAATACCCGAGTGTTTTACCCCCTCAGTGCGCGGCATCACCGACCTGCCCCCGGGGCGTATCGCCGCTCTCTCTCTCTCTCGCCCCCTCGAGACGCTTGATGAGTGAGATTGAGACATAGTGGGCTCGCCCAACGGCTTGGCCTCACTCCTCGAGGAATCTTCATCGGAGCGCCTCCGCCAGTGAGGAGCAAAGCGGCTGGCGGCGTCGCGACGCCTCGAGTAGTGAGGAGCAAAGCGGCTGGCGGCGTCGCGACGCCTCGAGTAGTGAGGAGCAAAGCGGCTGGCGGCGTCGCGACGCCTCGAGTAGTGAGGAGCAAAGCGGCTGGCGGCGTCGCGACGCCTCGAGTAGTGAGGAGCAAAGCGGCTGGCGGCGTCGCGACGCCTCGAGTAGTGAGGAGCAAAGCGGCTGGCGGCGTCGCGACGCCTCGAGTAGTGAGGAGCAAAGCGGCTGGCGGCGTCGCGACGCCTCGAGTAGTGAGGAGCAAAGCGGCTGGCGGCGTCGCGACGCCTCGAGTAGTGAGGAGCAAAGCGGCTGGCGGCGTCGCGACGCCTCGAGTAGTGAGGAGCAAAGCGGCTGGCGGCGTCGCGACGCCTCCAGTAGTGAGGAGCAAAGCGGCTGGCGGCGTCGCGACGCCTCGAGTAGTGAGGAGCAAAGCGGCTGGCGGCGTCGCGACGCCTCGAGTAGTGAGGAGCAAAGCGGCTGGCGGCGTCGCGACGCCTCGAGTAGTGAGGAGCAAAGCGGCTGGCGGCGTCGCGACGCCTCGAGTAGTGAGGAGCAAAGCGGCTGGCGGCGTCGCGACGCCTCGAGTAGTGAGGAGCAAAGCGGCTGGCGGCGTCGCGACGCCTCGAGTAGTGAGGAGCAAAGCGGCTGGCGGCGTCGCGACGCCTCGAGTAGTGAGGAGCAAAGCGGCTGGCGGCGTCGCGACGCCTCGAGTGGGCCAGATGATTTATTAGCACGGCAGCGCGGCAGCCGGCGGCAGCGCCAATCCCGAGCACGCCACCAAGCTGGCCGGCCAATTCAATAGCATCCAGCAAAAACACCTCACTTTCCCTCCCCGCCGCCCACGCCCTCCACCGCCGCCGTCGCGGCCGCACAGTGGGCCAGAAGACGGTGCGGCAAAAACTTTAGACGCGTTTTGAGCTCCAGCGTCGCTAAGTGGGACTCGAATCAAAGGTGGGACCCCACCGATGGATTGCTCTCCCGAAGGAGTAATCCATTGGTGGGCTAACACCTCGTGGTTCGAGTCCCAAGCGACTCTGGAGCTTAAAACGCGTCTAGGCCGTCTGCACCGTCTTCTGGCTGCGCCGCCCACCGCCTCCTCTGGCTCGCTGGTGCCTGCCTCGTTTCCACTCCAGCGAGTCCTTCCACGGTGCACGGCTCTATCTTGGAGTCTCGGGGCTCGCCGCACAGCCGCAGCAACAACGCACTCTGGAGGCCGCGTGTTAGACGCGGACTGACAGAAGGCGTGGCGTGGCGTGGCGTGGCATAGACTGGCGTGGCACGGCTCTGGGCGCACTCTTTCCTTGTTTGCCCCTCCTCACCTCTTCCTGAGCTCCGAGGTGGGTTGCCGCTAGGTTGCGTCTCTCTCTCTCTCTTTCTCTCTCTCTCTCTCTCTCTCTCTCTCTCTCTCTCTCTCTCTCTCTCTCTCTCTCTCTCTCTCTCTCTCTCTCTCTCTCTCTCTCTCTCTCTCTCTCTCTCTCTCTCTCTCTCTCTCTCTCACACACACACAAACACACCTACTCACACACACAGACACACACAATCACATTCTCACATTTCTCAAAGAAGTAGTGCCCCCTCCCACACACAAACACACACACACACACACACACACACACACACACACACGAACTTACACATTCACTCCGATTGACTGCACTCGGGCCATATCGTATCGTATACTATTCGTTTTCTCCCCAGTATTGCCCTGATCCCTTTTGTACGGCTGCGCTCGACTTGCTGCAATCCAGTAGTAGCTGTCGTTGCGCTCTAAGATACCCCTCCTCTTCTTCCCTTTCATCTCCTCCCCCTCCCCTCCCCCATCCTCTCCTTTTCCTCAATCCTCTCGCTTTTCCGTCCGCTAGCTCAGCAGCATCTATTTCATCCATTTCATCCACAGAGGCGGACAGGCGTCTCACAGTGGGCCGGCAGACCGGTATGGACACACGCGGCTTAAAACCTTTTCGAAGTATTTTGAGCACATGCACTGTTATTCAACGAATGTGTGATGTCATTATTCGTTCGAATGTAAATCTTGTCACGTTCGTTTGAATACGATGTCACATTCGTTTGTACGTGACACGGCCGTTGAATTAGGGTGTCACATTCGTTTGAACGAGCGTCAACATTCAAATGAATGTGACGTCATATTCAAACGAAAAAGTTACAAAATTCACATTTGAACGAATATGACTTCACATTCTTTGAATAACAGTGTGTAAGGTAAAAACACTATTTGGTTTGTTTTTACGAAGAAATAGTTAAAGTGAATTACGAAGTATTTTCTTTAAAAGCTTATGTATGCTCTAAATACTTTGTTGTAACATGCTACTTTTCTTTTAATGGCTAAAATAGTTTGCAGAGGTTTTCTCAGTGGAGGTGGCCAAAACGCATCAGGTTTATAGTGCAAATGCTGAACGTTGTTTTTGACAATCAATCAGCATCGATCGACCCCGAACCTGTTTCCGAACAAGGTTGATTCAGTTGCCATTGCCATGCAAAGGCCCTGCTTTCCTTAGATTGTAAGAAAGGCGTGTGCGTACACGTTCTCCCAGAAAATTCTTTCTCCGTCGTCAGGATTCAATTTTGTTGCTGCCTCTCTCGAAAACGAGGAGCCGGAGCCGTTGGTCCAGAGGAAGCCTATCTGTGCCCGTCCTTCTCCCCCCACTCCCCCTCCCCGGGGGGGGGGGGGGCGTCCCGCCTCTGGCCTCTCGTTCCATCCGTCAAGAACACTTAAAACCACCTCCAACCCCGACAGACCAATCAGCAGCCGGATTGACTGAAACCTTCCCATCGGCGCGTGAAATTCATTTGGTCTGCCAAATCCCCCCTACCCTACCGCCCTCCCTCCCCTCCACACCGCGAGTATGATTCATAGGCCGAGTTAGTGACAGGGCCGCCCCGGTAATACATCTCCCATTGCCGCCCCACAGTGGGCCAGACGACCCGGCGCAGGCGGCCAAAAACTCTAGACGCGTTTTCAGCTCTAGCGTCTCTAAATGGGACTCGAACCGATTGTGCGACCTCACCAATGAATTGGTTTTCGAACGAGGAATCCATTTAGTGGGGGTCACACGCTCGGTACGAGTCCCATTCAGCGACTCTGGAGCTCAAAACGCGTCTAGAGTCTTAGCCGGCTGCGCCGGTCGTCTGGCCCACTGTGCGCCCACTTTCACCCCTCCCCTTGCCCCAATCCGCTCCTTGGCGCGCGTTACCAGGCGCGACAGACAAGTTGGTCAGTTGAGCCCCACCCGCGTCCCCACCTGCGCCCTGTCAGCACGTCCGCCGCGGGGCCTCCGAGTGAGAGGGGGGAGGGGGCGAGGGGGGAGGGAAGGGGAAGGATGAGAGGGGAAAAGGGAAGGTCTCTCGCAGTAAAGCGTTTATGCTGATCGGTGTCGCGTTTACTGCCAGTTGCGCCAACGTGACGCGACTAAAGCCCCCTTGTTATCGTCGGGCACGGAGCGAGTGTGACGTAGCCCTGCGGCGCCCTGCCCACACGTGTACCCCCCCCCCCCTTTCCCTCCCCCTCCTCTCCCCAACCCCCGCCTCTCCACCAACCCTAAACCCCTTCTTTCCCCCTAGACACAATGAGCCGGAGAACCCCGGCGCAGGTGGCCGAAACTCTAGACGCGTTTTGAGCTCCAGAGTCGCTAAATGGGATTCGAGCCAACGTGTAACCCCACCAATCGATTGCTCCTGCTACGAAGAGCCGCACCAATGGATTGCTCCCACATTACTACGGAAAGCAATCCATTAGTGGGGGGTCACACGTTAGGTTCGAGTCCCATTATTTAGTGACTCAAAACGCGTTTTGAGTTTTGGCCACCTGCGCGCCCGGTCCTCTGGCCCACTGTGCCACGCTGCGGCCGCAGCGGCATTTCATTCCCCGAATGACTCCTCTTTTGGACGGCGCCGTGCTTTGTCCGTCATTTCTGAGAGCACACCGGCGAGGCGCGGCGGCCTGCCCACCGTGCCTCCCGCGCGGCACCTTTTGAAGGAGCGTGCGTGCACTGGCAGAAAAAGAGGACGGAAAAAGTACGGAACATGTCGGGTCAACAATTTGCCTGGACCCACTGTTATTCGACGAATGTGACGTCAAATTCGTTTGAATGTGAATTTTGTCACGTTCGTTTTGTTATGGTGGAAGGGGGGGGAGTCCGTTGGTGACACTGAACTCACGGGATCTTCTGCTCACACGATGGATTTATTGACGTTCACACTTCATACACTCACGTTCACACTTCACACTCTATCGTCCACGCTGCTGCTCCCTCTCGCTATCCACACCCGTCCCCCATGACTGCTGGACTCACACTCCCCGTCCGACTGTTCCAGCGCCTGCGCTCGGGTCCCGACCGCGACATGCTGACCATGCACCTCGTCGCGAGACGCGATCCGTCCACGCCTGGCCGCGGGGCATAGTCGAACCCACCTAGTACAGCCCATTCACAACAGTTATGCCCCACAACACCCCGCACATTAATTTTAAACTCGCTCCCGCGAGTTAAAGCCGACCTAAAACGATACAATCACTAGTATTTAAGTGACGATACAATTTCAATGGCGTTGTAAACCCAAAGGAGCCAAAAATTTCAAACAATCAACGAAAACAACCAAAGGTTTACATTTAACACAGAAAGACGGCTGAACATATCCAAAATAGCCAAGGTCCAAAAGGAAAAACGAAACAAGAGCCAAATAAAACACAAAACAAGCTTACGAAGACCTACGCCAAAACGCGATAATTTTTTTTTTCTTACTCTTTCCACTTTCACATCCATCACTTTCCTACCCTCACAAAACTCCTCTCTCTCTCTTTTACACACATACATACACACACCTTATCATCCGAACATTGTCTCATACACACTCCACAAATCGGAAATTCCAAAACCTGATTACAAACCGCGTCGACGCTTATTTCTTTTTTTTTCAAATACTTCATTATTGAAACTTAACACACTCACACACTCACACAACGAACATGCACTCAAAGCAGTCATTACATCTTTCACAGAGTCAAAACCGCTCCAAACCAAAAGTTAACATTGAACACAGAAAAAAAGGAATCAATTTTTGCTTTTCCCTCGTGCTACTTCGCACTCAGCACATGCATACTGTCATACACACCTCCAAACTTTCAACACTTTCAAATCTAAAACTCAATTATATCCTCCAGTCACACATATTATCGACCGTACTTACATTCAATCCAAAACTTCAGTCGCACTCACAATTTACTCATAACCATTCCTACGATGCCGTCACACACACTTTCATTTCGTCTTTTCCCAACACCGACATCAGCGCCCCACACTTCAAAACAGACCATCCGCCACCAAGTTTAGCAAACTTCATAAAAATCGCTCAATCGTTAATTCGTACAATTAAATCAATAACATCAACCCCTCGCATTGAATTCGATATCACGAAACTTCAAAATATGAATAATATTAACAGCAAAGATTATTGGTAGGGGTAGGTATACAAACGACAAAATTTTAATATATTCGTAGTTATCCCATTAACTCCGTTACTCTAGTTGTGCACACTTATCCTACAATTTAACCTAACGTCTCCTTACTGTACCCGAACCCACCTAGTACAGCCCATTCACAACAGTTATGCCCCACAACAGTTTGAAGTACGGTGTCACATTAGTTGCAACGTGACACGGCCGTTTAATTTGGGTGTCACATTCTTTTGAACGTGCGTCTACATTCAAACGATTGTCACGTCATATTCAAATGAACGTGACGAAATTCACATTTAAACGAATATGACGTCACATTCGTTGAATATCAGTGCAGTGCCCTCCGTACTTGCCAAGTACGGAAATTTCCGTTCCTTTTTCTGTACCCGTTTACATGAGCTTATATGGAACAGGTACGGACGTTCCGAACTTTCGTCCGTACCTCCGTGCTATATTTTTCTGTACATTTTCCGCACAAAAGTACAGATTTTTTTCACAGTGTGCGCGCGCGTGTTTTTGTGTGCCTGCAGCGGCAGGGGCGCGGGCGAGTGAAGAGAATCTGGAGATCGACATGATACGCTGCGCCCCGCTGCACAGAGTAGGCCAGACGACCGGTAAAGGCGGCCAAAACTCCAGACGCGTTTTGAGCTCATCCAGAGTCGCTACTGTGACCGAACCGAACGTGTGACCCCACCAATGAACTGCTCTCCGAACGAGGAATCCATTGGTGGGGTCACACGATCTGTTCGAGTCTCATTTAGCGACTCTGGAGCTCGAAACGCCCCCACTGGTCTTCTATCCCGCTGTGCGCCGTGCACCCTGCTCGACCTGCTGGGGCAGCGTGTATAAACACCGCAAGGGGAAGCGAAGACTCGCCAGACCGAACAGGAGGGCCTTCCGCCTCTCTTGGCCTCGTGCAAGGTTCCGACGGGGTGCGAGAGAGACACAGCGTCAAAACAGTGTTCGGCATCAGGCGACAGAGTAAGGGAAAAGGGCAGAGGGGGACGGACGCTACTCGAAGGCGGCGGCCCTTGCCCGGTACTTTGTGAGGGTCCCCCCGGGGTCCCCGGCGGCCCTGCGCCGCCCTGCGCGCCCTCATCTTTGCGACGCCCTACAAGAAGGGACGCCGGCACAAACTTTCTTCCACGCGCTACATCCTCGGCGGCAGCAGTACGCTCTCCGAGTGACGCCGTCCGCAATGGGGCACCGGCACCGGGCGCCAGCACACTGTCCGCACCGGCCACCACTACATGACATCACTGAGAATCCAAACGCTATGAATATAGCGTCAATTGGCGCTATGCGTTTGAAGCCGTTTTCATCGCGCCAATTGGCGCTATGCTTTTGCATCGCACGTGTGGTGCAATGCCTTCCTATGCACTAGCATAGGGCATTTTCGGGACGCATCGCACGTAAGGTGCAATGTGACTATGGCATTGCACGTGTGGCGCGATGTCTCAATGCATTGCACCAAACGCGCTATGTTCATAGCGTTTGGAATCACAGTGATGATACACGATCTTTTTTTTTCTCAAGACCTTCTTAAACATGCTGCACGAACACTTAGTTTTCGTGTGGCTGCCCAGAAGCCCAGCCGCCTACTGCGCTGGTCTTCTAGCCCACTGTGAGCCGCAGGCGGCCGAAACTGTGGACGCGTTTGAGCTCCAGAGTCGCTTAATGGGACTTGAACCGAAGTGACCCCACGCATGGATTCCTTGTTCGGAGAGCAATCCATTTGATGGGGTCACATGTCCAGTTCGAGTCCCATTCAGCGACTCTGGAGCTGGAAACCCAACAGGATTTCTGCGGCCGCCTCTACCGATCGCCTGTGGCCCACTGTGCGGCCCCTATAGGCACGCAGCCCAGGCGCGGCTAGAGTCGTACAGAGGAGAGGAAGGCCACCACCAGTGCGTGAGCGCGCGCGCGCGGTCAGTGCTGCGCGTGGTTTTTCATACTTTGCTGGAAGCCGGTGTTTCCCCGGCTCGGCGCGGCCCACGCGGCAAAGGGCTCGGCTTGGCTCCACTCGTACGGGCGGTGCTAGGTTGCCGGTCGGCAGGGATGCGCAGGGCTCTGCAGGCAGCTCAGTCGTGCCTTGTCGCCATACGGCAGCCCAGTATGGAAAATTGCACGCTCACATTGGCGGATCGGGGCGGCCTTTCTCTCCTCTGTAGGACTCTAGGCGCGGCCAGCCCATGCGGCCAGCTAACCTAACACGCCCGGAAGATTTTGACCGGCTTCTCCGGTCTTCTGGCCTACTGTGCGGAAGTGCTCGTCCGGCCGTATTCCGGCAGGTTAGGCCACTGCCCCCGTCCTCCCCCTCTCTGCGGCGACGCGGCGCTTAACGACGACTACGCGGTCCACACCGGAGGAGGCGGAGGGGAAGGAGGGACACTTTGCGCTGACGACGCGAGACAAGTCCGTCGCCGGGGCAAGCGCAGTGGGCCAGAAGACCGGCTCCGGCGGCCAAAACTCGAGACGCGGCGTTTTGAGCGCCGAAAGTCGCTGAATTGGACTCGAACCGAACGTGTGACCCCACCAATGGAGTTCTCTGCAAACGAGGAATTCATTGTGGGATCACACGCGTTCGGTTCGAGTCCCCTGGAGCTCAAACCGCGTCCGGGATTTTGACCCCCTCCACCGGTCTTCTGGCCCACTGTGCAAGGGGGTGGGAGCGCCTTCCTGGCTGCCTTCCAACCAGGCCACCGGCTGCTACCGGGCCCGGTAGTTTTCCACCTCTCACCCACCCACCCGTCCGACTGATGACGCGAGCGTAGCGCCTTGCCTCTGGCTCGCTCCACTCCTTGGTCACACTAAATTACTATGCAGGTTTAAGGGCATACGTAACGCAAGAAATTAAACATGCACTTTGTAACGTACCAATTTGTATGTGACAATGCACGATTTAGTGCGCGGGTATGCAGAAAATCGTGCGTTATTGCGAACAATTTTGTGCGCAACAAATGCATGTTTAATTTGGTGCGTTACGTATGCACTGAAACCCACATAGTAATTTAGTGTGGTGGCAGCCGGCCCCGTGGTGCTGCACGACGCGACAGTCCGCTATAGTCCTGTCACGCCGAGGCACAGTGGACCAGACAACCGGCGCAGGCGGCGGCCAAAACGCGCTTTGAGCTCCAGACTCGTTAAATTGGACTCGAACAGGCGCTGTACTGTCTACGAACCACTTACAGGCGTTTCCCTCTGCCTACTAACAGACGTTTGCCTTGACGCTGCCTACCTGCTGGCGTTGCCTCTGCCTACCTACAGGCGTTGTTCATGTAAAATCTTGAGTAGTGAGGGTCAAAGAGTGAGGCTAGGCGCGTACAATGAGTGCAAGAAGCGGCAGACCCCTCCGTCCGGCCCTCACTGCGGCTGCTTGGAGGGGGTCCTCGCCTCGCTTGGGTGCCTCTGGACGGATTATGCTCCAGACCCCAGACTCCAGACCCCAGACTCCAGACTCCAGACCCCAGACTCCAGACTCCAGACTCCAGATCCCAGACTCCAGACCCCAGACTCCAGACCCCAGACCCCAGACTCCAGACCCCAGACTCCAGACCCCAGACTCCAGATCCCAGACTCCAGACCCCAGACTCCAGACCCCAGACTCCAGATCCCAGACTCCAGACCCCAGACTCCAGACCCTAGACCCCAGACTCCAGACCCCAGACTCCAAACCCCAGACTCCAGACTTCAGACTCCAGACCCCAGACTCCAGACTCCAGACCCCAGACTCCAGACCCCAGACTCCAGACTCCAGACTCCAGACTCCAGACCCCAGACTCCAGACCCCAGACTCCAGACGTCCGGAGGCAGGACGGCACAACACCCGCTGGATATTACGCGCCGCGGGTCGAAAGCGACATAAGCAAGCATTTCTCTCCCCTCCCCCTCCCCCCCCCCTCAACACCCCTCGGTTCAGACTGCTGCACAGGGGCCGGAAGAGCAGTGGAGGTGGTCATAAAATCCGCGAAGCGTTTAGAGCTCCAGAGTCGCTACTGTGACCGAACCGCACGTGTGATCCCACCAATGAATTCCTCGTTCGGAGAGCAATCCATTGATGGGGTCAAAAGTTCGGTTCGAGTCCCGTTCAGCGACTCTGGAGCTCTAAACGCGGCCGGGACTTTGACCACCACCACAGGTCTTCTGTCCAACTGTGCACGCTTAAAACCTTACAAAGTATTTTGAGCAAACTAACATTGTACAAACTAATTTACTTTGTTATACAAAGAAATAGTTCGTAAATTACGAAGTATTTTCTTTGTAAGCTTATGTATGCTCAAAATGCACACTGTTAAAAATCCACTGTAAAATTACAACACAATCATCTACAGGAATGTTGTTAAATTACAACAGTGTTGTTCGGCTCCTGAACGGAAAATTCATCTACTGACAACTCATTTGTTTCTTTACAACTTCCCTGTCTGGAAACAATAATGTAATTCTGATTTAAAACAGTGATGTTCTTGTTGGACAGTTTTCCTGTTTAAAAACAACCACTTTGCAATCCTTAAACAAAAAAAGTTGTCAGATTACAAGGATGTTGTTAAATTACAACACTTTGAGGCGAACACACACAAATTTGGCAGAGACATGATCGAAGACGCGACAAAAGTATTGTTGTAATACAATCGAATCATCAGAAAACAACACCAAGGGCTACAATATGTTTGTTATATAACAAGATGTGTTGCTATCAAACTTAACAGCACAAGTGCTGTTAAATTACAACATTTTTTTTTAACAGTGCACAAACTGCTTTTCTTTGTAAGGCCTAAAATAGTTTGTAAGGTTTTCTCAGTGTGTGCTGTTGCCCGTTGCCCGCATGCCACGCGACGCGCGCCGCGCGTCCCCCACCGCGGCACCGCCCAGCTTGCCCGCGTTGTCCGGTGGGGCCACTGCGGCAGAAATTTACCTTCTTGGAACAAGTTTCTCCTCGCAGGGAGGCAGTGAGTGGGAAGACGGAGTTTGCTATAATTGCCGGACTTGGGAGGCCGTGGTGGGCCAGCCGGGCGCTGCGGAGCGATTCCGAACGCCGTTTGTTGCGCCTCCTCTGTCTCTCCCACTCTCTTACCGAACGCCCCACGAGAGCGAGAGAGACAGAGCGACGAAAGCCACGTTCGGATTGCGCCTCGTGCGCGGACTTGGAATTGCGTGTCCGCGCCGCTGCCGCGTGTCGGCGGGTCTCTCTCTCTCTGTCTCTCCCTCTCTTTCTCTCTCTCTCTCCCTCTCTCTTCCTCTTTCGTTGCTCGGAAAGTGGATTGTTGCGGCTCCTGATTTATCTCATTCCCCGGCCGGCGGGGTGTCACCGCAGACCGCGGCACTGCCAGCCGCCCTGTCCAGGTTCGGGGAACGGCGGCCCGGCTCCGCCACTTTTCAATCTCGTGCCGCGCAAAAAAAAAAAAATTAGAGAAAGAAAGTATTTTTTAAAAAAAGGGGGAAAGGAGAGAAGAGCGCTAGCGCTATCGTCCTCATCTAACGAAGGCAGCCCTTTATTGTGTGCGCTGCCGGCCGCGCGACATCTTGGGGGGTCTTCTTGAGGGGCTGGGGGGCGCCGGCCGGCCGGTCGGCCCAGCCCACAGTGGGCCAGAAGACCGGCGCCGCGGCTGTAACTAGACGTGTTTTGACCTCCAGAGTCACTACACTGGACTCGCGTGGATCCTGTGACCCCACCAACGAATTCCTCGTTCGGAGAGCAATCCATTGGTGGGGTCACACGTTCGGTTCGAGTCTCATTTAGCGACTCTGGAGCTCAAAACGCGTCCGAGATTGACCGCCTCCGCCGGGCTTCTGGCCCACTGTGCGGCCGGCCGGCCGTGTCGCGGGCATTCACAGTTTTATTGGTTGGCCAAGATGCCGCCGTGGACGATGGATCCCTGCGCTGCGGCGGCGCGCGGGCCACTGTGCGGCGCGGGTCGAGGCGCCGCTGATTTTTATTCGACATCCTTTCACGCCACGCGGCCTTCGCTGTCGGAAGTTTCTGTAACACTGTGAAAACAAAGGCGGCGAGCGACCGGGCGTTTGCCTATTTCATTCCGTTTTTTTTTTTTTTGTTTTTTTTTTTGTTTTTTTTTTTACTCGCGGTTTTATTAATTTTTTTCATGTGAAACCGGCTGGCCGGGTGCCACAGCACCAACACGCCGGCTTTTATCGCCTCCCCATCAAGGCAGCCTTCCTGCAAGCCTTCCTGGGCGCAAGCTTTGCTGTGGCCACACCGCCACACCTGTCCGCCTCGCTCGTCCTGTGTGATATACATAGTGTGCTCTTCACCCGCCACCATGCATATGCGTCTCGAGGGCCGGCTGGGCGCAGCGTCACCCAGTGTGTCTGCCAGCCTGCCTGCCCGCCGCCTGCCCGCCTGCCCGCTTGCCAGTGCGCCCTCATTTGGCGAGATTTAAGATAGAAGTGCTTCGGGAGGATTAAGGAGCCCCAAGACGCCGACAGACCGTGTCAAAACTTGCGACTCGGAGGTATAGTAATGAGTGTCTGAGCTCGAGGTTGAGGAATGGCCGAGAGGGTGGCAAGGAGGGGCCGGCAGCATTACCCAAGGGGAAACAACTCAAAAAAATTTGTACACCATAATTCATGTTCAATGTTGAATTTTAGTCCAATTTCTTCCAAATTCATGAAAATTAGTCAAAATTCAAAGAAATTCTTCAAAAACCAGTGAAATTCATATCAAAATTCATAGAAATTTGGCTGCAATTCATTGAAATTCATCCGAAATTCATGTGGAATTCAAAAATTTGTACACTGAAATTCAAAGTTATTTTCCCTTGGCATTACCACTCTTAGCAGCGCACCACCCCTGGCAGCACCACCAGCCAGCAGCTCTACCACCACCAGCAGCACTACCACCACTAGCACCACCAGCAGCACTACCACCACTAGCAGCACCAACAGCAGCACTACCACCCCTGGCAGCACCACCAGCCGAGCGTGACAAAACTCACTATTCGAACGAATATGACGTCACATTCGTTGAATAACAACAGTGGAGCACCACCAACACCACCAGCCATCCAAGCGTGCCTGGCAAACGGCCGCCGCATCCTCCTCTTTACACCCAGCTGGGCGGCCTTTTGTTCGCTGCACGGCTGTCGAGAAGGCAATTGGCTGGTGCCGCGGCCTTGCCCGCCCCGACGGTCGTGAACAGAGGGCCAGACGAACGGTGGAGGCGGTCAAACGCCCGGACGGGTTCGGAACTCCCAGAGTCGCCGAATAGGACTCGAACCTAACCTGTGACCCCACCAAAGGGCTATGCCCTCCGAACGAGGGATCTATTGGTGGGGTCACGCGTTCGGTTCGAGTCACATTTAGCGACTCTGGAGCAAGGGGTCCGCAACTCATATATTACCTCGTACGCGGTGGCTATATTACCTGTCTATATTACCGGTATATTACCATGTTATATATGCATATTACCACAATTTTGCCTATATATTACCCCTATATTACTATATATTACGCATATATACCTATGTTACAGGTAATATACGTACCCTCGTACGCAGCTAAGGGGCGTTGTCGACCCCTCGCTCTGGCGCTTAGAACCCCTGACCGCGTGCACCGGTCTTCTGGCCCACTGTGCCGTGCAGGCCCCAACGGCCATGCACGAGGTGCATGTGTTGCTGGCGGCGGCGCGGCGCAGCGACGCACAGGTGTGAATATACGCCCCGCTTAGCCCGCCGGCGGCAGGGCCAGCCTCCAACTACCACCACTGCCCTCGCGCAATAAGCAGCGTGGCGTGGGGCGGGGCGGGGCGGGGCGGGGTGTTGGAGCGGGCGGCGGGCGAGGCCGCTCAGGCAGAGCAAATGACTGCCGTGCACCGGGTCTGGCAAACTTTGCACACCGGCTGCTGCAGTTAAATCTCTAAGCAGTCGCTCGGAGCACGGCAGCCGCACGGCCGCACACCGCTGCAGCCGCCGACCTGATCGATGTCTTGCCGGCCTGTCTCTCTCGCACTCATGGAGTGCCCCCGCCAGGTGGGCTGCGCGGGAGAGAGACAGCGCTCGCACAGTGGGCCGGGGGACCGGTTAGCATCTTACTGACTTTATTGTCAGTAACCACTCTACAAACTCAAGAGAGTGCATAAAGTATACTTTTGTTAGTAACTAACAAATATGTAAATAATTATCACAAACGCGAAAAGTACGTATAATTTTTGCACAAATTACTGGAGATGCTACTAACAATTTGTCAATAACCATGTACCAAAAGTCAATTTCGAGTATGAGACCTGAGAGTGGGGGCAGGCGGCCGAAACTCCAAACGCGTTCAAAGCTCCAGAGTCACTAAATGGGACTCAAACCGAAAGGGTGACCCCACCAATGGATTTCTCGTTCGAATGGCAAACCATTGGTGGGTTCGAGTCCTGTTCACTGCAAGGCCAGTGGTAAGTTTGCTTGCTTCAGAATTGGCAAGCTGTTTTGAATGCCAAAAATTGGCAGGCTTGGCCTGGAAATAATCAACAACTTGCCAAAAATTGGCAAGCTTGGCCTGGAAATATTCACCAGCTTGCCAAAATTTGGCAAGCTTATGAAGATTCCTGGTCAAACCTTGCCCAATTTTGGCATTCAAAACACCTTGCCATATTTGTGGCAAGCAAACTTACCACTGGCTTTGCAGTAGTGAATTCAGCGAGTCGCGGGCGCTGAAAACGCCTCTCGAGTTTTAGCCGCCTGCGCCGGTCTTTTGGCCCGCTGCGCGCTGCTTTGGAACCAGACTCCCTGGCGCGCCGCGGGGCCGTCCGGGCGGTGAGGTGGAGGAAATTACGTTACGAATTTACGAGGGGGAGGGGGGGAGGGGGAGGGGAAGCAAAACGCGAGAGGCGGGAGGCGCGTCGTTTGACTTGCACCGTGTTGCGCCGTTCGGCAAACAAATCTCGTCCCGCCAGGAGTGCCGTCCCTCATGGCAGTCCGGGGAGTTGTTTGAAAGGCTCGGGAAAAAACCTTTTGTCGTTTAAGCTGCAGCAGCGAGATAGCGTGGGCAGCACAGTGGGCCAGGCGACCGGCGCAGGCGGCCAAAGCGCGAGACGCGTTTTAAACTCCAGAGTCACTAAATGGGACTCAAACCGAGCGTGTGACCTCACCAATGGATTCCTCATTCGGAGAGCTAGCTATCCAATTGTTACACGTTCGGTTCGAGGCCCATTTAGCGACTCTGGAGCTCAAAACGCGTTCGGAATTGGGACCCCTTCCACCGGTACAGTTGAAATTAAGCCGTAACGTTGCGCCTTTTGTTTGAAGGGTACCGTCTGTGCGCCCTTCTTGCAAAGCTCATGCGCTCCTTTCCGCCTTCCTATCTAAACGCGTGGGGGACATTGCCTTGAAGTGCAGTTGCACCTCGCGTCGCACGCGTCAAGATTTGCGCAAGGTCTTCAAGCGCAGTTCTATGATTCAACGAAGCGTGCCCTTTGGTTTTACCAGGGTGGTGGGAGCCGAGCAACAGTCAGAACAAGCTTTTGATCCAGTGGCGGCCATGTATATATATACGGCTTATATATATCTTATAAGTTTTCGTACTTTGAAACTGCCCTTCAGCAGTTCCTGACTTCCTGTCGGCACACACTCTACTCGCCAACTGTCGTAGAGGGCCGCTCCATTCCATGCAAGTCTCGTGGGCGCATCAAGTCATTTTTTTTTATTTTTTTTGAACGAAAATGGATCAAGCTGTTAGTAGGAGTAAACTCCCACGGAAAGAAACTCGTTTTTATTTTCATTAACTTATTTATTCATTTTTTAAATTCTTGCTGTTGTTTTCATTGATATTTCATAACAGATGATTTGCCTCCTAAACTTCCCAGCGTGAGTGGAAGGCGTCGTAGTCGTACTTCTCATACCTGATTGTTCGCGATATTCTCGCTATTTTCTGACATAAGTCTTAACTCTTTTGATCGAGGCAGAGAAAGACAGAGAGAGACAGGGAGAGACAGGGAGAGACAGAGAGAGAGAGACAGAGAGAGACAGGGAGAGACAGGGAGAGACAGGGAGAGACAGGGAGAGACAGAGAGAGAGACAGGGAGAGACAGGGAGAGACAGAGAGAGACAGGGAGAGACAGAGAGAGACAGAGAGAGACAGAGAGAGACAGGGAGAGACAGAGAGAGACAGAGAGAGACAGGGAGAGACAGAGAGAGACAGGGAGAGACAGGGAGAGACGGGGAGAGCTCTCGCTCAGCATCAGCCTGCCAGGGAGGGGCGACCGATACAGCGCGGCCCTGCTGCCTGGCGCAGGTCGTTAGTTGGACGCAGCTGCCGGAAAGACAGCCCTGTCAGAAGCGGGCAGACAACTACAGCCACAAGTCGAACACGAGTCGGTGCGGCGCGGCTACCACTGTCGCGCTGGCGAAGGCAGCGGAACTAGTTTGGGCCCAGCGGTCTCGTCGAGGTCGCGAAGGGCGCCGGGACCCCGAGCACAGCGACCGTACTTCCAGCAGAGCCGACACGACACGGGTAAAACTAAAGCGTAACTCTATGCTGCGATGGGTCCTATTGACAAAGTGCGATCTCCAAGCGACGCGCAAACAAAGTGCGATCTCCAAATGTTCGGATAAACATAGTTCCATCTCCACGGGACTGCCAAAATTTGAGGTTATGTTGCTCTCCTTGAACAGTAGTGTTATTCAGTGCGACGTCAAAACGTTTTGAGGGAGCAGTTATTTTGATAGAAAATTTGGCGCATTCCTAAAACATAAAGCCTAAAGCCAAGAACTTAACAAAATGAACATATTTAATACAGCCTCTTGAAAATAGAGTCGCGTGCCCCGTATTTGAGCACATCGAACTTTGTTCATCCGGACATCGGAAATCGCACTTTGTTTGCGCGTCGCTTGGAGATCGCACTTTGTCAATAGGACCCATCTTGCTTGAGTCAAGCATAATGTTACGCTTGAAGACGTTACGCTTGATATGAAGCATTCACTAGAAATTCCCCCATGCATTTAGATAGGGGAAATCTTGGCCGATAGGCCGTTACGCGTGATTTCAAGCGAAAACTGATCACGCTTGAAAACAGAGGGTAATACTACGCTTTAGTTTTACCAGTGGACGAAAGGCGCCTGTTTGTGTGGCTGCATGCAGTGAGATGAAGGGTGGGGGAGCTTTACTTAGGTCCGCTCGGCTGGCTGGACCTGATTTGAACTCCTGCCGCCTCGCCCCACAGTGGGCCAGAAGACCTGCGCTAGGCGCGGGCGGCGAAAACTCTAGACGCGTTCCAGAGTCGCTGAACAGGACTTGAACCGAACGTGTGACCCCACCAACGGATTCCTCATTCGGAGAGCAATCCATAGGCGAGATCACACGTTCGGTTCGAGTCCCATTTGGCGACTTCGGACGCTCAAAACGCGTCCATTATTTCGACCGCCTCCGCCGGTCTTCTGGCCCACTGTGGGCCTCCCCGGCACCGCGGCGCTGCCCCCGCACGAGTCTCCTCAGCCTGGCGCGCCAAAGTTGGCCGCCGCACCTCGGCGACAGTAAATTCCCCTCGAGGTGAAAGGCGGAATGAGGGTGCCGTCTTTTTCCACCGTCGCGTCGTCGCGGGACGGCGGGCGCGAACCAGGACCGCCATCGCACAGTGGGTCAAAAGACCGTTGAGGCGGCAAAATTCTAGACGCTTTATGAGCCCTAGAGCCGCTAAATGGGACTCGAATCGAACGTGTGACCCAACCAATGAATGCCTCGTTTCGAGACGAATTCACTGGTGCGGGTCACACGTTTGATTCGAGTCCCGTTTAGCGACTCTGGAGCTCGAAACGCGTCCAGAATTTTGCCCGCCTCAACGGTCTTTTGACCCACTGTGCACCGCCGCCGCCACGACCACGACGACGGGAAGAGTGGCGGTGCCGGAACTTGTGCAAATGTTACAGCACCGCTTTGCGCTTCACACCGACACTGCCAGCGCCGCCACACCACGCTGCCGGGCAAAAACGTACTCGCCCTCCTCCCTCCACAGCGCGGCGCTGCTGGACGTAACCGACGCACAGTGGGCCAGAAGACCGACGATGGAGGTAGTGGTGTGCGAAGTGGCATTTTTCGAAGTCGAATCGAATTGAATCGAATTTTTGTTTTTTTCCCCGAATCGAATCGAATGTCCCTACTTCGAATCCGATTCGAATCGAAGCAAAAAATGAACTGGAATGAACTCAGTCGCGGACCAACTTGCAACTTGGGCCAAGTAAATGTTCTTAAAATCACAGAATAACTGGATTATGACTCATTTAGACGTGTTTTGCGTAAATTATCAAGGTAAAAGAAAAATACTGGCAAAAAATGCGCGGGCTCCACATTCGAATACAAACGAAAGGTGAACAGTTTTTTCGAATCACCTAAATCCGAATCCTGTTAATTCGAAATCGATCCGAATCGAAGGTAGCGTGCTTCGATTCAATTCAAGTCGGATTCGAAGGCTTCGCACGTCACTAGATGGAGGTGGTCAAAAGCCCGGACGTGTTCTGAGCTCCAGAGTCGCTAAGTGGGACTAGAACCGAACCCTCCCTCGTGCTCCCACCAACGGATTGCCCCCCGAACGAGGAATCCATTGGTGGGGGTCCACGTTCGGTTCGAGTCCTGTTTATTAGCGACTCCACAGAGCCCTAAACCCGTGACAGTCGAGGGTTTTGACCGAGGGGTCCCCCACTTAAACAATCTGTGTACGCTTGGAGGAGCCCACAATCTTGCCTCTAAAACGCTTGTAAGTAGGCAAATAGCGCGAAAAAATCATTAAAAATTCCAAACAATCTAACACAATCAATCAATCTGTGTACACCGAAATTCTGAGTGAGGGACCCCTAGGGTTTTGACCTGGTTTTGACCGCCGGCGCCTGCCTTCTGTCCCCCTGCGCGACGGGGGGGTGACATGGCCGACGCGGCCGCCGCGCCCCCGGGGCGGATGCGAGGCGACCCCTCGGTGGATCAAGCGGCGAGCCAAGTTTCGAAACAAAACGAAGCAGCAGCGGCGCGCAGCGGTCCCCGCCGACGTCGCTGACGTCGAAAGAAAGGCTGCGGCGGTCGCGGCCACGACGGGAAGCGGCAAGACCGGCGGCCGCAACTTTACAAAACGCGCAAAAAGATTGTCAGGGCGGAAAAGAATTGGTCGCGGACTGCGGCGGCGGAGACGGCGAGCGCGACGTCCTCCTCGGAGAGAACATTGCGGCGCAGCGGCGCACGCTCACAGACGAGAAACTTTGCGCCGCGAAAGCATCATCGTCGTGGCCTTGTGATTGAGCAGCGCTGGGGGTGGCGTGGCGGGCAGTTGGCCTGGGCTGGCCGCTGCCTGGGCTGGCCGCCGCCTGGGCTGGCCGCCGCCTGGGCTGGCCGCCGCCTGGGCTGGCCGCTGCCTGGGCTGGCCGCCGCCTGGGCTGGCCGCCGCCTGGGCTGGCCGCTGCCTGGGCTGGCCGCCGCCTGGGCTGGCCGCCGCCTGGGCTGGCCGCTGCCTGGGCTGGCCGCCGCCTGGGCTGGCCGCCGCCTGGGCTGGCCGCCGCCTGGGCTGGCCGCCGCCTGGGCTGGCCGCCGCCTGGGCTGGCCGCCGCCTGGGCTGGCCGCCGCCTGGGCTGGCCGCCGCCTGGGCTGGCCGCCGCCTGGGCTGGCCGCCGCCTGGGCTGGCCGCCGCCTGGGCTGGCCGCCGCCTGGGCTGGCCGCCGCCTGGGCTGGCCGCCGCCTGGGCTGGCCGCCGCCTGGGCTGGCCGCTGCCTGGGCTGGCCGCCGCCTGGGCTGGCCGCCGCCTGGGCTGGCCGCCGCCTGGGCTGGCCGCTGCCTGGGCTGGCCGCCGCCTGGGCTGGCCGCCGCCTGGGCTGGCCGCCGCCTGGGCTGGCCGCCGCCTGGGCTGGCCGCCGCCTGGGCTGGCCGCCGCCTGGGCTGGCCGCCGCCTGGGCTGGCCGCTGCCTGGGCTGGCCGCCGCCTGGGCTGGCCGCCGCCTGGGCTGGCCGCCGCCTGGGCTGGCCGCCGCCTGGGCTGGCCGCCTGCAGGGGTAGCACAGTGGGCCAGACGGCCGGTAAAGGCGGCCAAAACTCTAGATGCGTTTTGAGCTCCAGAGTCGCTTAATGAGACTGAAACCGAACGTGTGACCCCACCAATGGATTGCTCTCCGGACGAGGAACCCATTGGTGGGGTCACAACGTTCGGTTCGAGTCCTGTTTAGTGGTGACCGTGGAGCTCAAAGCGCATCAGGAGTCTTGGCCCTGCGCCGGTCTTCCGGCCCATTGTGGGGCGCACTCTGGCTGCCGCCAGGGCGTGCCGGGGCCTAGGCTGCGCGGCGCGGCGTTGGCTGGGTACCCGGATTACCAAGATCGCATTTCCTGGAAGCAGACCCGCGGTGTCGCCCGACACCACTGCGTACTCTCCCCTCACCAGTCCCGCCCACCACCCCCCGCCCCCGCTCCCTTGCAAGTTCTCCCGCCAGTCCCCGCCGCTGGTTTTTGTGTAAACAACGGCGCGGCGCGCGGCACTGTCTGGCCAAAGACAGCGACGGGGCGTCTCCCCCTCCCCCCCTTCTCTCTCTCTCTCTCTCTCTCTCTCTCTCTCTCTCTCTCTCTCTCTCTCTCTCTCTCTCTCTCCACCCTCCGCCGCGCTATTCCACAGCCTGAGACGAAGCCCAGCGGTGGGTGTTGGACCGGCGAGCCAGTGGCAAGGAGGGAGGGTGGGGCGGGGAAGGGGAAAGAGGAGGGGTCCAGTGACACTGGAGCTGGGCCGGTGGAGTGGGAAAGAGGAAAAGCCGTCGCCAGACGAATGTGGAGTAAGTACAACTAACTGACACCACACTGTGTGGAGTAAGTACAACTAACTGACACCACACTGTGTGGAGTAAGTACAACTAACTGACACCACACTGTGTGGAGTAAGTACAACTAACTGACACCACACTGTGTGGAGTAAGTACAACTAACTGACACCACACTGTGTGGAGTAAGTACAACTAACTGACACCACACTGTGTGGAGTAAGTACAACTAACTGACACCACACTGTGTGGAGTAAGTACAACTAACTGACACCACACTGTGTGGAGTAAGTACAACTAACTGACACCACACTGTGTGGAGTAAGTACAACTAACTGACACCACACTGTGTGGAGTAAGTACAACTAACTGACACCACACTGTGTGGAGTAAGTACAACTAACTGACACCACACTGTGTGGAGTAAGTACAACTAACTGACACCACACTGTGTGGAGTAAGTACAACTAACTGACACCACACTGTGTGGAGTAAGTACAACTAACTGACACCACACTGTGTGGAGTAAGTACAACTAACTGACACCACACTGTGTGGAGTAAGTACAACTAACTGACACCACACTGTTAAAAGAAAATGTTGTAATTTAACAGCACTTGTGCTGTTCACAACACATCTTGTTATGTAACCTGTTTTCTGATGATTCGATTGATTCTTCGATCATATCTCGGCCACATTTGTGTTAGTCTCATCGTGTTGTAATTTATTAAGATCCTTGTAATTTGACAACAATATTTGTTTACAGTTTGCACGATGGTTACAAACAGAGTAAATCTGTTAAACGACAACATCACCGTCTAAAATCACGATTAGATTATCCAGACAAGGAAGTTGTGACGAAACAACAGAGTTGTCTATAAATGGATTTCCCCTTCTTAAACTAAACAGCACTGTTGTACTTTAGCAACATTTCTGTAGGTGATGGTGTTGTAATACCGTGGATTAGTGCAGTACTGTACCACTGCCACTTGCTGCGACGCCACTGGTCTGGTCACCCCGCTCCGGTTAAGAGACATGAAGGTGCAGCTACTTGTCACATTCGTTTGAACGTGACACGGCCGCAAAAATTGAGATGTAACATTCGTTTAAACGTGTGAATCTTAAACGAGAGCGTGACATCCTATTCAAAACGAACGTGACAAAGCTCACACACACTAAATCCTTTTGTACTTTTTTGTAAACAGTTATGTACGATTTTGCAATCGTTACTTATAATATTATACGTTGTTATGCGTAATTTATTCATAACTATGCATAAATTATACGTTGTTCTGCATAATATTATGCAGAAGCTTACGGATGTTCAAAATCGTGCATAACTTTGTACAAAAAAGTGCACAAGGATTTTAGTGTGCATTTGACGAATATGATGTCACAGAGCAATATCAAATAAGAAAAGCCACACCTCTCCATGACCCTCTCCGATTCTCCTGATATTTTGTGGGCTTGTTTGACACCTAAAGGGAAGTCTTTTGCCAAATTTCCAGATCCTGAAAAAAATTATCGGCTTAGTTGCGGGTAATTTTAGTTTAACTTTTGGAGTAAAAACACGGATTTGGGTATTTCGCGCTACATGGACAACTTTCATCCCTGGGGGTTCAAATTTGCCATCCTTACGTAAAATTGACCAAGAAACAAGAATATAACCGCAGATTTGACGTGGGACGAATACCGGCTGCACCAGCCTCAGAAAACCACTAAAATATGGCCTAAAATTTACGTTTGGCATGGGACCTTTGTGGCAAACATTTTTTTGCGCCATCCAATGTTTTGATCATGTAGAAGGAAACGAGATAAGTCAGATGAGCACCCGCGCAGATTTTTCTTACTAGCCGTTTAGGAGTTATGGGACTTTGAAGTCTAAAAGTCACGTCCAAAATACCTGAGATAGGAAGTTTTTTCAAAAAATTGACAAAAAATACCTTCTGCATACATAAATCGATTCATCTCAGCAAGTCAAAGAAAAAATTCTATTACAACTACGACCTCCAAATCAAAATGTAAATGTTCTAGACCATTATAGTTTAAAACTTGTATGATCCAGAAAATTTACATTTCGATTCGGACGTCGTAGTTGTAATAAAATTTTTTCTTTGACTTGCTGAGATGAATCGATTCATGTATGCAGAAGGTATTTTCGTCAATTTTTTGAAAAAAACTTCCTATCTCAGGTATTTTGGACGTGACTTTTAGACTTCAAAGTCCCATAACTCCTAAACGGCTAGTAAGAAAAATCTGCGCGGGTGCTCATCTGACTTATCTCGTTTCCTTCTACATGATCAAAACATTGGATGGCGCAAAAAAATGTTTGCCACAAAGGTCCCATGCCAAACGTAAATTTTAGGCCATATTTTAGTGGTTTTCTGAGGCTGGTGCAGCCGGTATTCGTCCCACGTCAAATCTGCGGTTATATTCTTGTTTCTTGGTCAATTTTACGTAAGGATGGCAAATTTGAACCCCCAGGGATGAAAGTTGTCCATGTAGCGCGAAATACCCAAATCCGTGTTTTTACTCCAAAAGTTAAACTAAAATTACCCGCAACTAAGCCGATAATTTTTTTCAGGATCTGGAAATTTGGCAAAAGACTTCCCTTTAGGTGTCTAACAAGCCCACAAAATATCAGGAGAATCGGAGAAGGTCATGGAGAGGTGTGGCTTTTCTTATTTGATATTGCTCTCACCCGTTGAATAACAGTGCCGCGTGCCGCGCGCCGCGGCTTGTCTCTCTTTCCTCCCGAATGGACCGATCGGGTTACGCCGTTTGGCGCCGTGAACACGGCTTCACACAAAGGGAAGGAAACACGGGGCAGTCCCACCCAGCGTGTGCCCCGCTCTGCCCCGCAGTGGGCCACAAGACCGGCGCAGGCGGCCGCAACTCTAGACGCGTTTTTATCTCCACAGTCGCCAAAATGAGACTCGAACCGAACGTGTGACCGCACCAATGGATTGCTAACGAAGAATCCATTTGTGGGGTCACACGTCTGGTTCGAGTCCCATTTAGCAGCTCTGGAGTACTTCGAAACGCGTCCAGAGATTATATGGCCTCCTGCGTCGGCCTTCTGTGCGTCGTGCGAAGCGCGGAAGGCCCTGCGAGGCCAATTAACAGGTGGATGCCGCCCTCGCCGCTCGCCGCCCGGACCGCTGCAAACCGCCTCGCCCGCCTCCCTCGCCGAACCTCGGAAAACTTTGGCGCCGAAAAACAAAGTGATTTTCCACTCAGCCGATCCTCCCAGGAGGTGGAGGGAATTCACCGGGAAGGGCCGGGGTGTGGGGGGGGGGCTGCAGCTTCCCTGGGTGGGCAGGGCGGTGGGGTGGCCGGCGTGCTGCGCGGGCCCACACCTAGTTAAGCTTAACCCGCTAAACCTGCCGCTCGCCCGCTCGTCACGTACATTTAAGCTCGCCGGGTAATAACAAAACCGGACGAAGAAGACGGCCCGCCCAAAAAACTGGTGCACTCGCTCGAAAAAAAAAAAAAACAATTTTACACGAGTAAAAAAAATCGAAATTAAAAATCAGAATAAATCTAAAGAAAATAAAAATTAAAATAAATCAAAAATCAAAATAAATCAAAAATCAAATGAAAAAAATCACTTTTGAATAGACCAAAGTGTGCCTGTTTCCTCGGTTTATTTTCATTATTTTTATTTTTTTTTGTACCGCCTTTGTAAGAACCTGCGAACTGACTCCTCGATTTTGGGTGCTTTCACTACCCAACGATTGTGACGTCACTGCTGGCACTGAGGCAGATTTTTTTCCGTAACGTTTTCCGATAGCAAGTTATTTTTCCTCTCCCTTTTTTGCGCGTAATCCCCGTCGTGCTCGGAATATTTTTCGCCGCCATTTTTTGGCGCGGCCGTCCGGAGATCCGCGGTGGGCAGTAGCCGAAGTTACACCCAAAAACGTAAGGCGGTAAAATTACCACTTATGGCGGTTTGGTTCTTTCTTTTTACCACCTTTCCGAGGGAGGTACTAAAATTACCGCCCTTTGACGGCGGGAAATTTTAGCGCCTTTCACAGCTGTAACGCCTTGGTACAATACACCGCCAATTACGTGCCAGGAGGAACATTCAAGGGGGTACAGCTGTAAAGGAAAGCAAATTTGCCGCCGTTTAAAAGACGGTAATTTTTTGTGTCGCACCGTTTTTGTAAGACCCTGTGTGTGTGCGGCCTCTCAATATCGGGTGTAATGGCTAAGGGACGCGCAGCGCACAGTGGTGCTCTGCGCAGTTCCGCAATCCGCTGCTGTCTCGCTCGCACTCATTGCGCGGCCCGGCGGTCCGTTCGGGTGAGAGAGAGAGAGAGGGAGGGAGAGAGAGAGAGAGAGAGAGAGAGAGAGAGAGAGAGAGAGAGAGAGAGAGAGAGAGAGAGAGAGAGAGAGAGAGAGAGAAAGAGAGACTATGATGACCTGCAGAGCCGCGAGTCCCTGCGCCGCGGCCAGGCAGGACAGGTCACCTCGATTAGCCGGCCTGGCCCAGGGGACGTCCTAACGACGCCAGAGAGAGAGAGAGGGAGAGAGAGAGAGAGAGAGAGAGAAGGGAGAGAGAAAGAGAGAGGGAGAACGAACCTAACGATTCGCAGCGTACCAACCAACGTTTCATTTGCCTTTCCAAATTTTTCTCTTTCCCAGGGAAAGATCTCATCATCGCTTTTTCTAATCACTTCCCCTCCTCTCGCGATGCGATCTCCCGAGTGAGTGCTCTTCCGGAAAGTTGGGAACAGGTTGCTGCCGTCGCTGGCGCCCTCACCGTGGAGGCGGTGAAAACCCCGGACGCGTTTTGAGCTCCAGAGTCGCTAAGTGGGACTCGAACCGAGATCGTGTGGCCCCACCGATGGCTTGCTCTCAGAATGAGGAATCCACTGTGGTGGGGTCACACGTTTGGTTTGGGTCCCATTTAGCGACTCTGGAGCCCAAAAAGCGTCCCCGCTTGCGTTGCTTTGCGGCCCAGGAGTCCAGTCACGAAAGTCAACATTAGTTCCTCCCAACCTCCTCAGCGTTGGCCGCACGCCGTGCCGTGCCGTGCCGTGCCGTGCCAAGCTCATCCCTCTGGCCGTCAAGGAAGATGCTTGCCACATCAGTTTAGGTTCTTTTTTCTTCGCTGCTCCTCCTCGACTGGGGTGTCGATACACACACCTCAGCACGCGGTGGTGAAGACAAAGGAGGAGGCGGCGAGGGCGAGGGGTAGAGAAGGGCAGGGGAAATCGTTTGGACGGACGGGCCGCCGGACAGGCCGCGGCACACCACAGGATCCACCCCATCTCCTCAGAAGATGATCCTTTTGGTGTGCGCGGGGCGTGCTCCGTCGCTACGCCAACAGCGCTACACGCGCAG
>CM060086.1:24869942-24945849 GCA_030522485.1 Stenchaetothrips biformis | reverse complement strand
TTTTGTCTGTCTGAGCGGGGGGGGAAGGCACTCCTTCTGCACAGGGTCCGGATGGCCCTCAATGTTACTTTATTGCGGCCCCGTGACGGGTAGGAACAGATTATTTACCGCTGCGGTCTTTTTCGGTCCGACATGAGAGAGGAAGGAGAGAGGGGGCGCGACCGAGACACAGTGGGCCAAAGACCGGTGGAGGCGGCTAAAACTCTAGACGCTTTTTTTGAGCTCCGGTGTCGCTAAGCGGGACTTGAACCGAACGTGTGGACGCACTAATGGATTGTTCTGCGAACGAGGAATCCATTGGTGAGGTCACACGTTCGATTCGAGTCCAAATGCACCGACTCTGGAGCTCAAAGCGCATCTAGAGTTGTAGCCACCTGCGCCGGTCGTCTGGCCCACCGTGCGAAGCATTCGATCAGTGGCCTATCCACACTGCAGTTCGACGAATACGGTGACTCCCTTCTCACTCGTAAAAAACCGTCTGCGGCGGCAGATTCGGCCTTAAAATGCGTGAGTGTCGTTTAGGGCGGAGGAGGGTGTCTGCTTACGCTTAAAACCTTACGAAGTATTTTAAGCATATATAATACAAACTAATTTACTTTGTTACGAAGAAGTAGTTCGTAAATTACGAAGTATTTTCTTTGTAAGCTTATGGAGGCTCAAAAAACTTTGTTATAACAAGCTACTTTTCTTTGCAAGGCCAAAAATAGTTTGTAAGGTTTTCTCAGTGCGGGGGGGCGGCCGAAGGGAAACATCGCCTCGCAATGCAAGGTTCACTGGTAAAACTGAGTCGTCCGCTTCATTCAGGCATAGAACTACGCTTGCAGACTATACGCCCTTCTTGAAGCGTAACAACGGCGCTTCAAGGCAATTCCATGCATTAAGATAGGAAAGATGCGCATGAGCTCTTGTAGGCTTCAAAAAGGGTGTACAAACTGTACGCTTCACGAAAGGCAAAATGGCTAGTAAAAAGTAGACTATTTGTAACACAAATCTCTTAATAATTAGCAAATTCCAGTATTTGTAAGGGTTTTTTTTTCTTCCTTCGCATATTTATGCATAAAACCAAAATTTTAACCGCACAATCTCCGTGTAATATTACTCTTTAAGACGCATGTAGAAAAAATCCACAGGAAATAGTACGGTACAAAGTTGGTAGACAATTTGCCTGGTTGCACCGTTCCTCAGTCAGCACAGTTTTGGGGGTACGGAGTACGGTTTTAGTAACACGGGCTCTTACGGGAAGCACGGTTTTTTGGTACGGTTTTACTGTACGCCGAGGTAACGGAATGACCGTACCTTTTCCCTGTGAAAAGTACAGCTTTTTTATCAGTGCGCTAAAAGCTCGCATAACAGAGTTGTTAAAATCTGACGCGTAAAATGATGATTGTAAATGCATAATTTAGTCGCCTCTAAAACATTCTTGGGTTGGGCTTCCAGTGCGGCGCAGTTCGCCCGGATGAACAGACGGGGCCAATTATTTTCCTCGCAGTGATCTGTGACGACGCCTCCTCTCAGAATATCTTCACCTTTCCGAGAGTGAAATACGGCGACGATAGAGGCCATTGAGGTAGAAAGCTGTGATGGGGACGCGGAATTATCGTAACGAGGTCTGGGCGTTCCGACCAAACAACACCAACACCTCAAAACGACACAGTAAAAAAAATAGTTGATAGAGAAATGTCTCTTATTTATGAAGCAAAAGTCTTCGTTATGCGAAGAATCACTTCACAGCAACGAATAATCTCTGTTCAAAAGAAAGGAGCAATTAATTTGCCTTTATTTTCGTCGTATAGTCATAAAGCAAGGTGCTATGCAGACTTTTTTTTCTTTTTGGTAGAAAGCTGACGCGCAGACCGCTGACGGAATTCTTAAAAAATACTAAAACAAGCGTTTCCCCTCACATCCCTTCACCTGGCACGCAGCTCCCTCTCCAATGCCGCCGCCCCCTGAGATGCATGGCGCCGTGCGGACAGCAACGTGTGGAGGCAAGTGTGTGTGTGTGTGTGTGTGTGTGTGTGTGAGAGAGAGAGAGAGAGAGAGAGAGAGAGAGAGAGAGAGAGAGAGAGAGAGAGAGAGAGAGAGAGTCTAGGTGTGTGTGGTGTTTAAACCCCGCTCACGTACTGATGCCTGTGGCCGTTTCTTCCTCGTGGGGAAGCATGGCAGTGGCCCTGCAGGGCGGGGTGGGGTGGGGTGGGGCGGCGGGGTGGGGTGGCGGGGTGGGGCGGCGGGGTGGGGCGGGGTGAGGCGGCGGGGTGGCCCCTGCGTTGTCCGCGCTTATTTTCAATATCGGTGCCTCGCGAAATATGACTGCGACGGGCGAACGTAATGGGCAGCGCTACATGAGGAGTGTGCCGGCCCGCCGCCCCGCTGGTGGTGCCACTCTATGCCGACCTCGATGCCGCCGCCTCGAGCACAGTGGAACAGCCAGAAGACCGGCTCAGGCGGCCAAAAATCTAGACGCGTTTTGAGCACCACACTCTAAATGTCTTACGGCGAAAGAAAGGCTGCACCATTATCATGCACATTTTCTCCATTATACAAGGAAAATTCTGCAAAATAGCTATAAGGCACAAAGAATATTCAAAGGTATGTTACAAGGGCAGCTGCACCACCATATTATTGAGAATTTTCTCCATAATATGGAGAATCTTCACTCTAAGACATTTAGGGCGCAGAGTCGCTAAATAGGTCTCGAACCGAACGTGTGACCTCATTCCTCGTTCGGAGAGCAATCCATTAGTGGGGTTACTCGGTCGTTTAGAGTTCCATTTCGTGACTCTGGAGTTCAAGACCCGTCTTGGATTCTGACCGCCTCCACCAGCGTATTCTGGCCCACTGCGTGCTGCGTCTCCTCCCCGTTTCTGCAGAGAGGCTGCGGCCTGCCTGCACCGCGCTCGTCTAGTCGGTCGAGTTCCTAGGGGCGCGTAATAGAGCTCGATGTTGTGCCGCTGAAAGCGTTTACGGATGGGGGTGTGGGCGGGGTGGGGTGGGGTGGGGTGGGGCGAGGTGCCGCGCCGTACGAAGCGCTCTGAGCCGCCAGAAGCACTCACGGGCGATGTATGGCTATTGTTTCTTTCAAAACGCCCCGCCCCGCCCCGCCCCGCCCCCCCCCGCCCCGCCCCGCCCCGCCCCGCCCCGCCCCGCCCCGCCCCGCTCCGCCTTGAATGGGTGTCTGCTGCAGCGCCGCGTGCCCAACGACCCCCTCTTGGCTTGGGGCATTCATCGGCAGCGGCGCGCCACGCCACTCACGGTGGGCCAGAAGACCGGAGGAGGCGGTCAAAATCCCGGATGGGTTTTGAGCTCCAGATAAGCTTAATTGGACTCGAACCGATCGTGTGACCCCGCCTATGGATTGCTCTCCGAACGAGGAATCCATTGGTGGGGTCACACGTTCGGTTCGAGTCCTGCTGTGCGTCTCTGGAGCTCGAAACGCGTCCGCGTCGAGAGTTTTGGCCGCGTGCGCCAGTCCTTTGGCCCACTGTGCCACGCCACTCCGCGCTGCGCCACGGCGGGGCCACGCGAGTCTTTCTGAATCTCTCGTGCAGAAACCAATGTCTGCGTGCATCTTGAATAGAGTCGTCCTTTTCGCGGAGCGAGGCACGGCGAACTCATTCCATACGAGCACTTCTTCGGTCTGTCCCACTTGCACCTTGCACGGGACGGCGAGAGAGAGAGAGAGAGAGAGAGAGAGAGAGAGAGAGAGAGAGAGAGAGAGAGAGAGAGAGAGAGAGAGAGAGAGAGAGAGAGAGAGAGAGATGACGACGGTGTCTCCGCTGTAGCGCGAATCCAACTCGTGTTCTTGATGATTCGTCACACTGCCGAGGCTCTTTGACACTCCTCCGTGTTGCCAACCCGAATCCCCTCAGAGGAACAACACTGCCGTGTCATCATGCCCTAACGAATGTGACGTCGTATTCACACAAACGCGACAAAGTGCACACTCCAACGAACATGATGACGTCACATTCGTTAGAATAACGGTGGGCACACTCTCAGCATCTTACTGACTTTATTGTCAGTAACCAGGTATTATTGACTACAACAATAATATTTCGTATTTACTTTTTATAAACGTACAATTTACTTCGTGTAATTATTCAGGAAATTATTTTTAGTCAATAAGTACTAACAAATATGTAAATAATTAATTACAAAAGCGAAAAGTACGTATTATTGTTGCACAAATTAGGCTCTTCTAACAAAATGTCAATACCAAGATCAATACCATGTTCCAAAAAAAGTCAATTTCGAGTCTGAGGGTGCGGTAGGACTCAGTCCTGGTTTTCCCAGGGCTTTGCCCCCGGGCTAGGCCCGAACTTTGCCGTATTTCCCTCGCCGGCCGGGCCGCCGCTGGCCTCGCCTCGGCCTCGCCACGGCCTCACCGCGATAACGTCCGCAGCACCAGCCTAGGCCCCTGACGAGCCACGGCGATGATTATGGCAGCGGAGGGCGTGTGTGTGTGTGTGTGTGTGTGTGAGAGAGAGAGAGAGAGAGAGAGAGAGAGAGAGAGAGAGAGAGAGAGAGAAAGAGAGAGAGAGAAAGAAAGAGGCTGTTGCTGCATTCCTGGGCACGTCACCAACCTGCAGGGGCCTGGGTCTTCCCCCCTCCCCTTGGTCGTGTCAATGCACTGGCTCACCGGGCTGTCTGGATCAGGCAGCATCCCCTTTGAATCCTGACAGTAGGGGACCTCCCTTTTTCTTCTTGTTGATTCCAATCGCATGCCCACCATGTGGATGGTTTATGTACGCACGTTGTGTGCGTCGTATCACCGGGTATTGTTTCGTACCTCACACGGTGAGAGACTTCGTAACGAACATGCACTCTAAATAGCTCTTAATGTTTTGTACAATTTTGTACGAGACATCACAGTTTTTTGTGCAGATGAATTTGTACAATTGCTGTTTGGAAAACTGCACATTGCACATAGTTCCTCATGTATGTGCAAAATCGCGAACAAATGGGTACGAAAAGTTTGTGTGCACAAAAAAATATGGCGTCTTTTATTGGTGCAAAAACATAAATGTTTAGTGAGTGAAGTTTAGCCCTGTCAAACTGATAAAGGTCCTAACAGTAACACTCGGTTCTAACACTTTTGTTTGTATTGTGGGTGTCTACACTCAGACCTCACTGGTCATGACCTCTGCGCTCCCCCCCCCCTTCTCTCTCTCTCTCTCTCTCTCTCTCTCTCTCTCTCTCTCTCTCTCTCTCTCTCTCTCTCTCTCTCTCTCTCTCCCTCTTTCCCTATGTCTGTCTGTCTCTTTTTCCTGGTACGCGTCTGGAGTCTCAAGAGGAGCGCAAAGTCCCAAAAAGTGAATGATTGCATAGAAAAAATATGGAAAAGTTTGGAAGAAAGAGTGACGACTTGCAGTGCGCGCGGGTTCACTGTGGTCTGGCCGGAGTCAAACTCGCCCGGCGCTCCGTGAGGGGGGGGGGGGGAGGCTTGTTTGACGTGTTCCCAACTTGGAGTCAGGTATCCGAACATATGCTGCTCTTGTCAGCCTGCCGGCCTTTGGTCTGAGGCCCCTCGGGCCAAAAAGGGTGACAAATCACTGGCAGCCTGCTAGCAGCCCACAACATGCGCGGATCCAGGGGAGGGGCGACAGGCCTTTTGCCCCCCCCCCCCCCCCCCCATGGCGCCCAGATAACCGCCTGAAAGGTAGGCAAAAAACCATACTTTGCCCCTGTAAATAGGCAAAAAGTGCTACTTCGCCCGCCCCCCCCCATAGGTCACCTCTGGATCCGCCACTGGCCCACAATGGGCCAGAAGACCGGTGGAGGCGGTAAAAATTCCGGTCGTGTTTTGAGCTTCATAGTAGCTGAACAGGAGTCGAATCAAATGTGTAACCCCACCAATGGATTTGCCCTCCGAACGGGGAATCCATTGGTGGGGTCGCTCTGCAAACTCAACGTGTACTCAGTGCACTCTCTTTAGCATGTACTCATGAGTACACTCCCATGAGCGCGTGCTCATGAGCGCACTCCCGCACGAGAGTGTACTCTGATGAGTACACACCTACAGCTGCATATTCTGCCAGGCGTGCTTAGGTGTGTCCTCTTGTGTGTCCTCATCTGAGTACACTCTCTTGGGAGTGTGCTCATCTGAGCACACACTCGTTGGAGTGTGCTTGTGAGTACACGCTAAACAGAGTGTACTTAGTACACTGTTGAGTTTGTAGTGCGGTTCAGTTCGGTTAAGCGACTCAAGATCTCAAAACGCGTCTGGAGAATTTTTTTCCGCCTGCGCTGGCCCACTGGCAGCCCTGTGCTGGCGCCCTCCTATCCCAAATTTCGGATTACGACAACCCCGCTCCCTCCCTCGCCCTACTCCCGCCGCCACCACTTGGCGCGCCCCGCAGCGCGCCGCACCGGTCGGTGCTCAGGGAACAGGAATGTGATGTGCGCCACCACATTTCGCGCCCTTTTTTTTTCCTTCTCGTTTCTTGTGGGGAGTGACGGTTTTTTTGTCCCTTTTGACACGGCAGTGGCGGATGCAAAATTCAATTACTTATTCCTCCTCGCCCGGCACTCCCGTTCGAGTCGCGTTTGGAGGATTGCCACGCGGAAACACAGAAAACGGGGGGGGGGGGGGGTTGAAGCTAGTGGGAAAGGATGAGAGCTTCAACCGGGCAGGAGTAAGGCTCTCAAAAACCCGCCCCGCGGGAGGGAACCGGGTTGACGGTTTTTTCCCTGGTCACCCGGGTTACCCGGGGATCCGGTGCAACCGCGCTTTGAGGTAGGCAACACGAACATGCTTGTGGGTTGGTGTTGCCTACCTCTAGGCGCGGACCGGTCCCATAACCCACAGGCAACCCGGGAAAAACCATCCACACATCAAATGTCATGTACAATTTTGTAGGAGATATCACAGTTTTTTGCGCAGATGAACTTTTCGTACGATTTTCGTACGAAAATCTGCACAAATTTCCCCATTTTTATGCAAAATGTCGTACAAAATTGTAAGACGAAAAGTTCATCTGCACAAAGAACTGTAGTAACTGTGATGTCTCGTACAAAATTTGTACAAAAACATTTAGTGTGCACCCGGTTCCTTCCCGGACGGGCAGGGCGCCCGGCTTTCCCGGGTACCCGGGCCAAAGTAAGAGCTCTAGACAGGAGCCGAAGTTGAAGCGAAGACGACGCGGGACAAACGGAAACTTGTATAGCAGAGGGCAGCCCCCTGGAGGCCGTGTCGCGTCGTCGCGTCGTGCTGTGCCGATTCGTGCCGTGCCGTTGCCTTGCCGTGTCGCGCGCGCATTGAGGATGGAAGGAAAAAAAGAAAGAAAGAAAGAAAAAAATCCAAGGCGAAATCCGTCGCCCCGCTGCAATATTCATGGGCACGTTAAGCATATAGGGACCCTTAGGCTGCCCCCGGGAGGGCGGCTAGGTGGGCTTGGGTCCGGGGCACAGTGGGCCAGGA
Organism: Stenchaetothrips biformis; assembly: GCA_030522485.1. Lineage (NCBI taxonomy): Eukaryota > Metazoa > Arthropoda > Insecta > Thysanoptera > Thripidae > Stenchaetothrips > Stenchaetothrips biformis. The sequence goes on along the minus strand of CM060086.1, from coordinate 24,938,432 downwards.
GATCGGCGCAGGCAGCCCGAGCTCTAGACGCGTTTTTTTAACTCTAGAGTCGTTAAATAGGACTCGAACCGAACGTGTGACCCCACCCATGGATTGCGCTCCGAACGAGGAATCCATTGGTGTGGTCACACGTTCAGTTCGAGTCCCATTAAGCGACTCCGGAGCTCAAAACGCATCCGGGATTCTCACCGCCTCTACCGGTCCTCTGGCCTACTGTGCGCGAAGCGGGCCGCGTGGCACTGCCAGCCACCAGGACCCCCAGGGGGAGCACGGGGAGCGACCATAAATTATTACCAAGCGCCCCTGATTCAGTCTCTTCAAGACCGGCCGCTCGGGAAACAGTTGGGAAACCTCCGAGAGTTGAAGTTTACCTCTTTGCAGATCCGGGGGGAAAGTTCTTTTGTGATTGAGGAGAGGTGGGAAGTGGGAGTGGAGAAAAAGGAAAAGGGAGTCAGCCCTGCCGGTCCCGGAAGCACTGCGTTTGTTGTCACCGCTGGAAGCGTCGCGCTGTGTCGCAGCGCACAGAAGACCGGCGCAGGTGGCCAAAATTCTAGACGCGTTGAGCTTCAGAGTCGCTAAATGGGGTTCGAACCGAACGTTTGACCGTGACCCCGCTAATGGATTGCTCTCCGAACGAGAAACCTATTCGTGGGATCACACATTCGGTTCGAGTCCCACTTAGCGACTGTGGAGCTTGAAACGCGTCGAGACTTTTGGCAGCCGTGCACAAGAGTCCTACAGTGGGAGAGAAACGTGAGCCCTGTCCTCGTCGGATGGGACTCACCCGAGCGGTGAACTTTTCATACTTTGGCCAAAACGGGAAAAGAGTTGCGCGTAGTTTTTCATCCAGGCTCGATTTTCCGTAGTGGTCTAGACGCGGGGCAAGGTTCTGGCCATTGTATGAGAAACTACGCGCAACTTTTCCCCCGTTTTGACCAAAGTATGAGAAATAGTAAAGAGCATTTCGAGGTTGGCTGGCGATCAGGGTATGGCAAATTCAGTTGGTTCACGTTTCTCTCCCACTTTAGGACTCTACCGTGCACTAGTCTCGCAGCGTCAACGGCCTGGGCAAACAAGAGCGCGACGCGAGCGAGACGTTTCGAAGAGGAGAAGAGGGAAGTGGGGGCGGGGTCGGCGTGTGCTCTGCCCGCCAGTGGAATGAAGTTCAAACACCTAATTTCGAGGCACCTCGCTTCAGACGCGCAGAGGAGAGGGGAAGAGGAGGGGCGGAGGTTAATCACGGGTAAATTTTGTCAGTCTGCGGGCGCGCCACACGCCGCAGGCACGAGAAACACAATTAGTGAATCCAACCGATGTGTCGGTTGGTTTTCGCCCAATCAAAGGTCTCTCGTTCTGGCAACGAAAATTTCGTTTGAGGGGAAGAAAATTTCGCTGCTGCAACAAATTTGTCGTTGTGGCAGCGGATTCGATGGTTGCCACAGCGGACCGGTACCCCCGGTATTGGTCCGCTGGCAACGAAGATGTCGTTTGAGGCGAGGCAACCATCGACTCCGCTACCACAACGATAAATTTGTTGCAGCAGCGAAATTTTCCTCCCCTCAAACGAAAATTTCGTTGCCAGAACGAAAGACCTAGGATTGGGCGAAAACCAACCGACACATCAGTTGGATTCACTAATTATATTTTTCCTAGGGACAGAAAGCAGACCGGCAGCGGCCGATAGGCAACTCTTCGGCCCCAAAGGGTGTACGCGACACAGAGGGACGAAGCCACTGTTTGGAACAGCGTCCGCTGCTGTCCCTTACTGTTATTCAACGAATGTGACGTCATAATCGTTCGAGTGTGAATTTTGTCACGTACGTTTGAATATGACGTCACATTCGTTTAAATTTGACGTCACATTCGAATGTTGACGCGCGTTCAAACGAATGCGCGACACCCTGATTTAACGACCGTGTCACGTTCAAACAAATGTGACATCGTATTCAAACGAACGTGACAAAATTCACATTCGAACGAATTTTGACGTCACATTCCGTTGAATGACAGTGTTCGGTCGCGCGCTGAGGCGGTTCTGCGGTTGACCACCGGAACACGACGCGTCTCGGCGACAAAGGCGTCGTCCCTCCCCGATCTCCGCCGCCGTCTCTCCCGCATCCGATCCTCGCCACCTGTCAGGCGGCAGAAGATTCTCTCCCGGGCCTGACGTCGAGCCGCAGGCAATCCACCATGACGAATAGTGTGTGTGTGTGTGTGTGTGTGTGTGTGTGTGTGTGTGTGTGTGTGTGTGTGTTGGTGTGTGTTGGTGTGTGTGTGTTGGTGTGTGCGTGTTGGTGTGTGTGTGTTGGTGTGTGTGTAGGAAAATGGAAAGGCCGCCGCGCGGTGTGTAGTGAATGATCGGACCAGTGAATTGGCGCGCCACAAACTCTTTTATTGCGGCCCTTCGCGACAAAGTGATGCTGTTTTTTTTGTGTTTATTTTTTTACTGTTATTTTTTTTTTTGCAAAGAAGGTTTCGGATAAAGGTGAAAAGGGAAGTGGGTCTTGCGAGGCCGTCGTGCTTCCCACCGCTAGCAAGTGGATCCGCAAAAAAAAAACAAAAAAAAAAACTCATTTCAGGGCGTTTTCTGCGCCAGTTGTACTACGTCTGCTATTCCAACATTCATTTATTTTCCTCCTCTTTGTCTCTTCTCCCCGCGGGAGCAGGGGGGCGGCAGGAGAAGGATGATAGTTACTCCGTTCACTTTATCGTTGAGTTGTAAATATTTTATGATTTTCGGATATATATGCCTTTGGTTTCGATGGGCTTCGCGGGGCCACCGCCGCCCCGTCTGCTGGCTGTTGTCGTTGTTCTTGTTTTCGTTGATGTCGTTCTTCACGTTGCTCGCGTATTATTGATGCTGCGAAAATTAGTGCGGGGACTTGCCGGGTCGGCCGGCTTGGGAGCCAGAGGGGGGGAGGGGGCACTGCGGCGAGGCGCCGCCCGTCACAGCGCAAGAGTTGTTCGTTCTTTTTCGTTCTTATCAAGACCGCGGCGAGCGCGCGGCGCCCCCGAGGACTGGGAGCCAGGGACCACGAACGGACCGCACTGCTATTCGACGAATGTGAATTTTGTCACGTTCGTTTGAATACGATGTCACATTCGTTTGAACGTGACACGGCCGTTAAATAAGGGTGTCACATTCGTTTGAACGTGCGTCAACATTCGGAAACGAATGTGACGTCATATTCAAACGAACGAGACAAAATTCACCTTCGAACGAATATGACGTCACATTCGTTGAATGCCAGTGGACTGCGGACCAGGGACCACGCAAGAACCAAAGGACTGATGTACGAGAGAAGACGCGTCTTCCCCGCACTGTCGCATCGACGCCACGGATCGACGCCAAGGCGACGCACACACTAAATGTTTTTGTATAAATTTCGTACGAGACATCACGGATCCCTGCAGGCGGACTGACTCCGAGAGGAGCCGTCGTTGTTCCGAACACTCCCCTTTCTCGGTCACACGCATGGCATGACGCTTCGCCGACGGTTGTGCGACAACAGCATCACTGATAGAAAAAAGTACAGAAATTACACGGAAAATGTCTGGTCAATTTTTTACCTGGACCGTCCGTACCTTGCCAACCACGGAGGTTCTGTACATGTTTTCTGTAGCAGTTTACATGAGATCCTTATGGGGACCACAGAGAACCAGTACGGTAGGTCCGTACCTTTTCTGTACCCCATTTTCTGTACATTTTCCGTACCAAAACACGGAATTTTTTGCAGTGATGTCTGCATGTCGCGCAGTTCGCCGTAGGACATGCTATGGTCGACACTTGCAGGTGTCAGACACTGTGTGGTCGACACTTCAAAGCGTCGGATAAAACTGGTCGACACTTGCAAGCGTGGGACAAACTGGTCGACGCCTACAAGTGTCGACCTGTCCTACACTTGGATTTGCAGTGTGCGGGCCGTTCGTTTCCCAGAGGTGCGCAAATTGATATCTGTCTCTCTCGCACACCTGTCGGCGAAGCGTCATGCCATGCGCCTGCAGGGAAAGCGGCACCGCGGCCGTGTTCCGCGGAGTTGGAGTTACACAGGGCGGCGCGAGGTGGGGCGACGCTGCATGCATTGGGCGCTGCCTTTCTCACAGTGGGCCAGAAGACCGCTCTGCAAATCGAAAAGCATACATTGTATGCTCTACCTGGGGCATGCCTGCAAGCACGCTCTAACTAGCGCATGCCTGCCAAGCATGCACTAACAAGTGCATACCTGCCATGTACACACTTACTAGAGCAAATATCTAGTGCATAAGAGATAGGGAGTAAGGGAGTTTTCTGCTCCAGTAAGCGTGTACATGGCAGGTATGCACTTGTTAGTGCATGCTTGGCAGGCATGCGCTAGCTAGAGCGTGCTTGCAAGCATGCTCCAGCTAGAGCATACAATGTACGCTTTTAGATTTGTAGAGCGGAGGAGGCGGTCGAAATCCCCCGGACGGGTTTTGAGCTCTAGAGTCGGTAAATGGGACTCGAACCGAACGTGTGATCCCACCAATGATGGATTCCTCTCCAAACGAGGAAGCCGTTGATGGGGGGGTCACACGGTCGGTTCGAGTCCCGTTTAGCGACTCTATGGAGCTCAAAACGCGTCCGGGATTGCGACCGCCTCCAGCGGTCTTCTGGCCCTGGTCCACTGTGTTCCTGCGAGCGGGACTGGTTAGAGGGCGGGGAGGCGGGGGAGGTGGGGGGATGGCCGGAGGGGGCGGCGGGGAGGCGGGGGAGGTGGGGGGATGGCCGGAGGAGGGGGCGGGGAGGCGGGGGAGGTGGGGGGATGGCCGGAGGGGGCGGCGGGGAGGCGGGGGAGGTGGGGGGATGGCCGGAGGAGGGGGCGGCGGCTGCTGTCCGCCAAAGTCACCTTTGAGGTATGAATAAGGCAGGGCTGAGTGGGCGGGCCGCACGCGGCCTGACTCGCCCCGACTCGCGCCCTTTGAGGTGGCTCTCCGGCCCTCTGACTGCACTCCGCGGACGTGCCGCCCTGCTGCCGCCGGCTGCCCAACCAGCTGCGTGACGGCTGTCGAGTACAATCCTGTAACGCAGCAGAGTGGGCCAGACAACAAAACTCTACGCCTGATGGGCCTGCAGAGCGGCCAGGTCGACCTCGACGCCACGGTGCTGCACGCTGCCGAGATGCGCGGCTTGCCGTCAGACGCCCCGTATCATGGCTCCCGCTGGCCTCAGGGGCAGTAAAGCAGGGTCTCTTTTATGGTGTGCGGACCAATTACAGGCAGCTCCATGTACCATCGCGGTGTAGGCTCGGCCTGACCCGGGCGCATGGGGGTCAACGCCCGGCCACACAGCGCCCCGCCCCACTACACCGCGCGCAGCACAGCGGGCAGTGGGCCAAAAGACCGGCGGCGCATGCGGACAGAAGTCTACACGCGTCTTTAGCTAATAAGTCGCCGCTGTATGGGACTCGAACCGAACGTGTGACTCCATCAATGGATTGCTCTCCGAATGAGGAATCCATTCTTGGGGTCACACGTTCGGCTTGAGTCGCATTCAGCGACTCTCTGGAGCCCAAAACGCGTCCAGAGCTTGGACTGCCTGCGCCGGTCTTCTGGCCCACTGTGCCGCGACCGCCGCCGCACCGCGGGCCGCCGCGGTCGGTGCCGCTGAATGCGAGCTAACTTGTCCGTCTCGACGCCGGCCCCGCCGGCTCATCCCATTTAATTACACGGAGCGATTCGCCGGCAAGGGATCATTGAGCGCCTCGCCGCTAGCAGACCGGCGATGCCGAACCAACCGAGCCATGTCGCTCCAACTCTCTCACTCTCGTGTGGCGGTGCAGAGCGGGAGATAATCAGAGGTAAATCACTTTGCGGAATAAGCCGGCGGCTCGGTCAGTGCGGTGGAGCACAGTTTGGTCCAGTAGACCGTGCGAGGCGGTGCAAATCACACGTGTTTGTAGCTCCGGAGTCGCTAACTAACTGGGACTCGAACCAAACATGTGACGTGGCTCGCGGCCTGCTTAGTGGGCCAGAAGATCGGTAGAGGCAGTAGAGTACGTGTTTCGAGCTCCACAGCCGCTAAATGGAACTTGAACCAAACCCCATCAATTGATTCCTCGTTCGGTGAGCAATCCATCACACGCTCGGTTCGAGTCCCATCAAGCGGCACTGGATTGGAGTTAGATCAAAACCCGTCTGGGACTTTGACCGCCTCTACCGGTCTTCTGGCCCACTGCACCACGTACGTACACCCAGAAATACGATTTCTTAAAATCAAGTAAAATTTACTTGATAGAAGTAACTTTTTACATTAATGTGCCTAAGTAAGGTTCTGCTTTGAGTGAAGTAGAAATATTCTCGATGAATGCGAAGCCTATTAGTATTGATCTGACCCTCCGTTTAGCATGAATCAAGTATTTTTAATCAAGAAAAATATTTTACTTCATTCAATAAATCATTTTTCTGGGTGTGGGGTTCTCCACACTTGGTAAGACCTCTTCTGTGAACCTCTTCTGTGAGTCGCACAACTGGTCGAGGGTTTGATGCCGGAACATGTCGGCGGAAGCGCATGATTCTGGGAGCAGCGCCTCTGCTCTCGCGACCGTGCACGTCTCACGCCTCTGGGTGCAGCCGAGAGGTCCTCCGAATCCTTCGCCGCCATTTGCATATCGCGGTCAAAGTGACGTAACGAGGAGGGCGGCTCCTCGTGTGTGCCCCCGGCGACTCCCGGCAAACTCGCAGGGAGCGCAGAGGCAACTCAGGGGCAACGCACAGGCATTTCGCAGACAAATGCCAGGCAACACACAGGCAGCAACTCGCCTCGCAAGACAAACCCCAGGCAACGCACAGGCAACTCGCAGACAAACCCCAGGCAACTCGCAGACTAACCCAAGGCAACTCACAGGCAGCAACTCGCCTCGCAAGACAAACCCCAGGCAACGCACAGGCAACTCGCAGACAAACCCCAGGCAACTCGCAGACTACCCCAAGGCAACTCACAGGCAGCAACTCGCCTCGCAAGACAAACCCCAGGCAACGCACAGGCAACTCGCAGACAAACCCCAGGCAACTCGCAGACTACCCCAAGGCAACCCGCAGGCAACTCGGAAGACAACCCCCACGGAACTTGCAGGCAACTCACAGGCAACTCGCAGACTACCCCAAGGCAACCCGCAGGCAACTCGGAAGACAACCCCCACGGAACTTGCAGGCAACTCACAGGCAACTCGCAGACTACCCCAAGTCAACTCCACTGTTATTCAACGAATGTGACGTCATATTCGTTTGAATGTGAATTTTGTCACGTTCGTTTAAATACGATGTCACATTCGTTTGAACGTGACACGGCCGTTAAATTAGGGTGCCACATTCGTTTGAACGTGGGTCAACATTTAAACGAATGTGACGTCATATTCGAACGAACGTGACAAAATTCACATTCGAACAAATATGACGTCACATTCGTCGAATAACAATGCGCTCTTCGACATACGGTTTGTCTGTCCTGTGTGGTATGACGGGTATGATGGGTACGCCCTCCCCTCGCCCCCGCATCGGACAAGAAAGCCCCCTTTTGGCTGATGTCATTAGCGTGGCCTCGTTACTTACGGCAATTACCTACCCGCTGGCTGGCTCATCAGGGCCACGCCGCACCTGGCCCTCTCTCTGTCTCTTTCTCCCTCTGTCTCTCTCTTTCTCTCTCTCTCTCTCTCTCTCTCTCTCTCTCTCTCTCTCTCTCTCTCTCTCTCTCTCTCTCTCTCTCTCTCTCTCTCTCTCAGTGCCACAGAAAACGAGGCCTGCGCGTTGACTTTAGATTTCATTTTCATTATTTGCGGAAGGCTCGGGTGCGGCGCTGCTGCGTTCAACTGGAAGAGTGCCTTCCTTCCCCCTTCCCCCTCTCTCTGATGGCGGCGTTTGTTTGTTTTCAATCTCGGCCGCACTTTGACGGCGACCGCTCCATGATCGTCGCCGCGCACAAATCAAGGACATTAGATTTGTTATTGTTGAACATAGGAGAGCGGCAGCAGACTCGCGCTGAGATAGAAAATACTCGGTTACAACGATAACAACCTAGATCGACGTGAGGTGATATTTTAATCCTTAACTGCGGCGGTCAATTTTGTGAATTGACGCATTGGTGCACACTGCAAATCTAAAGGCGATACTTGAGTATCTTTTTTGGCGATACAATTGAGTATCGCCAACAAACGGCCTGACCGAAATATCATGCCTTCAAAACGGCGATACACGAAATATCGCCATAATTTGGCGATTTTTCGGAGTATTGCCAAGATTTTGCAACAAACTTTGAACGACTTAAGGGGACTGCTTCATTGTTTATTGCCAGATTTTGGCGGTACTCGAAAGAATCGCCAAATTTAGGCGATACTTTTGTGTATCACCGTTTTGAAGGCGTGATATTTCAGTGAGGCCATTTGTTGGCGATACTCAATTGTATCGCCAAAAAAGGTACTAGAAGTATCACCTATGGATTTGCAGTGTATTGGTTTGTCTTACATCGCCCGCCCCGCCTGCCTCGCCTGCCGAGGTAGCAGTGCACCCAGAGAAATGAATTCTAGATTCTTGATCCTTTCAAGAAATGTTTCTTGATTCAAGAAAAAAATTCTTGGCTCAAGAAAAAAATTCTTGGCTCAAGTAAAAAAGTCTTGAATCAAGAAATATTTCTTGAAAGGATCAAGAATCTAGAATTCATTTCTCTGGGTGTGCGATGATGAAGTCATTAAAGGGTCGGAACCACGCGTGACTGCGAGGAGCCGCTGCTTTGATGGGTGAGGTGTGAGTGTCACGTGTCCCGGAGGTCGGCAACGAGGTTATCGCCGACCTTGGCAGCGCTATGCCGCGCCTGGAGGTGCCCCGGTCAAAGGGGAGAGACGCACAGTGGGCCAGAAGACCGGTGGAGACGGTCGAAATGCCGGACGTTTTGAGCTCCAGAGTCGCTAAATGGACCAACCGTGTGGACACCCTCAATAATCGATTACTCTCTGAACGCGGAAGCAATAATTGGTGGGTTCACACGTTGTCCTTAGAAGGGCAGTGAATAAGTATAGGGCTTCCAGGCAAATTTTTAATGCCCCTCGAAAGGCATTACTGTTAGAAAAAAAGTCTGAAAACTCGGACCAAGTTTGTCAGAAGTTATTAACAGAATTGTGGTCTGAAAATTCAGACCATTTAGATGGTCTGAAAATTCTGAACTGGAGAGTCTTGAATTTCAGATTAGGTGGTCTAAAAATTCCGACCTATAGAAGTTGCTGATATTAGGATCCATGACATGTGAAATAAAACATTGGAATCATTTATGTATGTTGCACTCGCGAGAGGACAACGAGTAAAAATTGTATTTGGAAAGGAGATTCACGGTAAAACTCGGTCCTGATTTTCCCAGGTCCGTCCTGGTTTCTCCTATACTAAATGCATAGGAAAACCAGGACCGAGTTTTACCGTGTTCTGCTGAGTACTTTTTCCTGACACTTAAAACTGGCCTATGCTTTTAGATAGGACTAACTGAGTGTATTGTAGCGTGTACTTGCAGGCACACTCTTATTTAGCGTGTACTTGCCAGGCACACTCTATTTTAGCGTGTGCCTAACACGTATGCTGTAAATAAGAGTGTACTTGCAAGCATGCTCTTATAAGAGTGCACTATGTTCACACTTCAGTTTGCAGTGTACTACTGTGAAAACTGGGGTAACTTGAGACAACTTTGGGGTAACTTGAGACACACTTGAAAACACCTGTTTGTCAATAAGAAAGCTATCATCAAAAAAGCCGATGTTCTTTTTTTTTTGTTGATACCATTTTTAGACGTGCAGTGGACATGCAGGAGAAATTCTCGATTAATAAAGTGGTGTTCTATGAATTGCGGATTGCACCAATTAGTTCATGGACGCACCTAACTGCATTAAATTAAGTGTGTGAGCGCTCACATCAGGAAAGGTGGGGAGGGGAGAGTACGGAGTTTCCAAATGGAGTGGTGCGTCTGTCCGTTCGCTTGGTGTGTTAGTTTTGTAGCGTGCTCACAGTGGGCCTGCGTGAGTGTTTCTGCGTGCCAGCAGTGGGAGAGAGAGAGAGAGAGAGAGAGAGAGAGAGAGAGAGAGAGAGAGAGAGAGAGAGAGAGAGAGAGAGAGAGAGAGAGAGAGAGAGAGAGAGAAAGAGAGAGAGAGAGAGAGAGAGAGAGAGAGAGAGAGAGAGAGAGAGAGAGAGAGAGAGAGAGAGTCAGTGCATAGGAACATATGCGAGGGTTGTGTGAGGTGAGAGCTGAAAGTGGGATTTGCAGTGGTTGTGATGGCCCGAATCAAATAGGCCTGTCCATTAATGATGGCGGGCTGGCACGGCCGGGCACCGCAGTGCTGTTTGCGACAGAGGTGAAGGTGATTGTTGGACTGTTGCTGCTCTAGTGGGGCGCTCATCGACAACAACAACCACCTGCACTCGAGTGACTTTTTTCAAAATGTCAGAAACCCGTCTGAAATTCTGATCAAAATTCGAGCTTGCGCCATTTCTGTCGTATCATGGGACATTTCTTCGTAAGACATTTAGAGTGTATCGAAAGCTGAGGACGCAAGCGACGTTAAGATTCACACTAAATTAATTTGTACAATTTTTGTTCAAAGCTTTGAACAAAGTTGCGCATACATAACTTTTGCACTACTTTGTGCGCAGAATCGCTCAAATTCGTGTGAATTTTTGCACAAATTCGTGTAAAAGTTTGCACAAATTTTGTGCGAAACGGACGTATGCGCAACTTTGTGTAAAGCTTTGTACAAAATTATACAAATACATTTAGAGTGTTCCTACAGCGCGACGCAACCTGCAAGGTCGGCTGACCATTCACTTTTCTCTTACGAATGAACAAAAATGAACCAGCACGCGGTGCGTTTCCCTTTTAATTTTGGAGGGAAACCAGGAAAGAAACAGAATGAACGAGGAAAGCTTTTGTGCGTGTGATGCAGGGGGCAGGTCACCCAGTCCGCACGGATTGTGGGGGAAGAAAGACGGCCGCTGCATGGTCCAGTCCCCTCCGCACACGCACACACACGCTCTCTCTCTCTCTCTCTCTCTCTCTCTCTCTCTCTCTCTCTCTCTCTCTCTCTCTCTCTCTCTCTCACACACACACACACACACACACACGACACACGGAGGCGCACCCACCGGCACACTCACCCTCACCGCAAATGGCTTCCCTTTCAGCGGCTTGCCTTTCCTTCTCTGGCCCACTGTGCCGCCATGCCGCGGCACCTGCGCTTGTGAAACTGAGGAAGGTCAGGCGTTCCATATTTCATGTGCGGGTTGAAGCACGTGGCCCGGCCGCACAGTGGAACAGCCAGGAGACCGGCGCAGGCGGCCGAAACTCTAGACGCGCCTTGAGCTCCAGAGTTGCTAAATGAGACTCGAACCGAACGTGTCACCCCACCATTGGATTTCTCGTTTTGGGGAGCTAGCCACCGGTAGGGTCACTTGGTCGGTTCAAGCTCCAAACGCGTCCGGGATTTGGACCACCTCCACCGGCCTTCTGTCCCACTGTGGGCCGTGCCTGCGGGTCTAGCGGTGGCAACGCATAGGGGTGGGGTGGGGGGAGGGGGAGGGGGGAAGAGAATGCGCTGCATCGACAACGAGGTCTCGCTGCTGCAAGCCGATGCTGTGTCACGGAGGGATGCTCTGTGCAGCGGCTTTGTCCCGGCGTATGTGCTGCGGTTCCTATGCTACGCATTGCATGTTTGAAACAATTTTGTATGTGGCACAACCTAATGGGGCATGCATGCGGAATTCTTCGATCAAATTATTAGTGCGCAGAATGGCATAAATTCGGGCGGAACGCGACGGAACGTCGCGAAAATATGTACGACAAACACGCATACAGAAAATTGTGTGAGACCACGTGCAAAAATTGTGCAAAGGATTTAAGTGTGTGTTGGGCCGGTGGTGGTTCGGGCCATCTCTGCCCCGCCGCCGCGACTCTGTCGTACTTGCTGAATTGTATTGACTGTTTGTGCCCGCGGAGTGGGCCTTGCGTCTGAAGGGCGCTGCCTCCGGACAGTGGGCCAGAAGACCGGCGCAGGCGGCCGAAACTCTACACGCGTTTTGACCTCCAGAGTCGCTACAGTGGACTCGAACCGAACGTGTGACCCCTTCAATGGATTGCTCTCCGAACGAGGAATCCATTAGGGGGAGAGGGTCACACGTTCGGTTCGAGTCCTGCTCAGCGACACCGGTCTGGAGCTCAAAACCCGTCCGGTATTTTGACGGCCTCCACCCGTCTTCTGGCCCACTGTGCTCCGCGCCCTCGCCGCTCGGCTCGTCCCAGGCGGGCGGGCCGCGCCCCGGACAAGTTTTCCCCCCTCTAATAAGATAAACGCGGAGAGCGACCCCTGCGGGGCTGCGTCCCCCTTTCAAAGTGGCGCCCCGTCCCCCCTCTCCATCTCGGCTAGCTCGGTGTGCCCTCATCGACGGCTTTGGTTATCATCCCCCCCCCTTCCGCCACCCTCACCCTGACCGCACACGCAGCCTTGCCCCCCCCCCCCCACCCCCTTCCCTCTTCCTGCCCGCGGTTCCTTGCTCTCTCCGCCCCCACCCCCCTCCTCCCCCGACCCGTTGGCCCGCGTCTTGCTTCAATAACAGCCACGCCGATAATCCTTCTTCCTATCTTCTGGTTCAGCTGGACTGTCTGATCCAACGGCGCGCCGCCTCGTCTCCGGACTTTGTAACACGAATACTTCACCAACAAAAGAAAGAGGAAAAATATTCTAAAAGTCGGCATGCCAAACTCTTGTTTTTTTTTTAGTAGAAGTTTTTAACCAACTTTGTTAACATTTGATTAAATTTCTGTGACGTCCTCGGAATTTCTGATATTTTTTCCAGGATGTAATCAAGTTTCAACCAAAATTGATCTAAACTCTTTTTAACTCGACTCACATTCTCGTTCATTTATTTTCTTTTATTTTACTTTTGCGAAATCAGTCATTTCCCCTCGCTTTTCACTGCATCCATCTCGCGGCGTCGCACTCTCACGCACTCATGTCGGCAGTTTTCGCAGCAAATGCATCATTTGCGTGATGGAAGTAAAGGTGTAACTAGAAAAGAAAAGGCGCTCAAAGTGCAAAACAAACTCCGCCTGCCTTCTTCTCTTCTCGTGCCGCGTGGCGCGCGCCGTGGAAAACATTGCAGCATTTACGAAGTTTATCCTGCGAGGGCCTCGGCCAGCCTGGGCCATCGCGCTGGCAAGTGCACTGGTAGAAAAATGTACGGGACAGGTACGGAACATGTCTGGTCAACAACGTGCCTGGACAGTCCGTACTTGCCAAGTACGGAACGTTCAGTACTTTTTCCCGTACCCGTTTACATAAGCTTAAATAATGGAACAGGTGCGGACGTTCCGTACTTTCGTCCGTACTTCCGTACTATATTCTTCAGTGCATTTTCCGTACAAAAGTACAGAAATTTTTACAGTTTGGCCCGGAGCAGTCACTGGAGGCGGCGAAGCGCGGGGCAGCGCACAGTGGGCCAGAAGACCGGCGCAGGCGGCCAAACTCTAGACGCGTTCTGAACTCTACAGTCCTACAGTCAGACTCGAACTGAATGTGTGACCCCACCGATGCACCCCTCGTTCGTAGAGCAATCGATTGTTGAGGTCACGCGTTCGTTTCGAGTCCCATTTACTGACTCTGGAGCTGACAACCCGTCCGGGATTTTGACCCTTTCCGGTCTTCTGGCCCACCGTGCAGCGTCCGCCGAAAGACATCGCCACCAAAGTTTGAATGGCGCGCGATGTGACGAGCCATGGCGCCCTGGCCGGCGAGTCCTCGTGCGTCGGCCACCCAGCCACCGCGAACAAGCCAACAGTATTGGCGGTCGGGGCGCCGCGGGCAGCACTCGGGGAGGGCGGTCTCCAGCACACAGTGGGCCAGAAGACCGGCGCAGGGGGCCAAAATTCAAGACGCGTTTTGAGCTCCAGCGCCGCTAAATAGGACTCAAACCGAACGTGTGACCCCACCAATGGATTTTCCTTTCGGAGAGCAATCCGTTGATGGGGTCACACACGTTTCGTCCGAGTCCCGTAGCGACTCTCACTGTTATTCAACAAATGTGACGTCATATCCGTTCGAATGTGAATTTTGTCACGTTCGTTTGAATACGAAGTCTTACTTGTTAAAACGTGACACGGCCCTTAAATAAGGGTGTCACATTCGTTTTAACGTGCGTCAACATTCAAACGAATATGACGTCACATTAAAACGAACGTGACAAAATTCACATTCAAACGAATATGACGTCACATTCGTTGAATAACAGTGCTGGAGCTCAAAACGCATCCGGGATTTTGCGCCTCTCTCTGCCGCGGTCTTCTGGCCCACCGTGAGCCGCTCTCCTGTCATGTGATTCATCGGCATATCGCGATTCAATTTCTTGAATAATCGATCAGATCATATTTGGAACTGCGACGAAGGGTGCGCATTTCTCAATTCCTTCTCCGAATTTTCTTCGCAATACAAACCGAAGCTTTTGGTTTTACGACTTCTCGGCATTTCTCAGCGGAACATTGAGGGTGCAGTAGATTGTGGGTTCGCTGGCTGTATTTTTCCTTTGGCGTTCCAGGTCCCGCCCAACGGCTGTCTCGCCAGAGTACGTCGCACTGTAAGCTAGAGGAAGCCGTAATGAATGCACTGTAGAAATAGTTTCGTAACAAAGAAATATGCTTCGTGTTACGAAGCAATTTGCTTCGTAGATGATTTTACAATGATGCCCGTCATTTCCTTTGCATTCCAAAGCAATATACCTTGTACAATTGAAGCAGTGATATGGGACTCCAGACTCAACCACATAACTATAATTTGTTGCCACGATGGAAATTACAGGAAATTACCATTCTAACAAGAAATCGAGGCCGCTGATCAACGATAGGACCAGCGTTGGGGACCGATACGGTGCGCGGCGCGTCTCTCTCTCTCTCTCTCTCTCTCTCTCTCTCTCTCTCTCTCTCTCTCTCTCTCTCTCTCTCTCTCTCTCTCTCTCTCTCTTGCGTGATAGAGACGTGATAGGGTACGCTGCGGTTTGGGGTGTAGGTAGCCTCGTGCCGCGGGACAACCCCAATCACAGGCAACACTGTGCCAACTACAAAGCCCTTCGCGACAATCACATGGAAATGAGCGGGCCCTTGCAGGTCCTTGTTGTAGGGCCGTTGTATTGTGGCGCCGAAGGGCGGCCAGACTAGACATGCAGACAGGTGCACTGTTCAACCCAGAACTCCACACATCGAGGGGAGTGGCTCACAGCGTGCCGCTATCTCTCGGCATGGTCTCGGCATGGTCCAAACGTGGAGAACTCCACACTGTAGGTAGGTATGGATGATGTGGGCACTGCGAACTCTGCACTATCAACTGTAGGGACTGAAAATTCCAAACGCTTAAAATACTTACAAGGCATTTTTAGCATACATAATACAAACTCATTTACTTTGTTATGCTAAGGAATAGTTCGTAAATTACGAAGTTTTTTCTAGGGAAGCTTATGTAGGCTCAAAATAATCAAAATACCTAACAAGCTGTTTTTCTTTGTAAAGCCTAAAATTAGTTTGTAAGGTTTTCTCAGTGCACACCTCCGCGTTTCTTCACACTTGGTTTTACCATGATAGAAGGCCCCGCGTCCGTGTTTGCTGAGTTCATGATTTGTTCTTGATTGACGCGTCGTCATCTGGTCCCTGAAACGGGACCGCGGCGGCAGCCGGGCTGGCAGCGCACAGTGGGCCAGAAAACCGGTGGCCCACTGTGCGGGTGTGGCGGCCCGGCCCGCTGCTGAGGAAGTAATCTAAGATCTTGCTTGGCTGCGGCGCTGCGTGCCCCTCGGTCGGTCCAGCCGGCCTCTTTCTGGGCGCTCGCCAGCGGCGCGCCATCATGCAGGCAGTGCCGCCGCGCGCCAGGAAAAGCTATTAAAAAGGGATTATTTTTTATTTATTTTTATTTTTTTTTCCAAATTGGCAAACTGTTTCATTTTTTACAGACCTTATTTATTTTTAAAACATCAAATTTCTTTACATCTTTCTTTTTAAAAAAAATATGTATTGTGAAGTGTCCCAAACGTCCTTTTTTACAAAGATTCCGTCCGGTTTTTATATTTCAGAATCAATTTAGACCGGCACGATTCAAATAGATATTTAGTATTATTTACATGTTTTTACATAACTTAAACATTTTGTTTTGAACTGTAGCTGTCCCATTGTAGAACGTGAAGTTCGCTCGCCCTAGCACCGTGCCACCCCGACGCACGGCAGAAACGGTTCCGGGTTTTCCCCGCTGTAGTCTATGGCAAGCGATGGCTGGGAAGTTCTCGAAAAATAAAAACAGGAACCGTTTTTGCTGTGTGCGGTTACGCTTTGCTGTCGCTTTTGCGAGTCCAGCCGTGCGATTGATTCTGCGCCTCTGTATTCATGGCGCCGCTTGCCGCATTCTTGTCGCCGAGAGATTCTCTCCCCCACTCCCCCTTCCTCCGGACTCTTTCCCTTCCGCCTCCACGCTCCACCGTGGGCCAGAAGACCGGCGCAGGCGGCCAGAACTCTTGACGCGTTTTGAGCTCCAGAGCCGTCGAACAGGACTCGAACCGATCGTGTGTCACCCCACCAACGGATTTCTCTCCGAACGAGGAATCATCCATTGGTGGCGTCACACGTTCGGTATTCCAGCCCCGTTTAGCGGCTCTGGAGTTTAAAACGCGCGTCCAGAGTTTTGGCTGCCGAGATCGGTCCTCTGGCCCACTGTGCGCTCGTCTGCATGCGCCTCGAGATGGTATGGGAGGGTCTTTATCGAGACAATTGCGGGAACAGCCGGGGCTTGTCGCAGCCACGGCTCGCTGCACCAAGCAAGGAGGGTAAGGAGGGGGGGGGCGTCTCTAATGAGCACACACGATCGCAAGTCCAACAAGCAGAGAGAGAGAGAGAGAGAGAGACACACACGACAGAGAGAGAGACACAGAGAGGGAGACAGAGCGGAGAGAGAGAGAGAGAGAGAGAGAGAGAGAGAGAGAGAGAGAGAGAGAGAGAGAGAGAGAGAGAGAGAGAGAGAGAGAGAGAGAGAGAGAGGGGGAGGGAGAGAGACACACACACGACAGAGCGAGAGACACAGAGAGGGAGACAGAGCGAATGAGAGAGAGAGAGAGAGAGAGAGAGAGAGAGAGAGAGAGAGAGAGAGAGAGAGAAAGAGAGAAAGAGAGAGAGAGAAAGAAAAAATGAGAGAGAGAGAGAGAGAGAGAGAGGAGAGAGAGAGAGAGAGAGAGAGAGAGAGAGAGAGAGAGAGAGAGAGAGAGAGAGAGAGAGGGAGCGACCACCGCGTCAGCTCGAGGCGCCGATCCAAAGCCCCTGTCAACAGGCGGGTAGGCAACGCGGCCGCGCCCGTGCGCAGCGCGTGGCCTATGCTGTGCTCGTCGGGTGGACTAGTCAAAGGAAGTCCTTGCTAAGCCAAATTTTTTTCCTTAATAATATTTTTTTTATTTATTTTTTTACTTCCGCCCAAACGGGTACTTTTATAATCCGAAGCAAAATTCCGTTCGTGCAATGCTTGTGCTGTTTTTTTTCCCCTTTTTTTGCATGATGCTTGCAAGTTAATTCTTCGGAACTCCTGTGTCGGAGTGCGCCTCACTTGACTAGTAATACGCTCCATTTGTGTTCATATAATGAGATGCAGTGGGGCCTTCATATTACCTGGAAACGAAATCCCGCATCGCCGTCCGACCGCAGACCTGGACACGAAACGTGGCCATGTTTCGAACGAGTTTGACTTATTGCGCTTCCTCTCTCCCTCAAGCGAATACAGATTTCTGGGTACCAGTGATGGAGGACGAGTTCGGGGTAGTCTGCCCTCAAAGGGCTGACTTGCTGCCTCCGACCGCGGTTTTGAGTCTTCCCCGAAATCGTTATTTCCAGTCGCGTGGCCGGCTTTGGAGGCTGCGCGCTGCGTGTGATGTCTCGTTTCTGAGAAGGGCAGGTCTGGCTCTGTCGCCAGCCCCCTTAACGTCGCAACAAGAAAATTGACTCTATTCCCTGGTGAAAATTTTTGAAGACATTTTTGCTAAGATGTTTCAAACTCTACTTTTCTTTCAATTATCAATCTTCACTGTGAAACCAAACGTGGACAACTCCACACTTGAAACGCGGAGTTGTGGAATTTTCAGTCTCCACGTTTGGAAGTGCAGAGTAAGCGGTCTCCACACTTCAAGTGTGGAGTTCTCCACGTTTGCACCATGCCAAGAGATGAGGGCTCCGTGAGCTACTCCACACACAAAATTTACATTCGAACGAATGTGACGTGTCACAGAAAATTGCACGCCTCCGCATTTCAAGTGCGGCGTTCTCGACACTTGGCAGTGCCGCTGCCGTGCCCCGCTCCGTCCGGCACGTCCGCTGTCGCGCCGCCACCCGTCCCGCCAGCCTATCAGGGCGAGCCGACGCACAGTGGGCCAGGAGACCGGCGCAGGCGGCCAAAACTCTAGACGCGTTTTGAGCTCTTGAGTCGCTAAACAGGAGTAGAACCGAGCGTGTGACCCCACCAATGGATTCCTCGCTCGGAGACCATTCCATTGGTGGGATCACACGTTCGGTTCGACTGCCATTTGTTAATGCGTAGCAAATGACATCGGACTTTGTTCTTAGGACCCATCACCCAACCTTTTTTTCGGTGATACTTTTTCTACCGCCGAAAATCGGTGAGATGTCTCACCCTTTGAATTTAAGCGTGGCGCGAGCCACGTGCGTATGTGCGTGCGCGTCCCGAGTTATGCGTACTCTGGCGGGCTCCTTTGCATCGACTGGTGCCGCCCTACCGTTGCCCCTATTTCATCTGCGAAGCCCCAAAGCCTGAACCCCGAACCCTGGCGAGCAGCCGGGCCCCGCAGCCGGGCCAAGCCAGGCCCACTGTGCGCCCCGGGCCGAGGGCGGCCGAGCCAGGCCGGCCAGAATCTACTGCTGCGCGCCGTAAGTTACTGCTGACCATTTCGGCTGCAGCTTCCCAGCCGCTGGGCCACCCCACCCCACAGTGGGCCAGAAGACCGGTGGCGGCAGTCAAAATTCAATTCCAGACGCGTTTTGAGCTCGCGAGTCGCCTAAATGGGACTCGAATTAAACGTGCGACCCCCCACCGATGGATTCCCAGTGCGGACTGCAATCCATTGGTGGGGTCACACGTTCGGTTCGAGTCCTGTTTCGCGCTTTTGGAGCTCAAAACGCGCCTAGAGCTTTGACCGCCTGTGCCGGTCTTCTGGCCCACTGTGCGCTTTGCCCGGCCGCCGGGCCCGAGGCCGGGCCTCCCCGCCCACGCACTCGCAGCACGCGCGCTCTATCTCACACTCGATCATGGAAAAAGGTCCATATTGCGGCACTTCCCTGTCGCCGTTTATGGAGAGCAGCGGCACTCCGCATCCTCGCGCATGAAATGTCTTTGTGCAAATTTCGTAAGGAACACTACAATGTTTTTTTTTTTTTTTTTTTGTTTTTGTTTTGTTCCGATGTACTTTTTGTATAAATTTGTACATAATTCTACACGGAAAAAATAGAAGAATATATATGCACTTTTTGTATGAAAATTAGACACGGCAAAAAAGGTTCCTGGTTTTCCCAGGTACAGACATACGCGATTTCCAGGGAAGTTTATGCAGGAACTGCTTTTGCCGCGTAAACAGAAATCTTAATTTTCGTTCATATATGAACCATGCATGTGCCACGTCTGTCTCTCTCCCACTCCCCCCCCCCTCTCTCTCTCTCTCTCTCTCTCTCATCTCTCTCTGGGCCGCACCGCGTGGACGTACACACGGCCAGGCACGCGCACGAACACAGGCAAACGCACACACGTGTACGCAAGATGTTTAAGTGGTAGATTTGTGAAGTAATATGAACTCTACGTGTGGGGTGGAAAAGGGAGGGGGGAGGTCGGCACGTCTACAGACCGCTGCAGATACACTTCCGCGTGGCACGCCTCCACCCCGCCCCAACCCACCCCGCCCCAACCCACCCCGCCCAAGGAGCAGGGGAGGAGCGCCGTCCTACGAGGGGAGAGAGGCAGATTACGTCCAGACGGCCCGTCCAAGGACCCTCCGGCTCGCAGCTCCATTCCTCCGGGCTCTCATACCTTGCAGGCCAGTCGGTGCGGTTGACGTGGTACTGCGGCGTCAAGGAAACAGCGCGCCGGGATGTGATGAGCTAGGGCGGCCTGCACAGTGGGCCAGAAGACCGGCGCAGGCGGCCGAAACTCTAGACGCGTTTTGATCTCCAGAGTCGCTGATGACAGGACTCAAACGAAACGCGTGACCCCACCAATGGATTCCTCGTTTCGAGAGCCATCCTTTGGTGGGGTCACGCGAACGGTTCGCGTCCCATGCAGCGAGTCTTGAGCTCAAAACGCGTGCAGAGTTTTGGCCGCCTGTGCCGGTCTTCTGGCCCACTGTGGGCTGCGGCAGCGCAGGTTGGTCGGATCGAGCCGGTCGGCAGGGCAGGCGCACTCTTCGTTGATCACCGTCACGTAGTTGTATACATTCCACTGGCTCGGGTGCACGCTGTAGGAAAGTTTTGCTCGTTTGGCAAAAATAAAATAAAAAAAAAAAAATAAAAATGGGTGTGTATGTACTGTGGCGGCGGTGCCGCGGTGCACGGTTTCGCCCCCCTTCCCTCCCCCTCGGCCAGCTCGGCCGGGCTTGACCCTCGACCTCAGCCACGTCTCTGTGGCCGGCGAAACTATTGGACGGGTGACGCATTTTGGAGTACCCTATCGGCCTTCCAGTGCCTTACAAGTGACTTCAATGTTTACGCCTAAAACCCAAAGGCGGTAAAATTACCACTTTCGAGGGCGGTAATTTTGCTACGGGCGGAAACCAATTTTAGCCGCCTTTCCGAGGGCGGAACAAATATTGCCACCCTTTACAGGCGGTAATTTTACCGCCTTTCAATGCTGTACACCCAGAGAAATGAATTCTAGATTCTTGATCCTTTCAAGAAATGTTTCTTGATTCAAGAAAAAAATTCTTGGCTCAAGAAAAAAATTCTTGGCTCAAGTAAAAAAGTCTTGAATCAAGAAATATTTCTTGAAAGGATCAAGAATCTAGAATTCATTTCTCTGGGTGTACCGCCTTAAATGCTCCGTTAGGTGCCTTCCAAACAGAGCATTTAGGGCGGCACAGCTTTAAAAGGCGGTAAATTTACCGCCTGAAAAGGGAGGTAATGTCTGTACCGCTTTTCAAGGGCGGTAATTTTTTACCACCTTTTTAAGACCCTGTGTACCGCCTTTCGATTTTGGGTGTACGCTTGTGAGTGTTTACGTTCGCCCTTCTTGGCTGATAGCGACGCCGCAAGATACTAAGGAAACGGTGGCTTCGCAGCTACAACTTGAAAATTCCCGACTCGACCCGCTTCTTGTCAACTATTTCTTCTCTGTCAAGTTTCCGGCGGCAATCGAGTTTACGGTGCGTCATTGTGTTAACAAGACACCGTTCTTCACCGGCACATTAACAAAACTTTTATTCATCAATTAGTGCAACAAATCGTACTATTTTTCCCCTGCCCGTTATTTGGCTCAGTGCCGGAGGATGTCTCCCGATTCCGCTAATGTATATAAAACGCGGCGGGGACTAATCTAATGTGCCGGCGTGCTTGGGGCGGCCTCGGGCGGACCGGGCTGGGGCGGGGCGGGGTGGGGCGGGGCGGGGTGGCCCGGCCGCGGCTCTGAGATTGGAGAGTGGCGCGGCTGCCTGCAGGCCTCGGCCGCCCCGCCCCACCCCGCCCTACCCCGCCCCATCCCGCCCCGGCCCAGAAGTTGGCCCTGAATCAACGCGGCACGGCCGACGCCCCACCCGCTGTTTCATTAGAGTGCCACCCAAAGCCGGGCGGCACACAGTGGGCCAGAAGACCGGCGCAGCAGCCGGCGAAAACTGTACGCGAGTCGCTAAATGTTACTCGAACCCGAACGTGTGACCCCACCAATGGATTGCTCTCCAAACGAGGAATCTGCTGGTCGTCATACGATCGGTTTCAGTCTTGTTTAGCGACTAAGGAGCTGAAAACGCGCCTAGGGTTTCGGCCGCGTGCGCCAGGCTTCTGGTCCACTGTGAGGCGCGGCGGGACCAGCGCAGCGCGCAGGCGAGGCCCCGGAAGGGCTCTTCACTCTCCAAATCATGCGCGCGCGCGCGCGCGTGTGTGTGTGTGTGTGTGTGTGTGTGTGTGTGTGTGTGTGTGTGTGTGTGTGTGTGTGTGTGTGTGAGAGCGCGGTCAGTCGTGTGAAACTTGGCGAAAGTGACGTGATTGCGGGTTGTTGGTTAGAAAACCAATAAGCTAGGTGGATCTTTCCTCCGCTGTTAGACTACGCGGAAAAGAGAAGATAGTTGGTCAGAACAACGATGGGTCCTAATGAAAAAGTGCGATCTCCAAACGACGCGCAAAGAAAGTTCGATCTCCTATGCCTGGCCATAGGAGATCGAACTTTCTTTGCGCGTCGTTTGGAGATCGCACTTTTTCAATAGGACCCATCGACAATCGGAATGAGTTCAAGTAAACTTAAGTTGAAAATTGGCCGTGACGAGCATTTATATTCTGATCCGGGTGCTCACAGGTGATTGAGGGTCGATCCTAACCCAACGTTCGTCTGAGGCACAGCCCATCGACAAACTCTATCTCCGTACAATCAAACCCTGACAGCACCGACACAACTTTTTTTTCGTGCACTTTGTAGGAGTTTGTTGGGCTAAATGCAGCCATCAACACTCTCGTGCACACAGGTAAACAAATCACACCTCGTGACAGCGCGCGCGTTAGCCCCATTGAAAAGCCCCGACTTTCAGCGCTTTCATGGAAACGCTTTAAATGTATGGACGCGTTCTGAGTGTGTGTTGTGCGCGTGATGGCATTGCTGTCGTGCTTCGTTTCGTGACTTCTTCCTCTCTGTCGCTTCGCTCGCAAACGCGACTGCTCCGGTATTTCCTCCCCCCACCTCTCTCTCTCTCTCTCTCTCTCTCTCTCTCTCTCTCTCTCTCTCTCTCTCTCTCTCTCTCTCTCTCTCTCTCTCTCTCTCTCTCTCTCTCTCTGGCACGCTGTGGCGCATGCCAGTCGCGGCACCTGACGCCGGCTTTCAGGCGCGCTGCCACCTCTGATGCGGGAAGGGGAATTAGAACATCGCCGGCGTCCCTTTTTAATGAGCCGGCTGGCCCCTCCGCCTCGGTGTCAAGTTGTCGTTCCGGTTCAAAAACCTCTCTCGACGAATGCCGAGCCGAGCGCCGAGCTGAGCGGGCGGTCAAAATCCCGAGCGCGTTTTGAGCTCCAGAGTCGGGACTCGAACCGAACGTCGTGACCCCCACCAATGGATTTGCGTTCCGAAGAAAGAATCCGTCGGTTGGGTCACACGTTCGGTTCGAGTCCCATTAAGTAACTCTGGAGCTGATAAAACGCGTCTAGAGTTTCAGCCGCCTGCGTCGATCTTCTCGCCCACTGTGCAGCGCCGAGCCGAGCGTGGAGCACCCAATGCCGCCCGTTTGAAACCCCCTCGCGGGCGAGGAGGCATAGCAGATGCGGCCCGGGCCGTGTTGAATGGTGCCACGCCGCTTTTTTAGCGGATTATAATTTGATGATTTACGGTGGGGGGACGCCGAGGAAACGAAAGGGAAACAAACCGTTAGAAGACGGGAAACTGCGGAGCAAGGTTGGAATGAGGCAAAGTCTTCCCGCCTCCCCCGCGACCCACCTCGCGACCCGCCTCGCGACCGGGGCGGCGACTGCCACAGCGCCCTTCGCAGAGGGTGCTATTTATCTTGCGTAAGATGCTCTCCTCCGCGGAGGGCCCGGGTCCCCGTCAAACACCTCGTCGCTCACCTCACCGAGGGCAGGGCCCGCTGCTGGCCCTCCGCACAGTGGGCCAGAAGACCACCGGTGGAGGTGGTCTAGAGCCGGACGCGTTTTGAGCTCCAGCGTCGCTAAATGGGATGTGAACCGAACGTGTGACCGTATTAATGGGTTGCCTGCCGAACGAGGAATACATTGGTGGAGTCGCACGTTCGGTTTGATCCCTGTTCCAGCGACTCTGGGGCTCAAAGCGCGCCTCGAGTTTGTGCCGCCTGCGCCGGTCTTCTGGCCCACTGTTGCGCCGCCTCATTCCTTTCCCCGATATGGATGCCTGGGCGGGCCACCCTGCGTCCCAAGGATGATGTGTTCTTCGCCATACGGGCGCCGTGGATGCGCTTCACTGGGAGAAGCGGCCGGGTGGGACGAAGGTGAGCCTTTCTGTTAGAAAAAAAAAAAAAAAGACAGAAAGACGAGAAAGAATTGAAAACTGGCCAACGACGCAGTCGAATCACACTCTCAGACTCGGACTGATTTTTTTGGTTCGTAACGTATTAACGTTTGTGCACATTAATTAGCTTATTAACATTTTTATTCGTAACAGTAACATTATAATCAATCAGTCTTGACAAATCTGTTAAGCTTCTTAACGAAATCCTAATAATGTGCACAAACGTCAAGATTATAAATAAAATGTCTGTTGAAGGATGAGAGTGCAAGCAGGGAAAGTAAAATGAACGCTGCATGGAGAGAGCATGCGTAAAGCGACGCGGGTCCGCTCCAGCTCTCGCGTCGCAAATTTTTTGACGGGCCGAAAACACAAACAACAACAGATACAACAACACAAACAACAACAGCAGAGGCGGACTCTGAGGCGGGCGGCGCCTGGGGTGGGCGCCATCTATCTGCCGCGCCATAGAGATTGCCGCGTCCGTAACTTACTGCTACTTTTTTTTTATGTTTTTGTTTTTGCTGTGCACTGCGAACCCAAGTGTGGGATAGGCACACTGTTATTCAACGACTGTGACGTCATGTGCGTTAGAATTATGTGAATATTTTCATGCACTGCAAGGAAAGGTGTGAATAGCACAACAAAAGTACAACACAAACTGTACCATAAAAGTACAACAGGGATTGTAGAACACTGCAAATTGGATGGAAAGACTTCGCGCCTAAATATGGCGAGACATTTAAGTCTCGTTTAGTTTTGGCCAGACCAAAAAAGTCTCGCCATAATTTGGTCGGACAGAAAAGTCTCGCCACCCTTGGGTTAGCAGTGTTGCCGCCAAGGGGTGAGGGGGCAGCGGCCATGATGGCAGCGGCAGTCATCCAGCAGACAGCCTGTTGCGGCCCTCCTTCGGCCCGTCCGTGGCATGGCGGGGAACAGCGGCCCGAAGAGCGCACAGTGGGCCAGAAGACCGGTGCAGTCGGCCACAACTCGAGACGCGTTTTGAGCTCCAGAGTCGCTAACTAGGACTCGACCCGAACGTGTGACCCCACCAAAGGATTGCTCTCCCGACGAGGTGGGGTCACACGTTCGGATCGCGTCCTCGTTCGGCGACCCTTGAGCTCAAAACGCGCGCCTAGAGCTTTGACCGCCTGCACCAGTCGTCTGGCCCATTGTGCAGCCCGCTTCGTCGCTCTGTCCCTCTCGCACCACTTGGAGACGATGGACTATCACTCGCAAAAGAATTGAGACGTAGATACCCCATGCGCAAGAGACTTTAAATGCTGCATGTATGGGAGATCTCTTGGGCATGGAGTATCTAAGGCTCATTTTTTTTGCGAGTGATAGGACATGAGTGAGGAAAGCGGCGGGACGAAATCGCCGCTCGGCCTGCAGGGAGCGGGTAGCATCAGTCGGAGGGATCATCCGCTGAGAAACCGCAGCGGTGCCATCGCTGCTGTGGTGTCTGTGCGACAGCGCGACAGCTCGGCGGGAAGCAGTACAAACACAATAAGGAGGGGACTCAGGGCTGCTTGGTCGCCCGCACCCCTTTGGAAACCGCAGCATCGGGGTGGGGCGGGGCGGGGTGGGGTGGGGCAGGCCAGGGCGGGGCGGAGCGGGGTGCGTCAAATCAAAAGCTCCTCCGCTGGCCGTGCGGTCGTGCGGCCGGCTGCCTATCCACTGGCCGTCGTCGTCAAGAGAGGAAGGGGGTAACCCGGGCCCGCCTGGAGGGCACGCATGACGTCATCCCACTGTAAACAGGTGAAGCGTTTCTCGGAAAGCCGCTGCTCTCTCTCTCTCTCTCTCTCTCTCTCTCTCTCTCTCTCTCTCTCTCTCTCTCTCTCTCTCTCTCTCTCTCTTATACACACACGCAGGCACGCATATTTTACATACAACTACACAAACACTACCCACACACACACTCTCAGCGCGCTACTGACCTTTTGGTCGATTTGTCCGCAGTCATCCAAGTAATTTGTGCAACCATAATACGTACTCTTCGTTTCCTAAGGAACTACTTATGAATTTGTTCAGTAACGTACTGACAATTTAGTTTTGTTAACAATTTTACAAAGCAAATTGGTCATATTTACTTTTAAAAAATACTAAGAGTATGCTTGCTTAAACGAGTACGTAGTTTATTTAGGAAAAAGTCAGTAACGCGCTGAGAGTGTGCGCACACACAAACACACACACAGAGAGAGAGAGAGAGAGAGAGAGAGAGAGAGAGAGAGAGAGAGAGAGAGAGAGAGAGAGAGAGAGAGAGAGAGAGAGAGAGAGAGAGAGAGAGAGAGGAGGAGCGAGCCTGTGACTCAAGGCCGCATAGAGCCTCGCTCGGTGCAGCGAGGCCAAATAAAACATCGGCCAGGTGACAGCCCGTCTCGTCTGAGCGCGCGGAGGCGTGTGTCCCCGTGCCGCTGCGCCGTGCCACTGTGCCGTGTGGGGCCCCCACCCCCACCCCGGCCCCGGCCCCTGCCCGCGACCGCAGGCCGCAGGCAAGTGCAGCGACAGGAGAGCAGAGACAACATTTGCACGGGCCTCATTTCAGCCCACGGCTAAGCCTCCCCGGCCGACGAGCTGCGCGCCTCGGAGGCGCGGCGCACAGTGGGCCGGAAGACCGGCGCACGCGGCCGAATACTCGTGACGCGTTTTGAGCTCCAGAGTCGCTAATTGGGACTGAAACCGAACGTGTGAACCCACCAATGGATTAGTCCTTCGGACAGCAATGCATTGGTGGGGGTGGGGTCACACGTTCGGTTCCAGTCCTGTTGAGCGACTCTGGAGCTCAAAACGCGTCTGGGGTCTCGGCCGCATGGCGCCGGTCTTCCGGCCCACTGTGCGCCGCGTGCAGCACCGACTACATCACGCGCCGCCATTAGCGCGGAGACCTCTGGCAGCGGCCAGCCTGCACTGCAAGAAACAACCGCAACAAAAGTGCAACAAATTCTGGCAAATCTTTCACTCAGTTTTTGTTGTACTTTCGAAGTACAACTATTTTTGTACCAAGTACAACGATTATTGTATACAGTACAATAGGACCCAGTGTCGAAACGGCACTAGTCCAGGTGACGTCGTACTTTCAACAATTCTGATATAGTACTTTCCACAATCATCGTTGTACTTTTTTTCCCACAATCCCTGTCGTATTTTTGTTGTACTATCCACATTTTCTCGTGCAGTGTGGAGTGGAGGCCTCTGGCTGCCTCGGCCCTGCTGGTGGCCGACCCGGCTCGCCGGCCGCATGAATCCACTGCTCTGCCTTCTCTCTCGCACTAATGGGGCGCTGCGAAGGGGGGCGAAAGAGACTCTCGCAAGCATTATGCGGGAGTTCGTTCCTTGTGGGTTACAATTCTTTCTCCGGTGGTTATCGCTTTGCTTTTTCTGTTCGACGGGTTCGAGAAACAAAAGGCTAACTCGGAGCGCATCTTGACTGAGTGCTATCTCGCACTGCTGCACTAACGCTAACTCGAGTCGCCATTTTGGGCACCTGCTTTGACACGCGATATATACCAAACTATTGAGAGTTCAAACTTGTTCCAAGCACTGATGCCAACCTATATTTCAATAAAAAAAAACGCCGTTGCGTCCTTACAGACATCATTATCTAAAATATCAGGCTTCAAAAACGCGAGGTGGAGCGGGGTGCCGAGATGGCCTATAGTGCTGCAGAGCGAGATAGCGCAGAGTCAGGATGCGCTCCGAGTTAGTCTTTTGTTCCTCGAACCCGTCGTGTTGTCTTGATTTCCTGTTGGCACACAGATGAAAGTGTTCGTGAAGCCAGGTTGGGTGTTAAGTCCGTGCCGTGCACACTGCACGAAAAGATGTAGATAGTGCAATAAAAGTACGACAAATATTGTAGAAAAAGAAGTACAATGATGATCGTGGAAAGTACAATCAGAATTGTTAAAAGTACACACTCTAAACGTCTTACAAAGAAATTTCCCATAATACTAAGGAAATGGCGCAAGCATAATACGACGGTGGTTTTTCATCGTATTATGAAGGCTTTTCTTTGTATCTTACAATGAAAAGGCTAAAAAGACATTCGTATTACGAAGATATTCTTCGTATTGTGCTTGCGCCGAATATAATGTAACATACGAATAACATAGGTCAAATTTTGTTGCAACACATTTAGAGTGCAACAATACCTCGACTGGTACCTTTTCGTCACTGGGCCCCATCGCACTTTGTACAAAAATTGTTGTAAAAAAAACCTGACTAAGAATTTGTTAGGTTAGGTTAGGTTACGTGACCCGGTAGCAGGAAGACCGGTTGATTTCCAGGAAAGAGTTTATCGGTTTAATAAAGGCGCCTGGGATTAGCGTGCCGCCTCGCTGGAAGGCGTCATCACCCCGGCGCCGCTTGATTACGCGGAACGCCTCGCTGGAACTCGCCGCCCTCTAGGTTCCGCAACAACAACAACAACACAAGAAAAAGAACAAGAGAAAACACAAAAGAAAAAAGAAAAACAACACACAGAGAATTTTCCCATGCGACAGTTTTCCTCCTCCTTCCCTTCGCGGAGAACACCTATCCTAGTAGTTCAAGCAAATTGTGAGGTGTATATACTGCTTTGTCAAAATATTGCGATGTGTTTTCTTGTTAGTTTCTAAGCTTTGCCCTAAATAATTTTTGAACACAGAAAAAAAAAGTTCAGTCGCCGGAGTCTGGAGGGTCTGTCGCAGGACTCACCTTTTGGTCGATGACCAACTTTTTGTTGTCACGTTCGACCTTCGATTACCACAATCAGGTTAGTTGGTTGCCACAATCAGAAAAAATGGTCACCACGGCCGGATTTCACAATACCGCGACCCTTTCAAATCGCCGTGACCACCCTCTTTTTTTTTTTTTTTTTTTTTTTTTTTCTGGTGAAGTCATTCAATTGTGTTTGTGAGGTCTTTAACTACTTCGTAATGGTTTGAGGGTCTGGACTGCTACAACGTCAGTGTACCAGTGGCGAGTGATCAGCGCGGGGGCGCGGCAGTGGCAGTGACAAACTGGTCGACGCCTACACGTGTCGCCCTGTCTTACACTTGGATAGCAGTGCAGCGCGCTCTCTCGCCCACCGTTCGAGGCAGTGATGAGAAGGGAGCACAGCGCAGGTGCCTTCTCGGCCCTCGGCCCGAGGGGTGCCTCACTTCGTCCAATCAGTGTGCACCCTCAACTCCAGTCACTGCCTTGTTTCAGTCTAGTCACTGAAAAAGCCGGCGTATAACAAAGTAATTTGACCCTAGTTGCAGCATTTTTGTAACGAATTTCTAGAGATTTTTCATCTAATCAAAGTAGAAATTTAGTCTAGTCACCAGTCAGTGCACACTCATTTCCGAAGTGAGGTACCCCTCGCCTCGGCCTCACGTCGCACTGCTGCTGGCCGAACGCTCGGAGAGCACCACGTCGATTGGCGCGGTGCGTTTCAATCCTCTACTTTACGGGAAGGACGAGATGCGTGACGGGCCGCTCCTGCACTGCACACTGGGCCAGAAGACCGGCGCAGGTGGCCATCAATTCTATACGCGTTTTGAGCTCCAGAGTTGTCAAACAGGACTCGCACCGATCGTGTGACTCTACCGATCGATTTCTCGTTTGGAGAGCAATCCATTGGTGGGGTCGCATGTTCCGGTGACGGTTCGAGAGCCATTTAGCGACTCAGGCGCTCAAAACGCGTTCGGGGTTGTGACCGCTTTTGGCCCACTGTGCGGCTCCTACACTGTCAGAAATTTTGTTGTTAATTAACAACAAATCTATTGCTAATTTTTTTCTGACAACAGTTGTTTTTAAACGACAGCAGTCGTTTACGAACAGAGAATGTTGTTGATAAATGACAGTCGGGTCATTCTAAAACAACTTACTTGTTGGAAGACAACTTTTCCGTCGTTTCAGTTTTAAACAAAGATGTTGTAGGAAAACGACCATGTTGTTGACAGTTTTGTTGTTTTCAAACAATCGTTACGGACAGTGTACTTTACACCGTGAAAGCGGGGGAGGGGAGGCACGTGTCGCACAGTGCCTACCTCCCAAGGGGCTTCAGAGTATCATCACTCAGCTAGCTGCTGCTTGAAACGTCCAAAACTTGCCTCACGCAACCCTTGACACGTTCAGGGTCGACATTGATTAATTCGGAGGACAATTCGATGGGTCCGATGTCATTTGCTCCGAATTAATAAAGTCCGGTGTCTTTGGCTGACGATTAACAAAGTCCTATGTCTTTTTCGGGCCGCTTCTTCCTTCCGAACTTTGAACGCGTTCACAAGTTAAGAGGAATAAATTTAGGACTGAGGGTTGATATTTCATAACTCCTACATGTTTTAAGAACCAAACGCGCATAGTATCATGGACCCATTGACCGATCTTCATTGCAAACCAAGGGTAACAAAAGTGAAGGTAGCCGATAACCTGAAAGAGACATAGGACTTTGTTAATCGTCAGCCGAAGACTTCGGACTTTGTTAATTCGGAGAAAAAGACATCGGCCTTTGTTCATAGGACCCATCGAATTGCATTGACGTTTTAGTCTCTAGGGGTTGCAACTAATGTGGGGCAAAGGACCCGCCATCTTCACGACGATTTCTATTCTAAGTTAGAAGGTGGGAAAGGTTGTTAGAATTTCTAACAACCTTCTTAACCTGCTTTAAAAAAAAAAATTGCCTTTTTTTTTTCTTTTTAAATCATTTACACCGGTAACTTGACGTTACATTCGATGAACAAAAAAAAAGCGTGTTTCGAACCAAGAAAATACTCGTCATAAGTAAATTTACCTATTGGATTTCAGGTTAGGCTTCACTTACGGCAAAGTTTAGAAACGGGGTTTCGGTTAAAGAAACGCCTTTTCTTTGGGTGTAGTACACTGGAAAAAATAGTTCCGGAAAGTCCTACAGGAGGGCTTGGGAGAAAAGACTCGCTGACGTGTGACCTATTGCCTCATGCGCCACGTGCCCATCCAGTGCAGCTGAGGTGACAGTTTTCTGCATCGAGCTGTCTTCACGTCAAACTGGAATGATCGCGTAGTCCCTGAAAGGCCACGCGACGCTGTGCGATATTCAAGCTACACTCCTTCTTCCTTTTCTCCCTCGCTCTTTTTCTCTCTCTCTCTCTCTCTCTCTCTCTCTCTCTCTCTCTCTCTCTCTCTCTCTCTCTCTCTAAAACACACACACACGGAGGTCGTGCCGGGCACATTGAAATTCAGGCTGGCTGCAGGGCGTGATAACATAACGGAAAATAATTTCACTTTTTCGACAATATCTCCTGATCGGTAAGAGTAAGTTCATCAAACTACGGTTCATTTGAAAGCTGAGAATGCACTGAATTTTCGTTACCTTATGACCCAACGTCATAAAAACACTCCTTGTGGCCAAAAATAATTTTCGTTACAAATTTATTTCCGTTAATGTTATTTTGTAACGAAAATTATTTTCGGCCACAAGGAGTGTTTTTATGACGTTGGGTCATAAGGTAACGAAAATTCAGTGCATTCTCAGCTTTCAAATGAACCCTAGTTTGTTGAAATTACTCTTACCGATCAGGAGATATCGTCGAAAAAGTGAAATTATTTTCCGTTATGTTATCACGCCCTGGCTGGCTGATGCTGTCAGGTCGCCATTTTATCGCGGCATAAAGTGGGCCTAGGAACTGTACCTCGGAGGCGTCGAGGATGGAGGGGGAGAGGGGAGGGTGAATTGGGGGGGGGATGGGGAGGGGGGGGGCCTTCATATTCAGCAGTTGGTTCATATTGGCGCGCCGCGGATCAAGCTGTGCATCTTGTGAGTGGAGCAACGTGTCAAGGGCATTGCGGCGTAGGTCAATAATTGTCTCTTACACTCTCAGCGCGCTACTGACTTTGTGGTCAATTTGGCAATAGTTATACAAGTGTGTGTGTATATATATATATATATATATATATATATATATATATATATATATATATATATATATATATATATATATATATATATATATATGTGTGTGTGGCTGCCTGCGCAATAATGACGTTCCCTTGTTGCAGACGACCTGCCTGTCGGAGCTGCCGGACGTAGCGGCGCCTCGCTGCAACGGCCGCCTTTCTCACTCGCACATCCACCTGGGCTACCCCGACTCGGCATCGTCCTGCTCCAGCAAGGACAGCGCGGCCGAGGCCAGAGGTGGGTGCCGCGTCCACTGTGCAGGGGTGCCGCCGTACTGGAAAAAAAATGAGTTCTTAATTTGAGAGCATTTGCATCACTATGATGGAATGCTCTCAGATAATCTGAGAGCAATCCAGCATAGTGATGAAAATGTTCTCACATTAAGAACTCATTTCTTTCAGTGTACAGTGGACCGAAGGACGGCGCAGGCAGCCCAAAACTCCAGACGTGTTTTGAGCTGCATATTCACTGAACAGGACTCGAACTCAACCTGTGACCCCACCAATAGATTCCTCGTTCGAATAGCAATCCCTTTGTGGGGTCACACGTTCGGTTCGAGTTCTATTTATAGCGACTCTGGAGCTCGAAACGCGTCTAGAGTTTTGGACGCGCTTGCGCCGGTCTTCTGAACCACTGTGCGTCTCCCAGCGAAGTTGTCATCTCCCGCCGCCGCCCTCCGGATCTGTTCGGCCGGCCAGGCGAAGCCGTCACCCCTGACGCCCCGCACCGGTTGATTACCCAAATTTATTCATTTGTGTCGGGCGCTGTCCCCGTCGCTAAGCCAGGGCCGGGCAGGGCGGCAACCCCGAGACCTCATTTGTTTTTGTGAGAATAATCAGATCTATTTAATTCAGGGCCGAAGACGTCCCCGTCGGATGAATATATAATAATGTCGGGAGAAAAGGCGAGACGAATAAAAGGAACAAATCGACGAAATGGTGTGACGGAATAATTTATAGGGTCGGTGCCGTCGCAGCGTGCGCGCAGTGGGGCAGAAGTCCGGTGGAGGCGGTCAAAATCCCGGACGCGTTTTGACCTCCAGGGGCGCTAAATGGGACTCGACCCGAACGTGTGACCCCATCAATGGATTGCTCTCCGAACGAGGAATCCATTGGTGGGGTCACACGTTCGGTGCGAGGTCTGGTAAGGGTCTTTGCAGCTCAAAACGCGTCTAGAGTTTCACGGAAAAAAAGGATTGGTTGTGGTAACTAACATGTTAGTTGGCATCCGTCTAAGGAACATTTCGCTTGTTGCGACTAAAAGTTTGCTGCTCTAACAAAAATGTTTGTTGAACTGACTTAAATATTGTAGCTCGTACAAGGATAAAGTTGATTGAGCTTTGCAATATGTTAGTTGAGAGGACTGACATAAGGGTCACACGGGAAAAGAAATTTAACAGTTGAAAAATCTGCGGCGGGGATCGAACTCGGGACTTGAGAGTTGTCGGTCAGAGACGCTGACCACTCCGCTGTGGGCGATATGCCTTTCGATTCTGCCCAATGACGCTCGACAGCGAACTGACTGACCGTGTGACAAGCGACGCGTAAATGGTCGTCTGAGCGAAACATGGTCTATAAGCGTCAACAGCGCAGTGGTCAACGTCTCTGACTGTCAAAAATCTCATGTCCCGGGTACGATCCTATCGCCGCAGACTCTTCGCAGGTTATAACTCTTTTCTCGTGTGACCCTCATGTGAGTCCTCTCAACTGACACACCCTGAAAAGGGTGATCTTGCCCGTAGAGATACTCTGGACGGCAGCAAGAGTATTTCATTGCCACAATGGATATTCGCTGAGCTCAAGAGTATTTGGTGCTAGTGATAAGAGTGACTCTAACGACAAGAAACCACTTTTCAGGGTGCATATTGCAAGGCACAATCAACTTTATCCTTGTACGAGCTATAATATTTAAGTCCGTTCAACAATTATGTTTGTTAGAACAGCAAACTTTTAGTCGCAACAACCGAAATGTTCCTTAGACGGATGCCAACTAACATGTTAGTTGCCACAACTAATCCTTTTTTTCCGTGTTCGGCCGGCCGCGCGCCGGTCTTCTGGCCCACTGTGGTGCGGCGCCTCGTTACTCGGGATCATAGCGGCTTGCTATGCAGCCGGGGTGGGCGCGGAGGAGGGAGCGGCGCCACTCGACACGCCGCGTCAGGCTGCATCGGGGCACCAAGGCACTTTATGCTTTGGCGGCGGCAGGCCAGGCTGATTACGAACAGTGGATCCGTCTCTGTGTCTCTCTTGGAGCGGGAGAGAGCAAGCGTGGATCCAGAGGGGGGGCAAAAGGACAATTGCCCCCCCCCCCCCCCGCCCTCTTTGAGCCCTACACAGATAAATTCCTACAAAGAACTGCTCTTTGTAATACAAAGAAAACGGTGTCACACGTTCGGTTCGAGTCATGCTTAGCGACTCTGGAGCTCAAAACGCGTCTAGAATTTGGCCACCTGCGGCCCACTGTGCAGCAGTGGCCGTGCCTGGAACGGGGTGGTGGTGCAAACTGTACAGCAGTCAAGGGGCACTATTCAGCGTCAGCCAAGCTGCGCGGCTGCCATACGGACAGGGTCCTTTGCTGGGCCCCGGACCACGCGAAGGATGCGGTGGTTCTGCAATCCTCTGAGTGTCCTCAGCTTTGACGGCAGACTGCCCGGCCGCGTCCTTGCGAGGTGCAGCCTCATGAAATAGCCAGGAGGTGGCGCTGTGGCGACGCCTGGACCGAGTCCCATCCCGCTCTGTGTCTTTGGCTCCGCGCAGTGGGCCAGAAGACCGACGGTGGCGGCTGAAACACTGTGAGTGGCTAAACCGAACGCGATCTGAACGTGTGATCCCACACTAAGAAAACCTTACAACTTATTTTAGGACTTACAAAGAAAAGCAGCTTGTTATAACAAAGTATTTTGGGCATACATAAGCTTTCAAAGAAAATAATTCGTTCGTTAATTACAAACTATTTCTTTGAATAACAAAGTAAATTAGTTTGTCCTATGTATGCTCAAAATACTTCGGAAGGTTTTTCAAAATACTTCGGAACTTTTTAAGCGTGCACAAATGGATTCCTCGTTTGGAGAGCAATCCATTGGTGGGAGTCACACGTTCTGTTCGAGTCCCATTCAGCGAATTTGGAGCTGAAAACGCGACATAGAATTTTGGCCACCTCCACCGGCATTCTGGCCCACTGTACGCCGGCTCGGCCACCGGTGGATAGGATCCTTTATTTACCTAAACGGCCAGAATAAACTAGGATGCAAATACGCCACCGTCAGACCCAATGCCTCTCTAAGGGTTCCTGTCCTGTGTTTGTGTGGTGTGCGTGAGAGAGAGAGAAAGAGAGAGAGAGAGAGAGAGAGAGAGAGAGAGAGAGAGAGAGAGAGAGAGAGAGAGAGAGAGAGAGAGAGAGAGAGAGAGAGAAAGAGAGAGAGAGAGAAAGAGAAAGAGAGAGAGAGAGAGAGAGCGAGAGAGAGAGAGAGAGAGAGAGAGAGAGAGAGAGAGAGAGAGAGAGAGAGAGAGAGAGAGAGAGAGAGAGAATATCGTTTGTTTAAACATGTTGTGGCGCGATGCTTGACTGAGTAAAATGGTTGGATGCTCCGTCAGCCTCCGCTATGAAGCGACAAACTCAGGATTTGTTCCCACGCTCATGCTCCACACATGCCTGGTGATTACGGAACGGTCGAAGCCCTATTTGTCTAACCAGTCTGGTGGTGCGGTGGAGTACATTTCTCGGAGGTCCCTGCGTCGAGCTACCTCATGGCGGGCTGTGTGCCTACAGCAAGCCCAGCGTCGAGCTACCTCATGGCGGGCTTTGTGCCTACAGCTGGCCAAAAGCGCAGTCGAGACTTACTCGCGTGGCCCGCCCCTGTAGAGCAGCTCCCTGCCTCTTGGTTCGCAGGCGGACTACAGTGGGCCAGAAGACCGGTGGAGGCGGTCCAAACCCCGAGCGAGTTTTGAGCTTCAGAGTCGCTAAATGGGGATTCGAATCGAGCGTGTGAACCCATTAACGGATTGCTCTTCGAGCGAGGAATCCATTGGTGGGCTCGCACGATCGGTTTGAATCCTTTGCAGCGGACTCTTCAAAGCGTGTCTAGACTTTCGGCTGCCTGCGCCGGTCTTCTGGCCCAACCCACCTCTTTTGCCTCTGAAAATGGAGCCACGTGCGCCAACTCCATAAGGCTTCCTTTGATGGTGTCGACCAGGCTTCGAGTCTCCTAAAATTCAAGCGCACTGTTGAAAATAACCCGTTGAACAAACGACGTGGTTTGTTTGTCTCAGTGTAGCCATTTGTCGTCGACCACATCGTCCGTGTTATTCTAGGTGTTATTCCAACATTTATACCGTTACGCCGCCAATGTAGCAATTTAAACTTCATGTTATTCTGGCTAAGAGACGGCATCTCCTGTGGCTCCGGGCTTCGACCTTCCTCGAAACACACCAGTGTTTGCGACGCACTTCAGCCGCTGCTGGCCCAGCGCACATTGAGCCAGGAGACCGGCGGGGGCGGCACAAACTCGAGACGCGTTTTGAGCTCCAGAGTCGCTGAATGGGACGAACCGAACGTGTGACCCCACCAATGGATTGCTTTCCTAACGAGGAATCCATGGGTCACACGACCGGTTATTCGAGTCGCCCATTTGGCGACTATCCTGGAGCTCAAAACACGTCCGGGATTTTGACCGCCCCCCACCGGTCCTCTGTCCCACTGTGCGGCGCTCTCCACACCGGCGAGTTTGGAGCGGGACCATTCCAGGTCTAACCGACAATCGACGACCGTGTGAGGAACTCGCACTGCAGGGCACAGGGCAGGGCACAGGGCAGGGCACAGGGCAGGGCACAGGGCAGGGCACAGGGCAGGGCACAGGGCAGGGCACAGGGCAGGGCACAGGGCAGGGCACAGGGCAGGGCACAGGGCAGGGCACAGGGCAGAGCACTCAAAGGAGCATTGGATCGTCCGGCAGCTCACGGCGAGGGGGAAAGGGAATCGCACACGGGATAGAACTACACTGTATTCGTTGTGCGCAAGCAAGGGGCCATGAAAACTCAATTTCCCCCTACGAAGCCATTCCCCCTGCTTCGCCGACCCATTTTTCACGCGCCACTGTAACAAATGTACCTGTTTGCTCGTTGTTCGCCACAAAGTGTGTGTGTGTGTGTGTGTGGGTGGGTGTGTGTGTGTGCGCGCGCGCGCGCGATGCACGCATATTTGGTGTCGAGGCAGAATACGACTGCGCGATGGAATAGTGCCAGACCGTAGATCACTTCTTCCCCTCAATGCACCAGATGTGCCGCGCCACACCATCACGCACCAGTGCAGGAGCGAGAAGAAGATGGAGGAGGAGGAGGAGGAGGAGGAGGAGGAGGGGGAGGAGGAAAAAGAGAAGGAGGAGGAGGAGAAAAAAGAGAAGGAGGAGGAGGAGGAAGAGGAGGAAGAGGAGAAGGAGGAGGAGGAAGCGGCACCTGAAAAGCAGCAGAAGCTGCGATTTGGCGCGAAATTGACGGACTGCACTTATCGCACAATTGCTATCATATTTCTGACGGAACAATTTGCACGAATCACTCTAAATCGGACGGTGGTGATAATCACCCTTTCTTGCGCTAATTGTGTAGTGATGGGCTATGCAGGCTAATAGAAAGGCGGTACACACTCTGAAAACCTTACAAACTATTTTGGGCTTTACAAACAATAGAAGCTTGTTTTAAAAAAAAAAGTATTTTGAGCAACTTACGAACTATTTCTTCGTTTGACAAACTCTATAGTTTGTACCTTACATATGCTCGAAATACTTACTAAGGTTTTGAGCGTGCAGAAATCACCTCCCTCGGGGAGCCGTTTATTCCGCCTTTGGAGTAGAGAGCTTTGCTGCGCCTTTTTCGAGAGCCATACAGAGGGACCGCGATTGGCGGTGATATGTTGTGGTACCTCTTTTTACGCACAATCTCAATGGCGTGGGACTGGCGGTAATGTCTTGTACCGCGTTTTTTCTCGCGCGGTTTGTAGGGTGGGCAATTGGTGGGCCTCAGATTTCGCGGCCAATAGAAAGGGGGTACAAGGATTTATCGCCTTTTCAACCCCGCAAAGTGGGCTAGAAGACCGGCGTAGGCGGCCAAAACTTCGAGACGCTTTTTAAGGTTCGGAGTCGGTAAGCAGGACTCGAACCGAACGTGTGGCCCCACCAATGGACTCCCCGATCGGAGAGCACTCTATTGGTGGGGCCACACGTTCGTTTCGAATCCAATTCAGGGACTCTGGAGCCCCAAAACACATCCGGGATTTTGACCGCCTTTGAGGTTTACAGTCCTCAGACTCCCATGTTTGTTGTGCAATGGCGTATTTGAATGCTGTGGGTCTGTTGAGACCTAACAGTGCTTATAATGATGATGATTATGATTATGATGATGACGGCGACGACGCCGGCGATGATGATGGTTGTTGATGTCCGGTCTTCCGGCCCACCACTGTACACCGTGTGTGCCGCCGGGTTGATGACACGTTGCTTACTCAAACCCTAACGGTTTGTTGAGACCTGACAGCGCTATGATGATGATGATGATGATGATGATGATGATGATGATGATGATGATGATGATAGTGATTATGATGACTGGTCCTCTGGCCCACTGTGCAACGTGCGTGCCGTGATGACCCTCGTGTTCCTGACTATTGCGCTCTCTGTCTGCAGGGCGGCGGGGGCGGTACCGGCCGTGGTGCCTGGGGCTGGCCGTGTGCTCGCTGTGCGTGCTGCTGGCGGTGGCGCTGGGCGTGCCGCTGTCGCTCCGCGGCTCCCGCAGCCTGGCCACGCACCAGGACAGGCTGGACCTCGTGCGGAGGCTGCTCAAGGAGGTGCCCCTCATCGACGGGTGAGTCTTGGCTGGCATTCCGGGAATGTGACGACACGTCGTGTCACGTTCCTTTGAATATTGTGTGTCACATTCGTTTCAAGGCGAATCAGCTGGTTCCGGGCCTGGACGAGGCCGGATTCGCGTTATCACGAATCTGGCACAGTATGCAAACGACCGCGTGACACGATTCACGTTTAAACAAACGTGACGTCACATTCCTATGGATTCCCAGTGCCCTTCTTCTCACAGTGTGTGCCTGTCCGGAACCGAAGAAAAATCTTTGCGGCTATGATCTTCACTGTGAAAATTAATCTCCAGAACTTGCGACGGTACACTGGGTACGGCCAATCGAACGGAGCGTGTGACCCCACCAAAGGATTTCTCGTTCCGAGGTGGGGTCACACGCTCGGCTCGAGTCCTGTTTAGCGACTCTGGGCTAGAAAAAAAAACCTCGAGTGTTTTTTTCTTTTTCCCTCCTGCGGCGGTGGTCTTCCGGCCCACTGTGCGGTGGAGTGAAACAATCGTTCGCTTTGCATGGCGGGGGACGACAGCGCGGCTGTGGACCTGCGAGCGCCCCCCCCCCCTCCCCACCCGACGGGCCGGGGGAACGGGGTGGCGGCGTCGGGCCTGGGTGCGGAGGAAGGGAGAAGTGGTTGGGCGGGTCGAACCGAGCGAGGAAAAAATAGCAAGGCCGAAGAGCTACTCCCTCGCGGTTTGTTGAGGGATGGAGCGGACTTCCCCGCGCGTCGTTCGACACCCCCTCCTCTCCCCCCCCTGCCCATCCCGAACCGCTCTGCCCAGTCCCTCGCCTAGTTGCTGCTGCTCGTGCAACAGCCAGCTCCGTCATGCCGCGGCATGCCGTGCTCCTAGATACTGCGCACTACTGTCATGCAACAAATATGACGTCATATTTGTTAGAAATGACGGGGCAAGAAAAGTCGAACCCCCTGTGGCCTGAAGCAGGACGACATCTGGACATCCATTGGAGTGGGATGTCTAGTAGAATTAATTGGTGGAGGCATGGCTCAAGCTCAACGTCAAGGTACTACACGGTTAAGACGGTTTCCCCCCCCCCCCCTTTTTTTCAGGAGGTCCTGGAAATTACTTTAGTATAGACTTCCAGGGAAAACCCGGTACCGTTTTTGCCGTGTAGAGCCTCTAAGAGGGTGCACGTTTTTTTTTTTTACCGTGTACTTTTCTTCCCAAACTTACCCATATGCTCAAAAAATGCGTCGTGACGTATTTAGCATGTGGCTCGCTCCAGCTCACAAGGGCATGCACGGAATGATGCGCATAACTGCATCACATGACGCCCGCTCTGGAAAAATAAAATCAATAAAAAAAAAAAATAGAAATGGGAAGGGTTGGTGCGCGGCGTTGGCAATATCTCGGATCAGCAGCAGCAGCCCATCCCTGCTGCCGTCGCACAGTGGGTCAGAAGACCGCTGAGGCGGCCAAAACCCCGGACACGTTTTCAACTCCAGAGTCGCTGAAAGGGACTTAAGTAGAGTGTGTCACCCCTGCAATGGACTCCCCGTTTGGAGAGCAGTCCATTGGTGGGGTCGCACGTTCGACTCAAGTCCCAATTTAGCGACTCTGGAGCTCAAAACGCGTCTAGAATTTTGGCCGCCTCCACGGTCTTCTGGCCCACTGTGCGTCGACCAGCTGCTGGCCGCCTCCCTATCACCACCTGTCAGGCCACGCCCTCCGCCCTCGAGACCCACGCGGGGCCAGCAGCCCAAGGGCCCCGGGCCCTACCAGTGCAGAGGGCCTTGTTGGCCTGATTCTGTTGGCACCTGTGTCGCCGTGTGTGTCGGCCCTGGAAGCCTGCAGGGCACAGTGGGCCAGAGAACCGGAGCAGCGCAGGCGGCCAAAACCAGGGGGTGGAAATGACCAAGAGGGCGCGTGAATCAATATGCTCCCCGCTTCTGTAGAGGTTTACTCTTACGAGATTACGAAAACTGGTCTGTTAATTGGAAAATGTTTTGCACAGATCCAAAGAGCATGCAATTTAGAGTGAATTAGATTCATTCGCGTTCCCAAAAATTCCAAATTTAACTGTAACTACAGAGGTATTACGGTGTACACGGTATTGCGGTATACACGGTGTATTACGAGTATTACGGGTCTTTTACGCGTATTACGGGTGCATTACGCGTATTACGGGTGCATTACGCGTATCATAGGTGTTTTGCGCGCATTTTGGGTTCGTATTTCTTACGTATATACGTATATACGATCTTTTACATAGAAACTGTTCCGTTGATCCTCCATACGCTCCGTAATACACCCGTAATACACCCGTAATACACCCGTAATACGCGTAAAACACCCGTAATACGGGTAATACACCTGTAATACGCGTACACCCGTAATACCCGTAATACTCCTGTTATACACTTGATTCACCCTTAATACCCGTAATACGCGTATTAAGGAGTAGTCTGTACACCAAAATCCCGAGTGTTTTACCCCCTCAGTGCGCGGCATCACCGACCTGCCCCCGGGGCGTATCGCCGCTCTCTCTCTCGCCCCCTCGAGACGCTTGATGAGTGAGATTGAGACATAGTGGGCTCGCCCAACGGCTTGGCCTCACTCCTCGAGGAATCTTCATCGGAGCTCCTCCGCCAGTGAGGAGCAAAGCGGCTGGCGGCGTCGCGACGCCTCGAGTAGTGAGGAGCAAAGCGGCTGGCGGCGTCGCGACGCCTCGAGTAGTGAGGAGCAAAGCGGCTGGCGGCGTCGCGACGCCTCGAGTAGTGAGGAGCAAAGCGGCTGGCGGCGTCGCGACGCCTCGAGTAGTGAGGAGCAAAGCGGCTGGCGGCGTCGCGACGCCTCGAGTAGTGAGGAGCAAAGCGGCTGGCGGCGTCGCGACGCCTCGAGTAGTGAGGAGCAAAGCGGCTGGCGGCGTCGCGACGCCTCGAGTAGTGAGGAGCAAAGCGGCTGGCGGCGTCGCGACGCCTCGAGTGGGCCAGATGATTTATTAGCACGGCAGCGCGGCAGCCGGCGGCAGCGCCAATCCCGAGCACGCCACCAAGCTGGCCGGCCAATTCAATAGCATCCAGCAAAAACACCTCACTTTCCCTCCCCGCCGCCCACGCCCTCCACCGCCGCCGTCGCGGCCGCACAGTGGGCCAGAAGACGGTGCGGCAAAAACTTTAGACGCGTTTTGAGCTCCAGCGTCGCTAAGTGGGGCTCGAATCAAAGGTGGGACCCCACCAAGGGGTTACCCACTCTGGTAATCGTGTGTACACTTCGTCCAGTAATCATTGGTAATCACACACCAAAACTGGCTAGTTTCGCCGTTTTTATCGGATTTTGGGGGGTTTTCTTATGAAATTAGGCCAAAATGCTCTTAGCTGGCCAAAATTATGGAGTTTTTTTTAGTATGTTTGTAGGTAATCACTGGTAATCAGTAATCCTGTGTACACTCCTGAGCTGAGTGGTCAACCCCTTGGACCCCACCGATGGATTGCTCTCCCGAAGGAGTAATCCATTGGTGGGCTAACACCTCGTGGTTCGAGTCCCAAGCGACTCTGGAGCTTAAAACGCGGCTAGAGTTTTGGCCGCCTGCACTGTCTTCTGGCTGCGCCGCCCACCGCCTCCTCTGGCTCGCTGGTGCCCTGCCTCGTTTCCACTCCAGCGAGTCCTTCCACGGTGCACGGCTCTATCTTGGAGTCTCGGGGCTCGCCGCACAGCCGCAGCAACAACGCACTCTGGACGGCCGCGTGTTAGACGCGGACTGACAGAAGGCGTGGCGTGGCGCGGCGTGGCATAGACTGGCGTGGCACGGCTCTGGGCGCACTCTTTGCTTGTTTGCCCCTCCTCACCTCTTCCTGAGCTCCGAGGTGGGTTGCCGCTAGGTTGCGTCTCTCTCTCTCTCTCTCTCTCTCTCTCTCTCTCTCTCTCTCTCTCTCACACACACACACACAGACACACACACAATCACATTCTCACATTTCTCAAAGAAGTAGTGCCCCCTCCCACACACAAACACACACACACACACGAACTTACACATTCACTCCGATTGACTGCACTCGGGCCATATCGTATCGTATACTATTCGTTTTCTCCCCAGTATTGCCCTGATCCCTT
This sequence comes from Stenchaetothrips biformis, assembly GCA_030522485.1. Classification (NCBI taxonomy): domain Eukaryota; kingdom Metazoa; phylum Arthropoda; class Insecta; order Thysanoptera; family Thripidae; genus Stenchaetothrips; species Stenchaetothrips biformis. The sequence continues at coordinate 24,895,386 of CM060086.1, read as the reverse complement.
TTGTACGGCTGCGCTCGACTTGCTGCGATCCAGTAGTAGCTGTCGTTGCGCTCTAAGATACCCCTCCTCTTCTTCCCTTTCATCTCCTCCCCCTCCCCTCCCCCATCCTCTCCTTTTCCTCAATCCTCTCGCTTTTCCGTCCGCTAGCTCAGCAGCATCCATTTCATCCATTTCATCCACAGAGGCGGACAGGCGTCTCACAGTGGGCCGGCAGACCGGTATGGACACACGCGGCTTAAAACCCTTTCGAAGTATTTTGAGCACATGCACTGTTATTCAACGAATGTGTGATGTCATTATTCGTTCGAATGTAAATTTTGTCACGTTCGTTTGAATACGATGTCACATTCGTTTGTACGTGACACGGCCGTCACATTCGTTTGAACGTGCGTCAACATTGAAACGAATGTGACGTCATATTCAAACGAAAGTTACAAAATTCACATTCGAACGAATATGACTTCACATTCTTTGAATAACAGTGTGAAAGGTAAAAACACTATTTGGTTTGTTTTTACGAAGAAATAGTTAGTAAATTACGAAGTATTTTCTTTAAAAGCTTATGTATGCTCTAAATACTTTGTTGTAACATGCTACTTTTCTTTTAATGGCTAAAATAGTTTGCAGAGGTTTTCTCAGTGGAGGTGGCCAAAACGCATCAGGTTTATAGTGCAAATGCTGAACGTTGTTTTTGACAATCAATCAGCATCGATCGACCCCGAACCTGTTTCCGAACAAGGTTGATTCAGTTGCCATTGCCATGCAAAGGCCCTGCTTTCCTTAGATTGTAAGAAAGGCGTGTGCGTACACGTTCTCCCAGAAAATTCTTTCTCCGTCGTCAGGATTCAATTTTGTTGCTGCCTCTCTCGAAAACGAGGAGCCGGAGCCGTTGGTCCAGAGGAAGCCTATCTGTGCCCGTCCTTCTCCCCCCCCCCCCCCCCCCCGGGGGGGGGGGGGGGCGTCCCGCCTCTGGCCTCTCGTTTCCATCCGTCAAGAACACTTAAAACCACCTCCAACCCCGACAGACCAATCAGCAGCCGGATTGACTGAAACCTTCCCATCGGCGCGTGAAATTCATTTGGTCTGCCAAATCCCCCCTACCCTACCGCCCTCCCTGCCCTCCACACCGCGAGTATGATTCATAGGCCGAGTTAGTGACAGGGCCGCCCCGGTAATACATCTCCCATTGCCGCCCCACAGTGGGCCAGACGACCGGCGCAGGCGGCCAAAAACTCTAGACGCGTTTTCAGCTCCAGCGTCTCTAAATGGGACTCGAACCGATTGTGCGACCTCACCAATGAATTGGTTTTCGAACGAGGAATCCATTTAGTGGGGGTCACACGCTCGGTACGAGTCCCATTCAGCGACTCTGGAGCTCAAAACGCGTCTTGAGTCTTAGCCGGCTGCGCCGGTCCTCTGGCCCACTGTGCGCCCACTTTCACCCCTCCCCTTTCCCCAATCCGCTCCTTGGCGCGCGTTACCAGGCGCGACAGACAAGTTGGTCAGTTGAGCCCCACCCGCGTCCCCACCTGCGCCCTGTCAGCACGTCCGCCGCGGGGCCTCCGAGTGAGAGGGGGGAGAGGGGAGGGGGAGCGGGCGAGGGGGGGGGGGAAGGATGAGAGGGGAAAAGGGAAGGGCTCTCGCAGTAAAGCGTTTATGCTGATCGGTGTCGCGTTTACTGCCAGTTGCGCCAACGTGACGCGACTAAAGCCCCCTTGTTATCGTCGGGCACGGAGCGAGTGTGACGTAGCCCTGCGGCGCCCTGCCCACACGTGTCCCCCCCCCCCTTTTTCCCGCCCCCTCCCCTCCCCAACCCCCGCCTCTCCACCAACCCTAAACCCCTTCTTTCCCCCTAGACACAATGAGTCGGAGAACCCCGGCGCAGGTGGCCGAAACTCTAGACGCGTTTTGAGCTCCAGAGTCGCTAAATGGGATTCGAGCCAACGTGTAACCCCACCAATCGATTGCTCCTGCTACGAAGAGCCGCACCAATGGATTGCTCCCACATTACTACGGAAAGCAATCCATTAGTGGGGGGTCACACGTTAGGTTCGAGTCCCATTATTTAGTGACTCAAAACGCGTTTAGAGTTTTGGCCACCTGCGCGCCCGGTCCTCTGGCCCACTGTACCACGCTGCGCCCGCAGTGGCATTTCATTCCCCGAATGACTCCTCTTTTGGACGGCGGCGTGCTTTGTCCGTCATTTCTGAGAGCACACCGGCGAGGCGCGGCCCCGGCCCACCGTGCCTCCCGCGCGGCACCTTTTGAAGGAGCGTGCGTGCACTGGCAGAAAAAAAGGACGGAAAAAGTACGGAACATGCGTCGGGTCAACAATTTGCCTGGACCCACTGTTATTCAACGAATGTGACGTCAAATTCGTTTGAATGTGAATTTTGTCACGTTCGTTTGAAGTACGGTGTCACATTCGTTGGAACGTGACACGGCCGTTTAATTTGGGTGTCACATTCTTTTGAACGTGCGTCTACATTCAAACGATTGTCACGTCATATTCAAATGAACGTGACGAAATTCACATTTAAACGAACATGACGTCACATTCGTTGAATATCAGTGCAGTGCCCTCCGTACTTGCCAAGTACGGAAATTTCCGTTCCTTTTTCTGTACCCATTTACATGAGCTTATATGGAACAGGTACGGACGTTCCGAACTTTCGTCCGTACCTCCGTGCTATATTTTTCTGTACATTTTCCGCACAAAAGTACAGATTTTTTTCACAGTGTGCGCGCGCGTGTTTTTGTGTGCCTGCAGCGGCAGGGGCGCGGGCGAGTGAAGAGAATCTGGAGATCGACATGATACGCTGCGCCCCGCTGCACAGAGTAGGCCAGACGACCGGTAAAGGCGGCCAAAACTCCAGACGCGTTTTGAGCTCCAGAGTCGCTACTGCGACCGAACCGAACGTGTGACCCCACCAATGAACTGCTCTCCGAACGAGGAATCCATTGGTGGGGTCACACGATCTGTTCGAGTCTTATTTAGCGACTCTGGAGCTCGAAACGCCCCCACTGGTCTTCTATCCCACTGTGCGCCGTGCACCCTGCTCGACCTGCTGGGGCAGCGTGTATAAACACCGCAAGGGGAAGCGAAGCCTCGCCAGACCGAACAGGAGGGCTTTCTGCCTCTCTTGGCCTCGTGCAAGGTTCCGACGGGGTGCGAGAGAGACACAGCGTCAAAACAGTGTTCGGGATCAGGCGACAGAGTAAGGGAAAAGGGCAGAGGGGGACGGACGCTACTCGAAGGCGTCGGCCCTTGCCCGGTACTTTGTGAGGGTCCCCCGGGGTCCCCGGCGGCCCTGCGCCGCCCTGCGCGCCCTCATCTTTGCGACGCCCTACAAGAAGGGACGCCGGCGCAAACTTTCTTCCACGCGCTACATCCTCGGCGGCAGCAGTACGCTCTCCGTGTGACGCCGTCCGCAATGGGGCACCGGGACCGGGCGCCAGCACACTCTCCGCACCGGCCACCACTACACGACATGATACACGATCTTAAGACCTTCTTAAACATGCTGCGCGAACACTTAGTTTTCGTGTAGCTGCCCCGAAGCCCAGCCGCCTGCGCTGGTCTTCTAGCCCACTGTGAGCCGCAGGCGGCCGAAACTGTGGACGCGTTTGAGCTCCAGAGTCGCTTAATGGGACTTGAACCGAAGTGACCCCACGAATGGATTCCTTGTTCGGAGAGCAATCCATTTGATGGGGTCACATGTTCAGTTCGAGTCCCATTCAGCGACTCTGGAGCTCGAAACCCAACAGGATTTCTGGCCGCCTCTACCGATCGCCTGGCCCACTGTGCGGCCCCTACAGGCACGCAGCCCAGGCGCGGCTAGAGTCCTACAGAGGAGAGAAAGGCCACCGCCAGTGTGTGAGCGCGCGCGCGCGGTCAGTGCTGCGCGTGGTTTTCCATACTTTGCTGGAAGCCGGTGTTCCCCGGCTCGGCGCGGCCCGCGCGGCAAAGGGCTCGGCTTGGCTCCACTCGTACGGGCGGTGCCAGGTTGCCGGTCGGCAGGGATGCGCAGGGCTCTGCAGGCAGCTCACTCGTGCCTTGTTGCCATATGGCAACCCAGTATGGAAAATTGCACGCTCACATTGGCGGATCGGGGCGGCCTTTCTCTCCTCTGTAGTACTCTAGGCGCGGCCAGCCCTGCGGCCAGCTAACCTAACACGCCCGGAAGATTTTGACCGCCTTCTCCGGTCTTCTGGCCTACTGTGCGGAAGTGCTCGTCCGGCCGTATTCCGGCAGGTTAGGCCACTGCCCCCGTCCTCCCCCTCTCTGCGGGACGCGGCGCTTAACGACGACTACGCGGTCCACACCGGAGGAGGCCGAGGGGAAGGAGGGACACTTTGCGCTGACGACGCGAGACAAGTCCGTCGCCGGGGGAAGCGCAGTGGGCCAGAAGACCGGCTCAGGCGGCCAAAACTCGAGACGCGGCGTTTTGAGCGCGTAAAGTCGCTGAATTGGACTCGAACCGAACGAGTGACCCCACCAATGGAGTTCTCTACAAACGAGGAATTCATTGGTGGGATCACACGCGTTCGGTTCGAGTGTCCCCTGGAGCTCAAACCGCGTCCGGGATTTTGACCCCCTCCACCGGTCTTCTGGCCCACTGTGCAAGGGGGTGGGAGCGCCTTCCTGGCTGCCTTCCAACCAGGCCACCGGCTGCTACCGGGCCCGGTAGTTTTCCACCTCTCACCCACCCACCCGTCCGACTGATGACGCGAGCGTAGCGCCTTGCCTCTGGCTCGCTCCACTCCTTGGTCACACTAAATTACTATGCAGGTTTAAGGGCATACGTAACGCACGAAATTAAACATGCACTTTGTAACGTACCAATTTGTATGTGACAATGCACGATTTAGTGCGCGGGTATGCAGAAAATCGTGCGTTATTGCGAACAATTTTGTGCGCAACAAATGCATGTTTAATTTGGTGCGTTACGTATGCACTGAAACCCACAAAGTAATTTAGTGTGGTGGCAGCCGGCCCCGTGGTGCTGCACGACGCGACAGTCCGCTATAGTCCTGTCACACCGAGGCACAGTGGACCAGACAACCGGCGCAGGCGGCGGCCAAAACGCGCTTTGAGCTCCAGACTCGTTAAATTGGACTCGAACAGGCGCTGTACTGTCTACGAACCACTTACAGGCGTTTCCCTCTGCCTACTTACAGACGTTTGCCTTGACGCTGCCTACCTGCTGGCGTTGCCTCTGCCTACCTACAGGCGTTGTTCATGTAAAATCTTGAGTAGTGAGGGTCAAAGAGTGAGGCTAGGCGCGTACAATGAGTGCAAGAAGCGGCAGACCCCTCCGTCCGGCCCTCACTGCCGCTGCTTGGATGGGGTCCTCGCCTCGCTTGGGTGCCTCTGGACGGATTATGCTCAAGACTCCAGACCCCAGACTCCAGACTCCAGACCCCAGACTCCAGACCCCAGACTCCAGACCCCAGACTCCAGACTCCAGACCCCAGACTCCAGACCCCAGACTCCAGACTCCAGACCCCAGACCCCAGACTCCAGACTCCAGACCCCAGACTCCAGACCCCAGACTCCAGACCCCAGACTCCAGACTCCAGACCCCAGACTCCAGACTCCAGACCCCAGACTCCAGACCCCAGACTCCAGACGTCCGGAGGCAGGACGGCACAACACCCGCTATTACGCGCCGCGGGTCGAAAGCGACATAAGCAAGCATTTCTCTCCCCTCCCCCTCCCCCCCCCCTCAACACCCCTCGGTTCAGACTGCTGCACAGGGGCCGGAAGAGCAGTGGAGGTGGTCATAAAATCCGCGAAGCGTTTAAAGCTCCAGAGTCGCTACTGTGACCGAACCGCACGTGTGATCCCACCAATGAATTCCTCGTTCGGAGAGCAATCCATTGATGGGGTCAAAAGTTCGGTTCGAGTCCCGTTCAGCGACTCTGGAGCTCTAAACGCGGCCGGGACTTAGACCACCACCACAGGTCTTCAGTCCAACTGTGCACGCTTAAAACCTTACAAAGTATTTTGAGCAAACTAACATAGTACAAACTAATTTACTTTGTTATACAAAGAAATAGTTCGTAAATTACGAAGTATTTTCTTTGTAAGCGTATGTATGCTCAAAATGCACACTGTTAAAAATCCACTGTAAAATTACAACACAATCATCTACAGGAATGTTGTTAAATTACAACAGTGTTGTTCGGCTCCTGAACGGAAAATTCATCTACTGACAACTCATTTGTTTCTTTACAACTTCCCTGTCTGGAAACAATAATGTAATTCTGATTTAAAACAGTAATGTTCTCGTTGGACAGTTTTTCTGTTTAAAAACAACCATTGTGCAATCCTTAAACAAAAATAGTTGTCAGATTACAAGGATGTTGTTAAATTACAACACTTTGAGGCGAACACAAATTTGGCAGAGACATGATCGAAGATGCGACAAAAGTATTGTTGTAATACAATCGAATCATCAGAAAACAACACCAAGGGCTACAATATGTTTGTTATATAACAAGATGTGTTGCTATCAAACTTAACAGCACCAGTGCTGTTAAATTACAACATTTTTCTTAACAGTGCACAAACTGCTTTTCTTTGTAAGGCCTAAAATAGTTTGTAAGGTTTTCTCAATGTGAGCTGTTGCCCCGCATGCCACGCGACGCGCGCCGTGCGTCCCCCACCGCGGCACCGCCCAGCTTGCCCGCGTTGTCCGGTGGGGCCACTGCGGCAGAAATTTACCTTCTTGGAACAAGTTTCTCCTCGCAGGGAGGCAGTGAGTGGGAAGACGGAGTTTGCTATAATTGCCGTGTCAGTCTTTGATTATTTTCACTGATATTAATTCAGATGTATTTAGATATTGATTCCTCGTGATAATGAACAACACAGTGGGTAGCCATTACACACAAGTTAGTTTTTATTCATATTGGCAGGGTGGTACCTTACATGTATGAGAAATGAGTATGAGAAATTTATTGTTACATTCTAACACACTCCCTTAACAATAAATTTTTGTTACATTTTTAGCAATACAATATTTGGTTTGAACAGTTGCTTATATTATAGTTGTTAACGTAACACTAATAGTAGAAAAATACAAGTCAGTATAAAAAATACTTATTATTTGTTGTACTAGTAACAAAATAATACGATTATATAAAAAGTAAATATCACTTGGCATATTTTAATATGGCAGGAATTCAATGGCAAAAGAAATTGACTTAGCATAACTAATACTTAGTACAGTGACCATGGCACATACATTTGGCATAGTTTGTAAAACAATACAAAAGGTTATAATAAAGTACAATCACTCCCTGAAATGGAAAACATATTAATTCTTTGGTGTCATGAGATAATTTCGAAACTTTTCAAACTTTTCTGACAACAAAGGCTTTGTCAACAGATCTGCAAGTTGTTTATCTGTTGGACAGTATTCGAGATCAAACCAACCATCATGATATAGTTCAGCAACAAAATGATAACGAACGTCAATGTGTTTGGTTCGCTTGTTTAGTTGACCAGTCTTAATGAGCTTGATGGCTGCTTGGTTGTCTACTTCTAAAATTGCTGTATTGTCCTGCATCAAAATGGCTGTTTTGGGATTATCTTCCGTCAATTCATTCAAAAGGCTTTTCAGGTATTTGATTTCTTTGGCGCAGTCAGATGCAGCAATGTACTCAGCCTCAGCTGTAGATGTAGCAACACTCTTCTGTTTTTTCGAACTCCAGGCAATAGGACCATCATTATAGAGTATGACATATCCTGAGGTGCTCTTGCGGTCCTTTATGTCACCTGCATAATCGGAGTCACAATATGCAGTCAGCAAGTACTTTCCTGGATGTTTGGGAGCTCTTGGATAGAAGATTCCCAGTTTCTTTGTTCCCTGTAGATAGCGGAGAGTTCTCTTCACATTTTCTACATCTTCTTTGAATGGTTGTTCAACAGACCTGCTTGCATAGTTAACACTGAATGCTAGATCTGGTCTTGTCTTGTTGGAGAGATACAGCAGACTTCCAATTGCATTCCTGTATTGAAAATCTGATGTGTCGTTAGTTTCTTTGTAGTTCTTGTTTGGGTCCATGGGTGTTTTCATTGGCTTGCATTCACCCATATATTTTTCCACAACTTTTGCAGCATAGTCTTCTTGGTAGATGAGAATGCCTTCAGGTGTTTTCTTCAGTTGAAGTCCAAGATAGATGTCAGGATTTACAGATGTTGTCATTTCAAATTCTTGTTTTAGTTTCTCCAGGAGTTTATTCATCTTGTTTTTATCTTTCCCTATCATCAAACCGTCATCCACATGAATTGCCAGGTATATTTCATTTTTATTGTCTTTGAAAATGCATTGATCGTTCTTCAGTTGAGTCAAGTCATTTTGCTTCAGAAAAGTAGTCAGGGTTTTATTCCATCTCAATGGAGCTTGTTTCAACCCGTAGATGGCTTTTCTCAACATGACATATTCTTCATTAAAACTCTCTGGAAGTCTCATGTATATAGGCTTGTCCAGCGTTCCATACAGAAATGCTGTCTTTACATCAAAAGTTTGAATATTGTAGCCCTTCTCAGCAGCCATGGCTATCAGTAAACGCAGAGAATTTGTATCAACCACTGGACTGTAAATGTCTTCACAATCCGTTATTTCCTTCTGCTCGCACCCTCTTGCAACAAGGCGGGCTTTGTATCTTCCATCTTCCTTTTGTTTGAACAGCCACCTGCTGGAGATTATTTCGCCTTTGATGTCTTGCTTTTTAATTGATGTCCATGTTTTATTCTTCATCAAACTTTCCTTTTCATCCTTAATAGCTTCCAGCCACTCCTTTTTGTCTGGAGCCTTCATGCACTGAGCATATGTCATTAAGGCTTCATTTTCAGAATCACTTTCCAACTCTAAAAAATTTCCATCTCTGTATCTTGCCGGTTTTCTCAAGTTTTGTCTGTTTCTGAGAACTCTTCCATGTTGATTATCCTGATTTTCTTCATTTCTTTCTTCATTGTTTTGATTTTCTTCTTCTCTTCTTTCTTCATGATTTTGGTTTTCTTCTTCATTGTTGAGATTTTCTTCTTCTCTTCTTTCTTCATGATTTTGGTCTTCTTCTTCATCGTTTTCTTCTTGTAGACTGTCAATGCTTATGAACACTCCTTCAAAGTCTTTATCTTCTTCATATTGGTCAGTGAACTTAGCATCTCTTGACAGATACAATTTTCTTGTGTATGGATTTATAACCCTGTACCCATTAGGAGCATATCCCACAAAAATAGCTTTTTGACTTCTGGGATCAAGTTTCTTCAGATGACCTAAGTTCTTCGTGTACACCACTTGGCCAGATTTATGAAGATTGGAGATATTTGGTTTTTTACCTGTCCATTTTTCATATGGAGTTTTATCAGTTGTTGTTGTTGGACTGCGGTTGAAGAGGTAAGCAGCTGTGAGGACAGCGAAACCCCATAAGTTGTTATTTTGTTTGCACTCGAATAACATTGCTCTCACTCTATTGAACAGAGTAAGATTTATTCTTTCTGCTTTTCCATTCATTTGTGGTGAATGAGGTATAGTGTAATCAAGTTGAATACCTCTACCTCTGGACCAATGTTTCATCTCATTGCTCACAAATTCACCTCCATTGTCAAGTCGGATTTTTTCAGTTTTCAAATTGAAATGTGCTTCGCCTTCCAATATATATTCTTTCAGATATTCAAATGCTTCATCTCTTGTGTTCAACAGATACACTTTCAAGAAATGTGTATAGTCATCCATACAGGTCAGTACATACTCTTCACCGTCTCTTGTAGGTGGTGAGACTTTTCCACATATGTCTGTATGAATAATTTCAAGAGGTCTTGAAGCTCTTGTTCGAACAGTATTGAAAGGGTTTCTTTTGAGTTTCCCTTCAGCACATGATTGGCAAAACTCTTCCTTGCAGTTTTCAATTTGGTCTTTTATGCCGTCACACAACTTTGGCAATTTTTTCAGATCGTTGAAATTCAAGTGACCCATTTTGGAGTGCCACTGCATCATTTTGGTTGATAATGCTTGTTGTTCTTCATTGTCATTCAAATCAACGACATATAGACCATTTTTCTGTTTTTCACCAATTATTATTACATCTTCTTCATTATAGTTCACTTTACCTTTCAATATGATCACTTTCTTGTCATCAAACACTGTGGTTCCACCATATTTCCCAACTTCACTCACTGATAAGAGATTTCTTGTTAAGTCAGGCACATATGACACATTCTTGAGCACTACACTGTCACCTTCCACCGAACCAGTCATGTTTGTGGTCAGACTTGCACCCTTTTTGGCACATCCAATGGTAGACTGTGCAGTTTTCTTGATGTTAGTGAACAGTTTTTCGTCATGTGACAGATGATTTGATGAACCACTATCAACAATGAACGTCGTGTCAATCTCATTTTCTTCTGAGAAATTTGCTTCAGCAAGAAAACTTGCTTTGTTGTTGTTCGATGACTTCTTCTTATCTTGATTTTTCTCTCTCTTGTCATTCTTCTCATGTTGATCACGAAACCAGCATTTTTCTTGTGGATGGTTGTCTTGTTTACAGTATTTGCATTCAGGGAATGTTTTTCCCACCCAGCAATCTGCTGTAACATGACCTGGTTTGTTGCACTTACTGCATTCTTTATGACTGCTCTTTTGTTTAGAACTGTCTTTATTTTTATTTTCTGGACATTCGTAATTCTTGTGTCCTTTTTTGTTACACTTGTAGCATGTCACATTATTTTTCTCTGTTTTAAATGCCACTCTAGTGTCTTCCTTCTTATTATTCTTCATGCGCTCCTCTTCTCTCACAAGTCTTGATCTTAGATTTTCGATGGTTCTTTCTTCTTCTGATGTTGAATCCCATGCACTTGCAAAATGTTTGTATGACTCAGGGAGAGACAGTATTATTTTTGTGATTACCATTTCATCGTCCATCTTCATATTCATTTTATTTAGTTTGTAGCTAAGTGTTTGCAATTTAGCCACATTTGTCATGATGTCATTTTTCTTATCATACTGGAAATTGAAAAAATCTGCCAACAACTGATTTTTTGAATGTTCCGTATCTTTCTTGTAAATCTTGCAGATTGTTTCAAACATGTCTTTTGCAGTTGTGCATGTCAGGATGTGAGTTTTGGCACTGATATCTATTGTTCTGAGGATTACATACTTTGCTTGGGCATCCTTAGTAGTCCACTTTGTGATCTTGTCTGCATCTTGACCGCACGAGGCAAGAGTTTCTTCTCCTTTCACCACTCTGATTAATTGTTTGGCGGTAAACAGTATGGTGATTTCAAACTCCCACATAGCAAAAGCTGATGCGTCTGACAATTTGGGAATTGTTTCCAGCTCTTCTTTAGACACTGCCATGGTGAATCCTCGTGGTGTTAACCTCTTGGATCAGGAATTTGAATATTTCTTCTTAAATCTTCTTTTCTCACCAAAACTTCTTTGATGTCCAGTTAGGGCAAACTGTCTGGGCCCATAACCTGTCAGTCTTTGATTATTTTCACTGATATTAATTCAGATGTATTTAGATATTGATTCCTCGTGATAATGAACAACACAGTGGGTAGCCATTACACACAAGTTAGTTTTTATTCATATTGGCAGGGTGGTACCTTACATGTATGAGAAATGAGTATGAGAAATTTATTGTTACATTCTAACATGCCGGACTTGGGAGGCCGTGGTGGGCCAGCCGGGCGCTGCGGAGCGATTCCGAACGCCGTTTGTTGCGCCTCCTCTGTCTCTCCCACTCTCTTACCGAACGCCCCACGAGAGCGAGAGAGACAGAGCGACGAAAGCCACGTTCGGATTGCGCCTCGTGCGCGGACTTGGAATTGCGTGTCCGCGCCGCTGCCGCGCCTCGGCGGGTCTCTCTCTCTGTCTCTCTCTCTCTCTCTCTCTCTCTCTCTCTCTCTCTCTCTCTCTCTCTCTCTCTCTCTCTCTCTCTCTCTCTCCCTCTCTCTTCCTCTTTCGTTGCTCGGAAAGTGGATTGTTGCGGCTCCTGATTTATCTCATTCCCCGGCCGGCGGGGTGTCACCGCAGACCGCGGCACTGCCAGCCGCCCTGTCCAGGTTCGGGGAACGGCGGCCCGGCTCCGCCACTTTTCAATCTCGTGCCGCGCAAAAAAAAATTAGAGAAAGAAAGTATTTTTTAAAAAAAGGGGGAAAGGAGAGAAGAGCGCTAGCGCTATCGTCCTCATCTAACGAAGGCAGCCCTTTATTGTGTGCGCTGCCGGCCGCGTGACATCTTGGGGGGTCTTCTTGAGGGGCTGGGGGGCGCCGGCCGGCCGGTCGGCCCAGCCCACAGTGGGCCAGAAGACCGGCGGCGCGGCTGTAACTAGACGTGTTTTGACCTCCAGAGTCACTACACTGGACTCGCGTGGATCCTGTGACCCCACCAATGAATTCCTCGTTCGGAGAGCAATCCATTGGTGGGGTCACAAGTTCGGTTCGAGTCTCATTTAGCGACTCTGGAGCTCAAAACGCGTCCAAGATTGACCGCCTCCGCCGGGCTTCTGGCCCACTGTGCGGCCGGCCGGCCGTGTCGCGGGCATTCACAGTTTTATTGGTTGGCCAAGATGCCGCCGTGGAGGATGGATCCCTGCGCTGCGGCGGCGCGCGGGCCACTGTGCGGCGCGGGTCGAGGCGCCGCTGATTTTTATTCGACATCCTTTCACGCCACGCGGCCTTCGCTGTCGGAAGTTTCTGTAACACTGTGAAAACAAAGGCGGCGAGCAATCGGGCGTTTGCCTATTTCATTCCGTTTTTTTTTTTTTTTTTTTTTTTTTTTTTTTTTTTTTTTTTTTTTACTCGCCGTTTTATTAATTTTTTTTTCATGTGAAACCGGCTGGCCGGCAGGCATGGGCAGGAAAGTAAAGTAAAGTACCGGCACCGCAGTGCTGATGACGCGAAAGGGACCGGTAAAGTACCGCGGTACCGATTTGCGAGTAAAGTAACGAAAAGTACCGTCGGTCCTGTCAGCGGGCGCGCAGCCGCGCACTATTACGGATTGAGCGACACGACTATATTACGCAAGTGCATGCCCCGTCGGGTAACACGGACTCCATGCGCTGCAAACCGCTGTACAGCAGCGCATCCAACAAAAGAACTTGGAGGAAAAAAAAAGAAGAAAAAATGGGGGCCCTTCTCCCACCTCCCCACACAGTAGGGAGGACCGCCTGCAACTTCGGTGGATCGGGGGAACCGGTGCATTCCAGGCGGCGACCCCAGGGGTTCTCATCTGATGTGGGCCGGGTGAAGGGCGGGGGTTGAGAGCCTTTGGTTTTCGCGGGGTGGTCAGTGGTACCCACAGTGGTACCCCCGCTGTCCGGCGCTCTCTACCGAACATGCAGTGTGAAGGGCCAGCTTCAAAGGACTTATCAACTCCAAACCGACGAATCAGAATGGACCCACTCGCGACCAATTGCGAGTGGCTGGAACGACCGGGGATCGAACCAGTGCCGAGGCCAATCCGCCGAAGCGGACTGCTTTTTAGACACCCAAGCATAGTGGACGACAAATGATCCAGACCACTACGCTATCACGACTGCACGTCTGCCGAGTGTCGAACGACGGGTTTGAGTCGTATTGGGATGAGGGAGGCAGTCGTAAAATGTATTGAAATGTTGGGATTCGATCCCCGGACCTTACTGTTCAAGTCCGACGCCTTAGCGATCTCAGCCACCACGGCTCATGGTAGATGCGGCGTCAGCCGGGCTCTAGACGCGGCAGGGATGGAGCCGCAGTGAGCGGGTCATTCGAAAAATGCTCAGAAAAAGTGGGACTCGATCCGTCGACCCCGGTACCGGGAACCGACGCCTATACCACCTCGACCACCACGACTCATGATTGGGGACGGGTAATGTCAACGCCTTTGAACCGCACTGGGAGTGCGGTTCGCACTGCCGCACTCCGAGTGCGGCTCAAAAGACATGACATCACTGGGCCTAATCATAGGCCGTGGTGGTCGAGGTGGTATAGGCGTCGGTTTCCGGTACCGGGGTCGACGGATCGAGTCCCACTTTTTCTGAGCATTTTTCGAATGACCCGCTCACTGCGGCTCCATCCCTGCCGCGTCTAGAGCCCGGCTGACGCCGCATCTACCATGAGTCGTGGTGGCTGAGATCGCTAAGGCGTCGGACTTGAACAGTAAGGTCCGGGGATCGAATCCCAACATTTCAATACATTTTACGACTGCCTCCCTCATCCCAATACGACTCAAACCCGTCGTTCGACACTCGGCAGACGTGCAGTCGTGATAGCGTAGTGGTCTGGATCATTTGTCGTCCACTATGCTTGGGTGTCTAAAAAGCAGTCCGCTTCGGCGGATTGGCCTCGGCACTGGTTCGATCCCCGGTCGTTCCAGCCACTCGCAATTGGTCGCGAGTGGGTCCATTCTGATTCGTCGGTTTGGAGTTGATAAGTCCTTTGAAGCTGGCCCTTCACACTGCATGTTCGGTAGAGAGCGCCGGACAGCGGGGGTACCACTGTGGGTACCACTGACCACCCCGCGAAAACCAAAGGCTCTCAACCCCCGCCCTTCACCCGGCCCACATCAGATGAGAACCCCTGGGGTCGCCGCCTGGAATGCACCGGTTCCCCCGATCCACCGAAGTTGCAGGCGGTCCTCCCTACTGTGTGGGGAGGTGGGAGAAGGGCCCCCATTTTTTCTTCTTTTTTTCCCTCTAAGTTCTTTTGTTGGATGCGCCGCTGTACAGCGGTTTGCAGCGCATGGAGTCCGTGGTACCCGTGGGTACGTCAAGTACCGTCGGTACTTTCGAAGGTACCTGTAAAGTACCGCGGCACCGAAAATTTCGATAGTACCGGTAAAGTACCGCGGTACCATAGTTTTCGGTAGTACCGGTAAAGTACCGCGGTACCATAGTTTTCGGTAGTACCGGTAAAGTACCTACCATATTTTTCGGTAATACCGGTAAAGTACTGCGGTACCGATTGTGGAGTACCGTGCCCATGCCTGCTGGCCGGGTGCCACAGCACCAACACGCCGGCCTTTATCGCCTCCCCATCAAGGCAGCCTTCCTGCAAGCCTTCCTGGGCGCAAGCTTTGCTGTGGCCACACCGCCACACCTGTCCGCCTCGCTCGTCCTGTGTGATATACATAGTGTGCTCTTCACCCGCCACCATGCATATGCGTCTCGAGGGCCGGCTGGGCGCAGCGTCACCCAGTGTGTCTGCCAGCCTGCCTGCCCGCCGCCTGCCTGCCTGCCTGCCCGCCGCCTGCCTGCCCGCTTGCCAGAGCGCCCTCATTTGGCGAGATTTAAGATAGAAGTGCTTCGGGAGGATTAAGGAGCCCCAAGACGCCGACAGACCGTGTCAAAACTTGCGACTCGGAGGTATAGTAATGAGTGTCTGAGCTCGAGGTTGAGGAATGGCCGAGAGGGTGGCAAGGAGGGGCCGGCAGCATTACCCAAGGGGAAACAACTCAAAAAAATTTGTACACCATAATTCATGTTCAATCTTGAATTTTAGTCCAATTTCTTCCAAATTCATGAAAATTAGTCAAAATTCAAAGAAATTCTTCAAAAACCAGTGAAATTCATATCAAAATTCATAGAAATTTGGCTGCAATTCATTGAAATTCATCCGAAATTCATGTGGAATTCAAAAATTTGTACACTGAAATTCAAAGTTATTTTCCCTTGGCATTACCACTCTTAGCAGCGCACCACCCCTGGCAGCACCACCAGCCAGCAGCTCTACCACCACTAGCAGCATCACCAGCAGCACTACCACCACTAGCACCACCAGCAGCACTACCACCACTAGCAGCATCACCAGCAGCACTACCACCCCTGGCAACACCACCAGCCGAGCGTGACAAAACTCGCTATTCGAACGAATATGACGTCACATCCGTTGAATAACAACAGTGTAGCACCACCAACACCACCAGCCATCCAAGCGTGCCTGGCAAACGGCCGCCGCATCCTCCTCTTTACACCCAGCTGGGCGGCCTTTTGTTCGCTGCACGGCTGTCGAGAAGGCAATTGGCTGGTGCCGCGGCCGCGGCCTCGCCCGCCCTGACGGTCGTGAACAGAGGGCCAGACGAACGGTGGAGGCGGTCAAACGCCCGGACGGGTTCGGAACTCCAGAGTCGCCAAATAGGACTCGAACCTAACCTGTGACCCCACCAAAGGGCTATGCCCTCCGAACGAGGGATCTATTGGTGGGGTCACGCGTTCGGTTCGAGTCACATTTAGCGACTCTGGAGCAAGGGGTCCGCAACTCATATATTACCTCGTACGCGGTGGCTATATTACCTGTGTATATTACCGGTATATTACCATGTTATATATGCATATTACCACGATTTTGCCTCTATATTACCCCTATATTACTATATATGACGCATATATACCTATGTTACTGGTAATATACGTATACCCTCGTACGCAGCTCAGGGGAGTTGTCGACCCCTCGCTCTGGCTCTGGCGCTTAAAACCCCTGACCGCGTGCACCGGTCTTCTGGCCCACTGTGCCGTGCAGGCCCCAACGGCCATGCACGAGGTGCATGTGTTGCTGGCGGCGGCGCGGCGCAGCGACGCACAGGTGTGAATATATATACGCCCCGCTTAGCCCGCCGGCGGCAGGGCCAGCCTCCAACTACCACCACTGCCCTCGCGCAATAAGCAGCGTGGCGTGGGGCGGGGCGGGGCGGGGCGGGGCGGGGCGGGGCGGGGTGTTGGAGCGGGCGGCGGGCGAGGCCGCTCAGGCAGAGCAAGTGACTGCCGTGCACCGGGTCTGGCAAACTTTGCACACCGGCTGCTGCAGTTAAATCTCTAAGCAGTCGCTCGGAGCACGGCAGCCGCACGGCCGCACACCGCTGCAGCCGCCGACCTGATCGATGTCTTGCCGGCCTGTCTCTCTCGCACTCATGGAGTGCCCCCGCCAGGTGGGCTGCGCGGGAGAGAGACAGCGCTCGCACAGTGGGCCGGAGGACCGGTTAGCATCTTACTGACTTTATTGTCAGTAACCAACTCTAGAAACTCAAGAGAGTGCATGGCATGCTCCATCTGGGAGTAAACCTCAAAGCACGCTCCACCCTGGAGAGTGCTTACAAGCATGCTCTAACCTGGAGCATGCATTATTGCACTATTGCCTACAGCAATAATATTTAGTATTTTCTTCTGAGATACGTACAATTTACTGTAATTTCATGTAATTATTTAGGAATTTTTTTTAGTCAGTAAGTATACTTTTGTTAGTAACTAACAAATATGTAAATAATCATCACAAACGCGAAAAGTACGTATAATTTTTGCACAAATTACTGGAGATGCTACTAACAATTTGTCAATAACCATGTACCAAAAGTCAATTTCGAGTATGAGACCTGAGAGTGGGGGCAGGCGGCCGAAACTCCAAACGCGTTCCAAGGTCCAGAGTCACTAAATGGCACTCAAACCGAAAGGGTGACCCCACCAATGGATTTCTCGTTCGAATAGCAAACCATGGGTGGGTTCGAGTCCTGTTCACTGCAAGGCCAGTGGCAAGTTTTTGCTTGCCTCAGATTGGCAAGCTGTTTTGAATGCCAAAAATTGGCAGGCTTGGCCTGGAAAAAATCAACAACTTGCCAAAATTTGGCAAGCTTGGCCTGGAAATATTCACCAGCTTGCCAAAATTTGGCAAGCTTATGAAGATTCCAGGTCAAACCTTGCCCAATTTTGGCACTCAAAACACCTTGCCATATTTGTGGCAAGCAAACTTACCACTGGCTTTGCAGTGAATTCAGCGAGTCGCGGGCGCTGAAAACGCCTCTCGAGTTTTAGCCGCCTGCGCCGGTCCTTTGGCCCACTGCGCGCTGCTTTGGAACCAGACTCCCTGACGCGCCGCGGGGCCGTCCGGGCGGTGAGGTGGAGGAAATTACGTTACGAATTTACGAGGGGGAGGGGGGAGGGGAAGCAAAACGCGAGAGGCGGGAGGCGCGTCGTTTGACTTGCACCGTGTTGCGCCGTTCGGCAAACAAATCTCGTCCCGCCAGGGGTGCCGTCCCTCATGGCAGTCCGGGGAGTTGTTTGAAAGGCTCGGGAAAAAACCTTTTGTCGTTTAAGCTGCAGCAGGGACATAGCGTGGGCAGCACAGTGGGCCAGGCGACCGGCGCAGGCGGCCAAAACGCTAGACGCGTTTTAAACTCCAGAGTCACTAAATGGGACTCAAACCGAGCGTGTGACCTCACCAATGGATTCCTCATTCGGAGAGCCAGCTATCCAATTGTTACACGTTCGGTTCGAGGCCCATTTAGCGACTCTGGAGCTCAAAACGCGTTCGGAATTGGGACCCCCTCCACCGGTACAGTTGAAATTAAGCCGTAACGTTGCGCCTTTTGTTTGAAGGGTACCGTCTGTGCGCCCTTCTTGCAAAGCTCATGCGCTCCTTTCCGCCTTCCTATCTAAACGCGTGGGGGAAATTGCCTTGAAGTGCAGTTGCACCTCGCGTCGCACGCGTCAAGATTTGCGCAAGGTCTTCACACTAAAATCTTGTGGACTTTTTAATGCATAATTATGCATGCACAGAAACGTACGTAAGGTGTGCATAATATTATGCATCACTGTGTACATTTTATGCAAGAAGATGCACAAAATGTACACAATGATGCATAATATTATACACACCTTACGTATGTATCTGTGCATGCATAACTATGCATAAAAAGTGCATAATTATGCATTAAAAAAGTCCACAAGAGTTTAGTGTGTTCAAGCGCAGTTCTATGATTCAACGAAGCGTGCCCTTTGGTTACCAGGGTGGTGGGAGCCGAGCAACAGTCAGAACAAGCTTTTGATCCAGTGGCGGCCATGTATATATATACGGCTTATATATATCTTATAAGTTTTCGTACTTTCAAACTGCCCTTCAGCAGTTCCTGACTTCCTGTCGGCACACACTCTACTCGCCAACTGTCGCAGAGGGCCGCTCCATTCCATGCAAGTCTCGTAGGCGCATTAAGTCATTTTTTTAATGTTTTTTTTTTTTTGAACGAAAATGGATCAAGCTATTAGTAGGAGTAAACTCCCACGGAAAGAAACTCGTTTTTTTTTTCATTAACTTATTTATTCATTTTTAAAAATTCTTGCTGTTGTTTTCATTGATATTTCATAACAGATGATTTGGCTCCTAAACTTCCCAGCGTGAGTGGAAGGCGTCGTAGTCGTACTTCTCATACCTGATTGTTCGCGATATTCTCGCTATTTTCTGACATAAGTCTTAACTCTTTTGATCGAGGCAGAGAAAGACAGAGAGAGACAGGGAGGGACAGAGAGAGACAGGGAGAGACAGAGAGAGACAGGGATAGACAGAAAGAGACAGGGAGAGACAGAGAGAGACAGAGAGAGACAGAGAGAGACAGGGAGAGACAGAGAGAGACAGGGAGAGACAGGGAGAGACAGAGAGAGACAGAGAGAGACAGAGAGAGACAGGGAGAGACAGGGAGAGACAGGGAGAGACAGAGAGAGACAGAGAGAGACGGGGAGAGCTCTCGCTCAGCATCAGCCTGCCAGGGAGGGGCGACCGATACAGCGCGGCCCTGCTGCCTGGCGCAGGTCGTTAGTTGGACGCAGCTGCCGGGAAGACAGCCCTGTCAGAAGCGGGCAGACAACTGCAGCCACAAGTCGAACACGAGTCGGTGCGGCGCGGCTACCACTGTCGCGCTGGCGAAGGCAGCGGAACTAGTTTGGGCCCAGCGGTCTCGTCGAGGTCGCGAAGGGCGCCGGGACCCCGAGCACAGCGACCGTACTTCCAGCAGAGCCGACACGACACGGGTAAAACTAAAGCGTAACTCTATGCTGCGATGGGTCCTATTGACAAAGTGCGATCTCCAAGCGACGCGCAAACAAAGTGCGATCTCCAAATGTTCGGATAAACATAGTTCCATCTCCACGGGACTGCCAAAATTTGAGGTTATGTTGCTCTCCTTGAACAGTAGTGTTATTCTGTGCGACGTCAAAACGTTTTGAGGAAGCAGTTATTTTGATAGAAAATTTGGCACATTCCAAAAACATAAAGCCTAAAGCCAAGAACTTAACAAAATGAACATATTTAATACAGCCTCTTGAAAATAGAGTCGCGTGCCCCTTATTTGAGCACATCGAACTTTGTTCATCCGGACATCGGAAATCGCACTTTGTTTGCGCGTCGCTTGGAGATCGCACTTTGTCAATAGGACCCATCTTGCTTGAGTCAAGCATAATGTTACGCTTGAAGACGTTACGCTTGATATGAAGCATTCACTAGAAATTCCCCCATGCATTTAGATAGGGGAAATCTTGGCCGATAGGCCGTTACGCGTGATTTCAAGCGAAAACTGATCACGCTTGAAAACAGAGGGTAATACTACGCTTTAGTTTTACCAGTGGACGCAAGGCGCCTGTTTGTGTGGCTGCATGCAGTGAGATGAAGGGTGGGGGAGCTTTATTTAGGTCCGCTCGGCTGGCTGGACCTGATTTGAACTCCTGCCGCCTCGCCCCACAGTGGGCCAGAAGACCTGCGCTAGGCGCGGGCGGCGAAAACTCTAGACGCGTTCCAGAATCGCTGAACAGGACTTGAACCGAACGTGTGACCCCACCAACGGATTCCTCATTCGGAGAGCAATCCATAGGCGAGATCACACGTTCGGTTCGAGTCCCATTTGGCGACTTCGGACGCTCAAAACGCGTCCATTATTTCGACCGCCTCCGCCGGTCTTCTGGCCCGTTGTGGGCCTCCGCGGCACCGCGGCGCTGCCCCCGCACGAGTCTCCTCAGCCTGGCGCACCAAAGTTGGCCGCCGCACCTCGGCGACAGTAAATTCCCCTCGAGGTGAAAGGCGGAATGAGGGCGCCGTCTTTTTCCACCGTCGCGTCGTCGCGGGACGGCGGGCGCGAACCAGGACCGCCATCGCACAGTGGGTCGAAAGACCGTTGAGGCGGCAAAATTCTAGACGCTTTTTGAGCCCTAGAGCCGCTAAATGGGACTCGAATCGAACGTGTGACCCCACCAATGAATGCCTCGTTTCGAGACGAATTCATTGGTGCGGGTCACACGTTTGATTCGAGTCCCGTTTAGCGACTCTGGAGCTCGAAACGCGTCCAGAATTTTGCCCGCCTCAACGGTCTTTTGACCCACTGTGCACCGCCGCCGCCACGACCACGACGACGGGAAGAGAGGCGGTGCCGGAACTTGTGCAAATGTTACAGCACCGCTTTGCGCTTCACACCGACACTGCCAGCGCCGCCACACCACGCTGCCGGGCAAAAACGTACTCGCCCTCCTCCCTCCACAGCGCGGCGCTGCTGGACGTAACCGACGCACAGTGGGCCACCGACGATGGAGGTAGTGGTGTGCCAAGTGGCATTTTTCGAAGTCGAATCGAATTGAATCGAATTTTTATTTTTTTTCCCGAATCGAATCGAATGTTAGTTTCTCCGCTCGAATCGAATGTCCCTACTTCGAATCCGATTCGAATCGAAGCAAAAAATGAACTGGAATGAACTCAGTCGTGGACCAACTTGCAACTTGGGCCAAGTAAATGTTCTTAAAATCACAGAATAACTGGATTATGACTCATTTAGACGTGTTTTGCGTAAATTATCAAGGTAAAAGAAAAATACTGGCAAACATGCGCGGGATCCACATTCGAATACAAACGAAAGGTGAACAGTTTTTCGAATCACCTAAATCCGAATCCTGTTAATTCGAAATCGATCCGAATCGAAGGTAGCGTGCTTCGATTCGATTCAAGTCGGATTCGAAGGCTTCGCACGTCACTAGATGGAGGTGGTCAAAAGCCCGGACGTGTTCTGAGCTCCAGAGTCGCTAAGTGGGACTAGAACCGAACCCTCCCTCGTGCTCCCACCAATGGATTGCCCCCCGAACGAGGAATCCATTGGTGGGGGTCACACGTTCGGTTCGAGTCCTGTTTATTAGCGACTCCACAGAGCCCTAAACCCGTGACAGTCGAGGGTTTTGACCGAGGGGTCCCCCACTTAAACAATCTGTGTACGCTTGGAGGAGACAATCCCACAATCTTGCCTCAAAAACGCCTGTAAGTAGGCAAATAGCGCGAAAAAATCATTAAAAATTCCAAACAATCTAACACAATCAAACAATCTGTGCACACCGAAATTCTGAGTGAGGGACCCCTCGGTTTTGACCTGGTTTTGACCGCCGGCGCCTGCCTTCTGTCCCCCTGCGCGACGGGGGGGGGGGGGGGGGGTGACATGGCCGACGCGGCCGCTGCGCCCCCGGGGCGGATGCGAGGCGACCCCTCGGTGGATCAAGCGGCGAGCCAAGTTTCGAAACAAAACGAAGCAGCAGCGGCGCGCAGCGGTCCCCGCCGACGTCGCTGACGTCGAAAGAAAGGCTGCGGCGGTCGCGGCCACGACGGGAAGCGGCGAGACCGGCGGGCACAACTTTACAAAACGCGCAAAAAGATAGTCAGGGCGGAAAAGAATTGGTCGCGGACTGCGGCGGCGGAGACGGCGAGCGCGACGTCCTCCTCGGAGAGAACATTGCGGCGCAGCGGCGCACGCTCCAGAGACGAGAAACTTTGCGCCGCGAAAGCATCATCGTCGTGGCCTTGTGATTGAGTAGCGCTGGGGGTGGCGTGGCGGGCAGTTGGCCTGGGCTGGCCGCCGCCTGGGCTGGCCGCTGCCTGGGCTGGCCGCCGCCTGGGCTGGCCGCCGCCTGGGCTGGCCGCTGCCTGGGCTGGCCGCCGCCTGGGCTGGCCGCCGCCTGGGCTGGCCGCCGCCTGGGCTGGCCGCCGCCTGGGCTGGCCGCTGCCTGGGCTGGCCGCCGCCTGGGCTGGCCGCCGCCTGGGCTGGCCGCTGCCTGGGCTGGCCGCCGCCTGGGCTGGCCGCCGCCTGGGCTGGCCGCCGCCTGGGCTGCCCGCTGCCTGGGCTGGCCGCTGCCTGGGCTGGCCGCTGCCTGGGCTGGCCGCCTGCAGGGGTAGCACAGTGGGCCAGAAGGCCGGTAAAGGCGGCCAAAACTCTAGATGCGTTTTGAGCTCCAGAGTCGCTAAATGAGACTGAAACCGAACGTGTGACCCCACCAATGGATTGCTCTCCGGACGAGGAACCCATTGGTGGGGTCACAACGTTCGGTTCGAGTCCTGTTTCGTGGTGACCGTGGAGCTCAAAGCGCGTCAGGAGTCTTGGCCCTTCGCCGGTCTTCCGGCCCACTGTGGGGCGCACTCTGGCTGCCGCCAGGGCGTGCCGGGGCCTAGGCTGCGCGGCGCGGCGTTGGCTGGGTACCCGGATTACCAAGATCGCATTTCCTGGAAGCAGACCCGCGGTGTCGCCCGACACCACTGCGTACTCTCCCCTCACCAGTCCCGCCCACCACCCCCGCCCCCCGCTCCCTTGCAAGTTCTCCCGCCAGTCCCCGCCGCTGGTTTTTGTGTAAACAACGGCGCGGCGCGCGGCACTGTCTGGCCAAAGACAGCGACGGGGCGTCTCCCCCTCCCCCCCTTCTCTCTCTCTCTCTCTCTCTCTCTCTCTCTCTCTCTCTCTCTCTCTCTCTCTCTCTCTCTCTCTCTCTCTCTCTCTCCACCCTCTGCCGCGCCATTCCACAGCCTGAGACGAAGCCCAGCGGTGGACGGGGTGTTGGACCGGCGAGCCAGTGGCAAGGAGGGAGGGTGGGGCGGGGAAGGGGAAAGAGGAGGAGGGGTCCAGTGACATTGGAGCTGGGCCGGTGGAGTGGGAAAGAGGAAAAGCCGTCGCCAGACGAATGTGGAGTAAGTACAACTAACTGACACCACACTGTCAAAAGAAAATGTTGTAATTTAACAGCACTTGTGCTGTTCACAACACATCTTGTTATGTAACCTGTTTTCTGATGATTCGATTGATTCTTCGATCATATCTCGGCCACATTTGTGTTAGTCTCATCGTGTTGTAATTTATTAAGATCCTTGTAATTTGACAACAATATTTGTTTACAGTTTGCACGATGGTAACAAACAGAGTAAATCTGTTAAACGACAACATCACCGTCTTAAATCACGATTAGATTATCCAGACAAGGAAGTTGTGACGAAACAACAGAGTTGTCTATAAATGGATTTCCCCTTCTTAAACTAAACAGCACTGTTGTAATTTAGCAACATTTCTGTAGGTGATGGTGTTGTAATACCGTGGATTTTTAACAGTGCAGTACTGTACCACTGCCACTTGCTGCGACGCCACTGGTCTGGTCACCCCGCTCCGGTTAAGAGACATGAAGGTGCAGCTACTTGTCACCGTTTGAACGTGACACGGCCGCAAAAATTGAGATTAAACATTCGTTTAAACGTGTGAATCTTAAACGAGAGCGTGACATCCTATTCAAAACGAACGTGACAAAGCTCACACACACTAAATCCTTTTGTACTTTTTTGTAAATAGTTATGTACGATTTTGCAATCGTTACTTATAATATCATACGTTGTTATGCGTAATTTATTCATAACTATGTATAAATTATACGTTGTTCTGCATAATATTATGCAGAAGCTTACGGATGTTCAAAATCGTGCATAACTTTGTACAAAAAAGTGCATAAGGATTTTAGTGTGCATTTGACGAATATGATATCACACCCGTTGAATAACAGAGCAGCGTGCCGCGCGCCGCGGCTTGTCTCTCTTTCCTCCCGAATGGACCGATCGGGTTACGCCGTTTGGCGCCGTGAACACGGCTTCACACAAAGGGAAGGAAACACGGGGCAGTCCCACCCAGCGTGTGCCCCGCTCTGCCCCGCAGTGGGCCACAAGACCGGCGCTGGCGGCCGCAACTCTAGACGCGTTTTTATCTCCACAGTCGCCAAAATGAGACTCGAACCGAACGTGTGACCGCACCAATGGATTGCTAACTCGATTGCTAACGAAGAATCCATTTGTGGGGTCACACGTCTGGTTCGAGTCCCATTTAGCGGCTCTGGAGTAGTTCGAAACGCGTCCAGAGATTATATGGCCCCCTGCGTCGGCCTTCTGTGCGTCGTGCGAAGCGCGGAAGGCCCTGCGAGGCCAATTAACAGGTGGATGCCGCCCTCGCCGCTCGCCGCCCGGACCGCTGCAAACCGCCTCGCCCGCCTCCCTCGCCGAACCTCGGAAAACTTTGGCGCCGAAAAACAAAGTGATTTTCCACTCAGCCGATCCTCCCAGGAGGTGGAGGGAATTCACCGGGAAGGGCCGGGGGTGGGGGGGGGGGGGGCTGCAGCTTCCCTGGGTGGGCAGGGCGGTGGGGTGGCCGGCGTGCTGCGCGGCCCACACCTAGTTAAGCTTAACCCGCTAAACCTGCCGCTCGCCCGCTCGTCACGTACATTTAAGCTCGCCGGGTAATAACAAAACCGGACGAAGAAGACGGCCCGCCCAAAAACTGGTGCACTCGCTCGAAAAAAAAAACAATTTTACACGAGTAAAAAAAAATTGAAATTAAAAATCAGAATAAATCTAAAGAAAATAAAAATC
>CM060086.1:24844942-24864942 GCA_030522485.1 Stenchaetothrips biformis | reverse complement strand
ACAGGTGCGCTGACTGGCAGGCCGGCCAGTTGGTCGCGTGGTGGGCTAGCTTTTTCCCTAGCAGGCTGCCTGGTGGCGGCTGCCTGGTGGGCTGGTGGGCTGGTGGGCTGGCGGGCTGGCTGCCTGGCGGGCTGGCTGCCTGGCTGCCTGGCGGGCTGGCTGCCTAGCGGGCTGGCTGCCTAGCGGGCTGGCTGCCTGGCTGCCTGGCGGGCCGCATGAGTGAGCCGGCGCGGCTTTTGGCTTTCGCCGCCCTTTTGACGCTGCGTCTGAAATATGCATGCAAAGCGGCAGTTGAGGATCCGTCTGCAGGCAAAGGAGAGAGAGCGCGGCGAGTGGCGGAGACCAGGGGAAGGGGGAGGGGGTATAAATTGGGGGGTGGAAAAGGAAAAAAACGCGTCGCGGCCCGCCTTTCTCTTAAAGTGCATCAGCGCCAGCTCACTCCGCGCGGCCGCACCACTCCGCCAACTTGGGGCGCACAGTGGACCAGAAGACCGGCGCAGTCGGCTCCAACTCTAGACGCCGTTTTGAGCTTTTGCGTTGCTAAACTGAACTCGAACGTGTGGAGCCAAACCAATGGTTTCCTCATTCGGAAAGCAATTGATTGGTGTGATCCCCACCAATGGATTCCTCGTGCGGGGAGCAATCCGTTGGTGTCGTCACACGTTCGGTTCGAGTCCAATTTAGCGACTCTGGAGCTCAAACAGCGTGTCGCGTGTTGTTTAGGCCGTCTGCGCCGGTCTTCTGGCCCACTGTGGGGCGCTGCGCCGCGCACCTCTCTCACCGCCGATCGCGCTCCACTCCGCGAACCACGTTCCCGTCGAGTCCATCACGTCCGCGGCAAACTTTGGGCAACAACACAACGACGCCGGGCGGCCAGCGCGGCGCGGGTTTTGGCGGCGACGGCGGCCTCCACGCGCCGGCGGCGCCCTGGAAGTACGCCGGCGGCGCCAACAAGAAGCAGCACAAATTCAAGGCGGAGGCAAAAGGGGCCGGAAAAACTTTGATGAAGAGAGCAGCGTGTGACCGTGACCGATTTTGTTTCTCTGTCTGTTCCCTGTCTGTCAGTCTCTCTCTCTCTCTCTCTCTCTCTCTCTCTCTCTCTCTCTCTCTCTCTCTCTCTCTCTCTCTCTCTCTCTCTCTCTCTCTCTCATCACTCTTATTTTCTCCACTTTTTCCATTTCCGGCGGCAACACATTTCGGTCGCGTCCCCTTTCAGGCTGGCGCCCCTCGCCCCACCTTGGCGGCCCTACCTCGCGGTCGAGTCAAGGCGCCGCCAAGTTCGCACCGCTTCCCGCCACCGCACGGTGGGCCAGAAGACCGGTCGGGGCGGCCAAAACTCCACACGCGTTTTGAGCTCCAGAGTCGCCAAACAACCAGACTCGAACCAAACGTGTGACCCCACTAATGGTTTGCTCATCCACTGGTGGGGTCACACGATCGGTTCGAGTCCCATTAAGCGACTCTGGAGCTCAAAACGCGTCTGGAATTTCGGCCGCCTCCACCGGTCTTCTGGCCCACTGCGCGCCGCGGCCGCGGCTACCGCCGCCACGACGCCCCGAGTTATGTCAGGCGGCGGAGACGAGCGGCCGCACGTTGCCGTAAGTGCGCCGTCTGGACCGCGACGGCGTCGTAGTCTTAGCAGTGTCGCCGGCCGACTCGGCTGTTCGTGTTGATATTAAACCCCGCGCTCCTCAACGCGCCTCGCCGCCTCGCGGCGCTTCGCGTCGGCTGGGGTTCGCTGCCCTCCCCCCCCCCCTCCCTTTTTCCCTGGAGCACAGTGGACCGAAGCAGGCGGCCAAGGCTACTCTAGAGGCGTTTAGAGCTTCAGAGTCGCTAAACGACTCGAACCGAACGTGTTACACCATCAATCGATTCCTCGTTGGGAGAGCAATCCATTGGTGGGGTCACACGTTCGGATCGAGTCCTATTTTGGTATAAAAATATAAACCCTTTCACTGTGGTCCCCTTAGCTATAAAACTACTTTAAATAGTTTGTAAGGTTTTCAGAGTGGAGCCACTAGTAAAACTAAAGCGTAGTGTTATGCTTTTTATCAAGCGTATATTCTTGAAGCGTACTCCTCGGCTTAGTTTCAAGCGCAGCAAGTGGTATGCTTGAAGAAGGGCGTACTCAAGCACACTGAAAGTCATACGCTCTGCTGCAAGCGTACCGATAGACTCACCCAAAAGTATTTCCAAAATTTAGCAACGATTTGGAATTGGTAAAGAGAATACCGTAATCCACTCCAGAATCAATAAATTAAAAAAAAAAAACACATAAATAAACAGAATCTTATTGTAAAAACCAGTGAAGTTTGTCCATCTTACACTTAAGAAACTACAGGCAGTTAGTACTGACACGTTCCTTAATTAGCAGGTCCCCGTGAGTATTTCCAAGCTGCTCGTATTCACTGCGGTTGAATCAGATGTACTTACAATAATCACTGCGGCAACTGATCTGAAGAAATATGCAGAGAGGGCCACTTCATGGCATTGTATCCAATTAATAAAGCATCCAAACATGGTGGTTTGAAAACTTGGGGAGTAGGACAAGTGCAACCAGCAGGACCAGGAGGCTAGAGCACCGTGGGCATCAAGTGTTGATGAAGTATGATTTCAACACTTTTCCAAATCACTCCAATTTTCACAGTAGTTTGTAAGATGAAAACCAATGTGCGCCAACAGATGTCACAGACCGCCCTGGTCTTCATCTCACAGCACAAAAATAAATTGAATTAAAATGATGCAAGTATGTTCAAAGGAGTCTAGCTGTAGCCATTTTAAGGTTAGTCTTGATGGGATGGTTGTAGGCCTAGTGCGTGCCTGGTGTTTCAGATTTAGATTCACATTCACATTTGGATTATGAAAAATAACTGAAGCTGGATTACTATGTACACTACAGTGTCAGTATTCGCAGTGACTCCTTGTCAACAGAACAAACCTCAAACAAAATGGCTATCGCTAAACTCTTTTGTACAAACTTACATCATTTTAATTCAATTTATTTTTGTGCTGTGAGATGAAGACCAGGGCGGCCTGTGACATCTGTTGGCGCACATTGGTTTTCATCTTACAAACTACTGTGAAAATTGGAGTGATTTGGAAAAGTGTTGAAATCATACTTCATCAACACTTGCTGCCCACGGTGCTCTAGCCTCCTGGTCCTGCTGGTTGCACTTGTCCTACTCCCCAAGTTTTCAAACCACCATGTTTGGATGCTTTATTAATTGGAGACAATGCCATGAAGTGGCCCTCTCTGCATATTTCTTCAGATCAGTTGCCGCAGTGATTATTGTAAGTACATCTGATTCAACCGCAGTGAATACGAGCAGCTTGGAAATACTCACGGGGACCTGCTAATTAAGGAACGTGTCAGTACTAACTGCCTGTAGTTTCTTAAGTGTAAGATGGACAAACTTCACTGGTTTTTACAATAAGATTCTGTTTATTTATGTGTTTTTTTTTTTAATTTATTGATTCTGGAGTGGTTTACGGTATTCTTTTGACCAATTCAAAATCAATGCTAAATTTTGGCAATACTTTTGGGTGAGTCCATCCGTACGCTTGCAGCAGAGCGTATGACTTTCAGTGTGCTTGAGTACGCCCTTCTTCAAGCGTACCACTTGCTACGCTTCAATGAAGGCGTCCTAGGTCTGAGTACGCTTGAAAGAGGCGTAACACTACGCTTTAGTTTTACCAGTCTACTTGCGTTATCGTGTAGTTCCGTAATTCTCTGTCATGTTTGTTTCAACATTTTCTGTGTTTTTCCGGAGAAAAAATATATATTGCAGTAAAAAGCAGAACACAGAAATGGTATTGCGCAGGACAGCATGCAGCAGAACTGTTGCAGACACCCCGTCATTCCTGTGAACAATTTCGTTCTTTTTTCATGCGGCGTGTTTTTCTTTTTCTTTTACCCTGGAACTTACATTCCCGGGTGTGGACCTATAATGTCATTTTTGGCAAAAGAAAAAGTGATGGCGACGCGAGGATCGAGCCACGCAGGGCTCGCATTCATATTCATATTCGCGTGCGTCCCACTGCACACATTGCCAATGGCTGAGGCGTCAGTACACTAATAAAGTCACCGAGCGTATGGAGCCGGCCTCCAGGCCTCCAGGGGCGCGGTGCATACGTCCCACCCGCCCTCCAGGAGAGAGAGGAGGGTGGGGGGGGCGCTCGAACGCAGCCGGGCCATAACTCAGGCAGATAAAATGTTTACAGTGTGAGGAAGAGGGCGGCGCGGCACGGCGGCGGTCAACGCGCAGATCGCACGGTGGGCCAGACCGGCGCAGGCGGCTTAAATTCTAGACGCGTTTTGAGTTTCGGAGTCGCTAAATGGGACTCGAACCGAACGTGCGACCCGAGGGGGCAACCACTTAAGAAATCATGTGTCCCTCAGAGCGCCAGAAATCTCTGGAAATCGGAAATCTTTCCCCCTAAATGGCAAAAAGCAAGCAAATTTTGGGCGTAAAATTGATAGAAACCTTGCGAAATCCGACGAAATCTCTTCCTTTAAGAAATCTTGTGTCCCGAAACATACTTCGTGGTTGCCCCCTCGGTGCAACCCCACCAATAGATTCCTCGTTCGGAAAGAAAATCCATTGGAGTGGTCACACATTCGGTTCTAATCCTTTTTGGCGACTGTGGAGATATAAACGCGTCCAAAGTTTCGGCCGCCTGCGCCGGTCCTCTGGCCCACTGTGGCTCGGATCGAGGGGGAATCACTCGTAAAAACTGCGACCCCAATTTCCCCGTAGTATGACCTGGCTAATCCAAACTAAATTATTCAATGACTACAATTTTAATCTGGCTTTACAAAAGGAGGACGGCGGTAAGGACACGGTGGCGCCAACGGCCGCGCAGAGCGGCAGGACAGGGACGCATTGTTCAATTCATGAAAGGCAAACGCGGGCTGGACCAATTGGAGGACACTGCGCAGTGGAGGTGCAATGCTGGCCTCCGCTCGACCCCCGCCACGGCAGTTCACCGGGCTAAGGGCTAAGGGTCGTTAAAACTTTGCTGGGTGGCCGAACGGGGAAGGGAGGGAGGAAGGCGGAGGAGAGGGGGGGAGGTAGCGAACCCGCGGGGGGAACCTGACGGCGCAAAAACACTACAGCAAGCGCTACTGCTTCGCTCAACGCCAACTGAAAACGAGGCGTTTGTGTGTGGGTATGCGGGGGGGGGGGGGCTGGACGTGTAACGGCAGTGTGTGTGTGTGTGTGTGAGAGAGAGAGAGAGAGAGAGAGAGAGAGAGAGAGAGAGAGAGAGAGAGAGAGAGAGAGAGAGAGGGGAGAGAGAGAGAGAGAGAGTTAGTGTGTGTTCTTGTTTCCCTCCTTTGTTTTGCGGAGGCGACCCAGTCGATTCGTCGATGAAAGGCGAATGTCCTAAGTCCCCGGCCAGCCCGAGGCCCCTCGCCACACTGAGGCTGCAATCTACTTAATGTGATAATGGCGACGGCCGCTGGGCGACACGTTCCGCAGAAGGTCATTCGGGATAATAGGATGCGTCGGCGTCGTCGACCTCTGTCCATAGGCCGCGCCAGCTGCGCCGGGCAGGGCGTCCGGCAGAGGAGGAAAAGTGTGCAGGGGGCATTCATTATGGGAGGTGACCCTCGTCAGGGCCAGCCCGGCCAGCCCGGCCAGCCGCCGGCGCACAGTGGGCCAGAGGACCCGTTGATTCTCGTTCGGAGACGAGTTCGGAGAGCAATCCATATTGGTGGGGTCGGGGTCCTGCCTCCCGTTCGGACCGAGTCCTGTGGAGCTCAAAACGCGCGGCTAGATAGTTTTGGCCGCCTGAGCCGGTCTTCTGGCCCACTGTGCGGGAGGCTGTCTCTCTCGCACTCATAGGGCGCTCCGTCGCAGTGCGAGAGAGACAGACAGACAGACATTCAGACTGGCAGGCAGACAGACAGACAGACAGACAGGCTGGCGGGAGGGACGTTCGGAACGCGACGGTGGCCGGCCGTGTCCGCGCTATATCGACAGACTGGCTCCACTCGGCACTGCAATATGACGGTGCCTGCAAGCGGCCGGCGGCACACAGTGGGCCAGAAGACCGCTCAGGCGGCCGAAACTCCAGACGCGTTTTGAGCTCCAGAGTCGATAAATGGGACTTGAACCGAACGTGTGACCTCACCGATGGATTTGCTGTTCGAACGAGGAATCCATCGGTGGGGTCGCACGGTCTGTTCGAGTTCTGCTTAGCGACTCATGGGGCTCCAAAGACGTCTAGGGTTTTGGCCGCCTGCGCCGTCTGGCCCGCTGTGCGGCAAGGCCGACAGGCGAGGCCGACAGGACGACGGGCTCGCCGCACAGGGCCGCCTCTCCCTACTTGCCCCTGGCGCCCCGCCTCGCAGCACAGTGGGCCAGAGTAGAGTCCTACAGGACTCTAGGACTCTAGGCCAGAGGACCGGCGCAGGCGGCCAAAGGACGCTCGAACTGAACGTGTGACCCCACCGATGGATTCCTCGTTTGGAGAGCAATCCATTGGTGGGGGTCGCACGTTCGGTGCGAGTCCAATTTCACGACTTTGGAGCTAAAAACGCGGTCCTCTGGCCCACTGAGCGCCGCCACCCCGCCGCGCCGCCGCTCGCAGAGAGCCGAACGAGCCGTCTGCCTCTGACTAGAATAATGGACAACTGAGAGTGCGGCTGTGGTGAGTTTAGCAGATGAGCTTATGCTTTTTGCCCATTAATGGTTTGCCATGCACTGCTACAAATTGTCCACCACAGTACTCTTTCATGTGAAGTTTCAAATAGCCGTGTGTAACGAGAGCAAGTGGTGGCACACTCCCTAAGGGTGTACTATCCACATTGTTTCGTGCAGTGAGAGCGTGGCGGCGCTCCGTCGCCTTCATCGGGCATTCTGTGAGAGTGCAAGAGAGACGGAACACAGTCCGGAATCGCAACGGCTGCCGCAGGGCCGTGTCACAGCGCTGACCATACCTCGGACACGCATCTATTTGCTGGTCAGCGACTGGAATGGCGCGGACATTTGCCAGAGTCGGGGTGGGGCGGAGCGGAGCACAGTGGGCCAGAAGACCGGTGGGGGCGGTCAAACTCCCGGACGCATTTTGAGCTCCAGAGTCGCTTCAATAGGACTCGAAACGAACGTGTGACCTCACCAATGGATAGCTCTCCGACCTAGAAATCCATTGTTGAGGTCACACGATAACCGAATTCGGTTCGAGTCCTGTTTAGCGAGTCTGGAGATCAAAACGCGTCTAGATTTTTGGCCGCCGCCTGCGCCGCCAGTCTTCTTGCCTACGGTGGGGGCGGAGTAGCCATCACCAGCCACCACCGGCTGCACAGCCCTGGCCCTGGCACCGCGGACCTCCGGAGGGCGCGGCCGCCGTCCAAAGCAAACCGTGCATTGAAGCCCCCCACCTTAACGCGTTATCCCAATCTAGTGACGCACTCGAATATCAAGCGCAACGAGCCGTTAAACCGAGGGGGGGATCACCGAGGTTCAAAGCGTACAATATTTTTTTTTGATTTTTGATTGTTTTAGATTTTTTGATTTTATTCTATTGATTTTTTTTCACCTCTTAAGAGTACTGACAGGGGCTTTTGAAGTCTTAAGTGTGTCACACGGAATGATGTGAGCTTTTGACTTACTATGAAACCAAATAATTGGTCATAAATAAAAATAAATGACATAAAACACACTGCAAACCGAGGAATTAGGAATACTTTTTTCCTTTTTTCAGCCATTTTTTGACATTTGATTTTTGGTTTATTTTGATTTTTTCTGGTTTGGATTTTGAGTTTTTTACTCGTGTAGCCCCCCCCCCCCTCGCGTTAAACTATCCCGGGCACACGACGTACCCCGCGCAACAGTCGAGAACAGCTTGCAGGGTTGGGATGCTTTCTCTGGGCCGGGCCGCAAGCAGGCAAGGAGGGTGAGAGAGAGAGGGAGTAAACGAGAGAGAAAGAGAGAGAGAGACAGAGAGAGAGAGAGAGAGATCGACGAAAGCACTTTTCGGAATAAGTCGTCTGCTGGGCGCAGCCAGACAAGATTGGCCAGGTGTTTGATTAATGATGAAGTGGCAGCCTCTCTCTCTCTCTCTCTCTCTCTCTCTCTCTCTCCAGGTTCCGACAGACAGCCCAGACAGCGCGGTGCCCCGTTCTCTGAGGGCTTTGCAAAGGGAGAGGGGGGGCGCACAGGTCGTTGCCCCGCTGCCGAAAAGGATAAGCGAAAGGTGTTCCGAAACCGTTTCCCGCGCGCGGAGGCGGCATCGGCATTAAGGCGCGGCGGCGCGGCACGGAGAGGCCCTCTTCGGGCAGGAATCGGAGCGGCCAAATAACACTCCCCGCGCCGCCCTGGGAGGACTTTGGAATCCCCCCTCTCCCCCCCCCTTCTCACCCCCACCCCCACCCTTTTCCTTTTCCGACCATTTCGCTGATTGGCGTTTAACGTGCGCCGTTAACGGGCCGGGGGAGAGGGGGGGCGGGCAGGTGGGGCGGACTTTTTGCCGTGGGGCGCAAGGCGGGAGTACCTTGGAAGTATCACTGAGAGCTGGCGCGGCGCGGCGCAGTGGGCCAGAAGACATGTGGAGGCGGCCGAAATCCCGGAGGAGTTTTAAGCGCGCGAGGGACTCGAACCGAGTGTGTGACCCCCACCAATAGATTCCTCGTTCGTAGAGCAATGCATTAGCGGGGTCATACGTTCGGTTCGAGTCCCATTTAGCGATTCGGGAGCTTAAAACGCGTCTGGCGTTTTGGCCGCCGGCGGCGTCGGTCTTCTGGCCCAGTGTGTAGGGCGGGGCGGGGCGCCCAGTCTGGGCCGCTGAGCACACAAAGCTCTGCTCTCAATCCAATATCGCTGAATTCCTTTTTAAGCAAACGCGGACTGACTCGCTCCAGTCCCCGCGGCGGGGCGGCTCTGGAGGGGGGAGCGCGCACGCTGCCGCCGCGATTTGCGATGGACACGTCTGCCGCGCACTAACGCGTGTCACAAAAAAAAAGTCTTGAAACAAGAAAAGTTCTTGCCACCACCAAGAACGTCACTGTTTTTCAACGAACGTGACGACGTCATTTTCGTAAGAATGTGGATTTTGTCACGTTCGTTTCAAAATGATTCGTCATCTTTGTTCGAATGTTTATCCACGTTCAAACGAATGTGACATCCTCATTAAACGGCCGTGTCACGTTCAAACGAGTATGTCATCGTATTTAAACGAACTTGAGAAAATTCGCATTGTAACGAACATGATGTCACATTTATTCTCAGTCAGCCACTGCTGGCTGACTGAGAGAGGACCTGTGTGGCAGACGTAAGGCGAGACAGTTGAAATCAAAAGGTAAAATATGTCTTTCTCACTTCTAACCCTCACCACGCAAGAGCCGGCTCGTTGCGAGGAACGGGAACCGATATAATAAAGGCCGATCTCTCCGCCCTTGGCTGGGATTGTCCCACCACAACCCCCCTGGCCCCTCGGACCGTCCCACTGTGTCTCCCTGGTGGTGAAATACATTAATTTGCCAGCGAGGCCATTTGTCTGGAAGACGCGCTGGCCCGCTAATAAAGCACGTTTATGGCGACTCTTCTTTTTTTTTGTTTTCGTCCTTTTGCCCCGGACTGCCTTTTCGGCTGCGCACCTCGCCGTCGTCCTGTGTAATGCCTCGCCGGGGACGGCTCGGCTCGGCTCGGCTCGGCTCGGCTCGGTTCGGCTCGGCTCGGCGCGGCTCGGCTCGGCTCGGCTCGGCTCGGCTCCGCTCGGCTCGCCAAGGTAGGGCGGGCGGGGCCTTCAATTCCAGCCTTTGGACCCCCACGAAGCGGGGCCCAGCCGCGCGAGGCGGGGTTGTTCGTGACCCCCGCACAGTGGGCGAGAAGACCGGCGCAGGCGGCCAAGCATCTTAACGCGCTTTGAGTCGGTAAAAGGGACTCGATTCGAACATGTGACCCCGCCAATGCATCGATCTCCGAATGTGAAATCCATTGACGAGGTCGCACGATCAGTTCGAGTCCTACTAAGCGACTGTGGATCTCAAAACGCGTCAAGAGTTTTGACCGCCTGCACCGGTCCTCTGGCCCACTGTGCCCCGTTCGTTCTCGTCGCGGACCAAGAAGTCGCCAAGAAGAAGGAGGGGGAATTGGGGGGGGGGGCTTTGAGTAGCCGGACAAACACCTCACCTCGGTGCCGCGCGAAGATTTATCACCTGGACCAAAGTTTGAACCTTGTCTGCGGGAGGGGCCGCGGGCACCGCCAGGTAGGCCGCAGCACAATCGAAGACCGGCCGGCCCGCCCAGCAGGGTGGGATGGACGGGGCACAGTGGGTCAGAAGACCTTGGAGGCGGCCAAAATCTCGGACACGTTTTGAGCTGCAGAGTCGCATCGCAGTCGAATCGAACGTGTGACCCCTTCCTCGTTTAGAGAGCAATCCATCGGCGGGGTCACAACGTTCGATTCATGTCCCATTTAGCGACTCTGGAGCTCAAAACGCGTCTAGAATTTTGACCGCCTCCACGGTGTTCTGACCCACTGTGCGAGGGCTTCCCAAAGCGCATTTCACCCATTCCGTTCCGAGGGACTTGTTGAAGGCAGTCGAGGCGCAGAAAGGGTGCTGCGCGGAATGGAATACTACTTCAAAGGCATCGGGGGACGGCGGCGGGTGGTGCGCCGCTCCGTCCAGCTCCGTCAGCACCGCACGGAGCAGTGTTCGGACCTTTGGCGAAGTCGACTGACTGGAGCGAGCGGCTGACGGCCCAATCGCCTGCCCAGAAACCGATGGACCCGGGTCAGTCAGCGACTGGCGGAAAACAGACGAATCCGGTTCGCTGCAGCTTGAGCGGCTGACGGCCGCATAGAGCGGCTGACGCCCGCATAGAGCGGCTGACGCCCGCATAAGAGCGGATGACGCCCGCATAGAGCGGCTGACGCCCGCATAGAGCGGCTGACGCCCGTATGGAGCGGCTGACGCCCGCATAGAGCGGCTGACGCCCGCATAGAGCGGCTAGACGCCCGCATAGAGCGGCTAGACGCCCGCATAGAGCGGCTAGACGCCCGCATAGAGCGGCTAGACGCGCGCATAGAGCGGCTAGACGCCCGCATAGAGCGGCTAGACGCCCGCATAGAGCGGCTAGACGCCCGCATAGAGCGGCTAGACGCCCGCATAGAGCGGCTAGACGCCCGCATAGAGCGGCTAGACGCCCGCATAGAGCGGCTAGACGCCCGCATAGAGCGGCTAGACGCCCGCATAGAGCGGCTAGACGCCCGCATAGAGCGGCTAGACGCCCGCATAGAGCGGCTAGACGCCCGCATAGAGCGGCTGACGCCCGCAGAACTGGCTTGGAAGGTGTGGAGGGAAGAGGTGGTGGTCTGCTCTCCGCGTCGCGCGAGCGAGGCACCGTTTCTCTCTCACTCATTTTCAGTCGGTGACGGCCGGCCATCGGCTGGTCCCAGGGGCTACAGTCAGTCGATTCCACCAGAAGCCCGAACACTGCCGCATAGTGGACCAGGAGAACGATAGAGGTGGGCACGATCTCACAGACGGGTAACTCCAGAGTCGCAAAAAATTGTTCACGAGAACCTCCACTTCACGTTGGTCTGTTTGAAAAGTTTCGAGCATGCACTTTTGTTTTGCTAGTATTTTGAGCATGATGCGTAAGCTTACAAAGAAAATAGTTCAGAAATTACGAACTATTTCTTCGTATACCACAAAGTAAATTAGTTTGCATTATGTATGCTCAAAATACTTCGCAAGGTTTTCAGCGTGTCTCTGTTTCCCGAAAGGTGCGCGGAAAAGCCCTTCTTGGCCAAGTTCTTGGCCCCCTGAAGCTCTCAGCGGGTGGGCGGGGCGCGCTCTTCGGGCTCCGCCAGGGGCCGTTTTGGCATTATTGTCTTGCGAAGGAGAGCATACCTATGGGTGCGAGGAACAAAAGCCGATGTCGCGCGCTGCCTGGTCTTAAGGTTGATGTGGCTTCAGCCCCGGACACCGGCTTTAAATTCCTGCCGCACGACATCGCACAGTGGGCCAGGCCGGCGGAGGCGGTCAAAACTCAAGGCGCGTTTTGAGCCCTTCAGAGTCGCTAAATGCGACTCGCACCGAACGTGTGACCGCACCGGTGGATCCCTCCGTTCGAAGAGCAATCCATTGGTGGGGTCACCCGTTCGGTGCGAGTCCCATTCCGCAGCGACTAGCTCAAAACGCGTTCAGAGGTTTGGCGCCCCTGCGCCGGTCTTCCGTCCCACCGCACGACGGTGCATCGGCCTTTTGTTCCTTGGACCCGTCGATATGTCTTCCTTGAGGCGGGGTGACGTGCTTGTTGCCTACCTTCAGGGTGGTACGCGACCTGAATGGGAGTACTTCCCCCCTTCCCCCCTTGCCCCCCTTGCCCCCCTTGCCCCCCTTGCCCCCCTTCCCCCTTCCCCCCTTCCCCCCTTCCCCCTTCCCCCTTCCCCCTACCCCCTTCCCCCCACCCCCTTCCCCCCCTTCCCCCTTCCCCCCTTCCCCCTTCCCCCCTTCCCCCTGGCGCCTTGGAGCCGCTGCCACTGGCAGGCCACTGTCCTCCCACCACGCGGTGTTGGAGACGCACCCCGCCGTGCTGTTGACGTGCCGCGCAGAGCCCCACGCTGCACCTTCCTTCAGCTCCGGCCGATGACGGCCGCCAAAAATAAGGGCCACCCCGCTGGGCCAGTTGCTGGGGGGGAGGAGGAAGGGAGGGGAAGGGGAGGGGGGAAGGGTGGAGAGGGGAGGGGGAGGGACGGGGAATGGGGGGGGTGAGGGGCGAGGCGGAAGGGGGAGAGAGGGGTAAGGGAGAGGAAGGGAGGGGGAGAGAGGTGGGAGGGAGGGGTGGCTGTGAATCGCTGGCGCTGATGGGCCGATCGGCGCCGTCGATAAGGCGATCCTGCCACTGCCCTCTCATAACTTTGCAAAACGGACCGTTGTCTGCTTCCATTACCAACATTTTTCGCGTCTCTGAAGAAGAGAAGGAGAGGTCGACGGGGCGGATATCAGTTCTAACCGGTCTGGGCTGACTGTTTTTGAAAGGTGCCGTTAAATTGGCCCCGTTCTGTCAAGAACGCTGCAGTGCTGCTCCTTCCGATCTGTAACACGTTACGGATATTGAAATCGTAATGGCGGTTCGAAGTTGTTAACTATGCGGTTACCCAACTCCCCCTCAATCCTTAGTCACTGTTATTTCTTTGTAATAAGGTACAAATTTTAATGGCAATAAAATTTTTATTGCATTATTAGCGCTTTATAAGTTATTGCATTATAAGTGCAATAAATATTGTATTGTATTCACGTATAATATCACTTTATCACAAATAAATGTAATAATCTGGACCAAAACCGGCTTAAACGTGAGAGACTTATTGCATTTTTAATGTGATAATTTTTTATTGCTGCCACAGATGCGATAATTTGGAGGAATCAAATTAGTCTTTGCAGCTAATTGTATGAAACTTATCACATTAGAAATATCAGTGATCCGGTGGGTCCCCGGGTGTCCCTCCCCCCCCCCCCCCAACCCACGTAGGCACTTTTTGCCCGCCGCGTCCGTCCCAAGCTCCCCTTCCTGCCTCTCTCTGTCCCCGAGCCAGCCGAGCCCCACAACATGCGCCCCTAAGCAACACTCCCAGTGTCATGGAAATGGCCGCCCATTTGTTCCCACTTGGATGGTGCCTCACCGCGGCTTCACAGCGCCCATACAGCGCTTTTCTGATAAGGGCCCCTTCGACCAGCGCCTGCAGCCCCCCGCAGACAAGGGCCCCGCCTGGATGCTGGGCCAGCACGGCGCGGCACGGCGCGGCCAGCAGGCGCACAGTGGGCCAGAAGGCCGGCGCTGACGGCAGAAACTCCAAACGCGTTTTGAGCTCCAGAGTCGCTAAATGGGACTCGAAACGGACGTGTGACCCCACCAATGGATTCCTCGTTCGGAGAGCAATCTATTGGTGGGGTCAGACGTTCGGTTCGAGTCCTATTTAGCGACTCTGGAGCTCGAAGCCCGTCCGGTATTTTGACCGCCTTCACCGGTCTTCTGGCCCACTGTGCGGCGCGGCCAGCTATGGGGTAGGCCTGCCAGTTAGAGGGCCACTCCGGGAAAGAGGCAGCCAGTCAAGATTAAAATCGAACCGGTCCAATCGGCGTCGAGTATTAGGTTGATTTTGGTGTCAGAATCACTTCGAATTCTCAGATAAATGTACAGAAAATAGGGGATCGAGAAAAGCACGGAATCTCCACCCTTGAGAAACCAAGCGTAGAGCACTCCTCACTTTTTAAATGCGGATTTGATGTGGAAGAATCAGCATCAGCCCTATTTGCACTTGAGAGTGTTAAGTCTGCAGTCGCCACACTTTAGGTGTGGTCTTCTCCACTCTTCGTTTTACAGTGTCGGCACGTGCTCTCTTCGAAGAAGCATGAAAGCATGGACTATGTACACAAACTTCAGATTTAGCGGCCAGGCGTCCTTTTTCACGCGTCTTTTAGCCGAAACCGTTTAGAACTGAAGAACGCGCTTCAAGAGGTGTTTCCAGCGGTTTCAATGATGGCCCTGCTCGTTGCACCAGCCGCATTCGTTTCATGGCAGGGCCGGCGCACAGTGGGCCAGAAGACCGGCGCAGGCGGCCGAAACTCTCGACGCGTTACGAGCTCCTGAGTCGCCAAACAGGACTCGATCCGAACGTGTGACCCCACCAATGGATTTCTCGTCCGGAGAGCAGATCACTGATGGGGTCACACGTTCGTTTCGAGTCCCATTCAGCGACTCTAGAGCTCAAAACGCGTCCGATATTGTAACCGCCCTCACCGGTCTTCTGTCCCACTGTGCAGCGTGCTTCGGCACTCGGGCCGCCAGAAACAACTTTGCTAACGAGGTCTTGCAATGAAGCCGGGTCCCTTTAAAAGAAAACTTCTACGCGCATCCTTCCCCTGACGGCTGCGCTGCCCGGTCACGGCGACGTGGCGGCCCACTGTGCAAAAATAAAATCGACGAACTTTCCAAATAAATAATTGACCAGGCTTGATCCGTACCCTCCTCCGTGACCATTAGGACTACGGACCAAAGTCTGGTCAATCTTTAACCTGAAAAGTCTGTCGATTTTTTTTTCTTCAGTCATGCACTATGTTTTTCAACGAATGTGACATTATGGTCGTTAGAATTAGAATGAGAATTCTGTCACTGTCACATTCGTTTGAATGTTGACCAACGTTCAAACGAATGTTTCTTTCTATTGAAACGGCCTTGTCACGTTCCAAACGAATGTGATCGCATTAAAATGAACGAGACAAAATTCGCATTCCATGACGTCACATACCGTTGAATGACAACGTGAGACCGGTGTCGCTTCGTTCTACGTTGAAAATAATTACGACGCGCACATCGGGAGCAAGAAAGTTGTCTCACGGAAAGTGGGATCGAGGGCTTGGTTGAGTTGCGCTGCGTCAACAACCGCCGCAGAAAGGCGTCTAAATTTGCACAGTGGGCCAGAGGACCGCGCTGCAGGCGGACAAAACTCTTGACTGAGCTTTGAATGGGACTCGGACCGAACGTGTGACCCCACCAACGGATTGCTCTCCGAACGAAGGAATCCATCGGCGGGGTCGCTCGGTTCGGTTGGAGTCCCATTTAGCGACTCTGGAGCTCAAAACGCGTCTAGAGTTTTGGCTGCCTGCGCCGGTCTTCTGGCCGTTCCACTGTGGGCGGCCAAAGTGACTGCGCGCCGCCAGGGCCGCGCAAGGACGCCGAATAACTGGGGAAGAGGAAAACGAAAGCATTATTGACACGATTAGCTTTGATGGGCCGAGGGCCCGGGAGCAATCGCGCAACGTTTTCCATCGAGAAGCGGTCGGATGGGTTTGTTTGTGGCCGTGCCCGAGACGGCGCACTTAATATTGACGGTCGAATAAAAATTCAGTTAAAATTCTGTGGCGCTGTGGTGTGGAGCGCTTTCGCACCCGCACGGAGCAAGTTGCTGCACCGCGTAAATAAAATACGGAGTCAGTCAATGCGACTGACACTTTTATCAGTTTGAAACATCACTTTCTTTTTCACATTTTGTGGCATAGAAAAGTCATGGACAAGACACGTCAAAGTGTCAAATAGCGTCTACCCTCGAGTCCAGAAACCAAGAGCGTATCCTGATAATATTGTTTTCTTCTGGCCGTTCATGCGTTCGTCGCCATTTTCTGACCATGTGCTTGTTTTGTTGCCGACAGTCTGACTCCCCCCGTTGATTCTGCCGCGCAGTGAGCCAGAAGACCGGTGCAGGCGGCCAAAACTCTAGACGCGTTTCGAGCTCCGCAGTCGCTAAATGGGACTCGAACCCAACGTGTGACCCCACCAATGGATTCCTCGTTTGGAGAGCAATCCATTGGAGGGGTCACTCGTTCGGTTTGAGTCTTGTTAAGCGATTCTGCAGCTCAAAACGCTTCGAGAGTTTCCGTCGCCTGCGCCGGTCCTCTGGCCCACTGTGCGGCCGGTGATCTGCCGATGAGGCAGACGAAGGTCTGAAGCCAGCAGACGACAGGATGAAACCGGAAGTGTCATCAAAACGCGATTGGCTGACAAGGGAGGGGTGAGGGTGTCCTCTCCTGCTGGGGAACGGATCCGCGGGTGAAAGGGGGA
Source organism: Stenchaetothrips biformis (assembly GCA_030522485.1). Taxonomy (NCBI): domain Eukaryota; kingdom Metazoa; phylum Arthropoda; class Insecta; order Thysanoptera; family Thripidae; genus Stenchaetothrips; species Stenchaetothrips biformis. The sequence goes on along the minus strand of CM060086.1, from coordinate 24,848,371 downwards.
AACAAGACAGAGGGGGGATTTGAAGAGGAAGGACACCACACAGTAAGAAATATGGCTGGGCTTAGGGGTCCTTCTTGCAGGACCCGCAGCAGCGCCCTGCCGCAGCCAGCCCTTTGCGGTGCAGTGGAAAAGATTATTACTTCTTCCTCTCTCTTGTGGTCTTTTCTGGTCGGCTGGACAAAGCGGGGCCAGCGCAAAGCCACGGCTTGTTTTTTCTTAATTTCGCGAGGAGGAGGAAGCGATGACGCGGCGACGGGGGCGGCGCGGCAGGGAGGCCGCTGCCGGTCGAGAGCGCTGACAGCCAGACCGCACTACACGCCCTGACCTGAAACTGGGTGCCATGCCGCTGGGTGCCTTGTGGTCTGCACTAACTTTACAGGGTGCCTTCGCACAGTGGGCCAGAGGACAGGACCGTTGGCGGTAACTACAGAGACGCGATTTGAGATTAAGAGTCCCCAAACGGGGATCAACCAAACCGGTCAAAATCCCGGACGCGTTTTGTGCTCCAGAGTCGCTAAATGGGACTCGAACTGAACGAGTGACCTCACGAATGGATTCCTCGTTCGGAGAGCTATCCATTGGTGGGGTCACACGTTCGGTTCGAGTCCCATTTAGCGACTCTGGAGCTCAAAACGCGTCTCGAGTTTTGGCCGCCGGCGCCGGTCGTCTGGCCCACTGTGGGCGGCCCGGGTTCGCCATAATCTGCGAGGCTGCCTTCATCCCGACATCCGGCCGCGAGCCGAGGCCGCCGATCGAGTGTCGCCCCTTTCCTTTGACTCTCGCTTTGACAAGAAACAATTTTTCTTGGGCCGATGCCGCCTTCATTTGCATGTCTCTTCGGCCTTGGCCCGTTGAACCTCCACCTCCCCCCCCACTGTGGGAAAAAGTTACAGAGGATTCTGTGAACAACTTGTGCTAATTCACTTCTGTAAATTTTGTCAGAACGTCAGAAACCGGTCTGAAAACCTGATCAAAATTCGTGCACCTCTGAAATCTGAAAACTTGTTCTGACATTCTGTAGAACTCAGGCCTTCAATATGAGATGAAGATTTGAGAATGTCAGATTTCAGAGGTGCGCGAATTTTGATCAGGATTTCAGACATGTCTCTGACGCCCTGACAAAATTTACACGAGTGTTCTCCGTACCCTGAACCCAGTATTTCCTGTAGCCTCTTTACAGTATTCACTGTGCGACTCGCAGTCTTCTCTGTAGGACTTACAGTCGTCTCCGTGCACCTCAATGGCCTGCGATGGGCAAGCGGACAATACGTACTGTGAGTCGCACAGTGAATACTGTAAAGAGAGTACAGGAAATACTGGGTTAAAAGGGTACAGAGAATCCTGGCAAAAAATTAAATTGACTTTTCCGTAGTTTTTTTTTTTTTGCCACAGTGCCTGAAGCAGTGCGGCCGGGCGTGGGGCGGGTTGAGGCGGGGCGGGGCGGGGCGGGGCGCGGGGCGGGGTGGTGGGGCGGCTGGCTGGTGTCCCGTTTCCGAGTTCCGCCGGCAGCGCGCGACCGCGCCATGCTTCCCGAGGCGGAGGCCCGCCGGCCGCGATGCAAAATAAATCAAAGAACGGGAAAAACAAGCGTGGCGTCGATAGTTTGTTTGCTCCGCTCGTGGGAGCGCGCATGGAGTGGCGAGCACGAATGGGGTGGAAGTGTGCATGGAGTGGTAGTACACTGTTATTTCTTGGGTGAAAATGAACTAATTTTAAAGGCAATAATTTTTTTTTATTAATTTTTAGCAGATGATACCTTTATACTTTGAAACATACCTAGACGTACGACACATAAAGGTGTCAGCTAGCTTTAACTCTCGGGTACAGAAACCAAGCGCGTATCCTAACAATATTGTGCCGGGGCGGGATCGTGGCTCTGAGTGCGGCCTGGTGCGGCGCAGCCTGCGCGGAACATCAACAATGCCTCCCCGCGCCCAGCCCCAGCCAAGGGGTCGACAACTCATATATTACCTCGTACGCGGTGGCTATATTACCTGTATATTACCGGTATATTACCATGTAATATATGCATATTACCACAATTTTGCCTCTATATTACCCCTATATTACTATATATTACACAAATATTACCTATATTACTGGTAATATACGTATACTCCCTCGTACGCAGCTAAGGGGAGTTGTCTACCCCTCGGCCCCAGCGGAGCACGGCCACTCGCGCGCGGGGTGGCATTGTCGCAGGCCGGCCTGCAGCAGCTCCTTGCACTTGCACGTGGGTGAAGTGGGTGAGACCAAAGCCTCTAGAACCGCTCTACTCTGCTCATGGAGGATTAACACGTATGTAAGGCAGTTGGGACGTTAACCTGTCCGGGTACGCCTGCACTCATATGGCGTTAAATGTGTTAAAGCTCAAAGCAGAACTACCAATTTAGACAAAACATGAGGAGTATCATCTGCCTCCATTACCGTTCATGGAATGGGATTTTTTTTTTTTGCATTTTTAGCGCCATAAAAAAGTTATTGCATTATAAGTGCAATACTCGTGTAAATCTTGTCAGAATGTCAGAAACCTGTCTGAAAACCTGATCAAAATTCGCGCACCCCTGAAAGCTGAGTGTACTCAGTAAACACTTACGTTACGACGAAGTTATTGAAAGAACCGCAATGTGAATAGCAATGCTCGGATTGCACGACGTGAGCTGCACGTGGAGCTGTCATGGCAATCACGCTCAGACGATCTGCCGTGACCGGGTTATTTTCGGAATGTTGGTCTGGCTGTCTGGACATCCGTCGCGTCGCCGCCAGCCGCCACGTGGCTGGTTGCGCTGCACGTGGCCTCCACACCGCAAACTCTGCATTGCTCGCGCCCGCCGAGCAAAGCAGCAAAACGACCAAAGCACACCCAATAACATCCCGTCGCGTCCGGTAGCACAGTGGGCCAGACGACCGGCGTGGGCGGGCAAAACTCTGAACGCGTTTTGAGCTCCCGTGTCGCTGGGACTCGAACAGAACGTCGTTCGGCGAGCAATCCATTGGTGGGGTCACACGTTCGGTTTGAGTCCTGTTTCGCAGCTGAGGAGCTCGGAACGCCGTCTATAGAGTTTTGTCCGCCTGCGCCGGTCTTCTGGCCCACTGTGGGTTGCCCGTCCGAACGTCGCGCCGACGTGCCAACGTGTGTGTGTGTGTGTGTGTGTGTGTGTGTGTGTGTGTGTGTGTGTGTGTGTGTGTGTGTGTGTGTGTGTGTGTGTGTCGGGCATCGGACAAACCGCGGCGCGGGACACTGACGCCATTCCCCCACCGGTCGTATTGATATTTGAACGCCAGGACTCACGCCAAACAACGCCTCCGTCCGATCTTGTTTTGTTTGATCGGACGGCGGCAACACCATCGCGCCTCGTAGAGCTTTCACAATTAATTTGTCCCCTCTGTCGTGGCCGCACTCGGCAGACACCAGCCCGACAGTGGGCC
>CM060086.1:24769277-24843942 GCA_030522485.1 Stenchaetothrips biformis | reverse complement strand
GAACCAGCTATACATCGCAATCCCTGGAGAAGAAGCTGGGGCTGGGAGCCGCTTGCATAGCGAACCAGCTATACATCGCAATCCCTGGAGAAGAAGCAGGGGCTGGGAGCCGCTTGCATAGCGAACCAGCTATACATCGCAATCCCTGGAGAAGAAGCTGGGGCTGGGAGCCGCTTGCATAGCGAACCAGCTATACATCGCAATCCCTGGAGAAGAAGCTGGGGCTGGGAGCCGCTTGCATAGCGAACCAGCTATACATCGCAAGCTGGGGCTGGGAGCCGCTTGCATAGCGAACCAGCTATACATCGCAATCCCTGGAGAAGAAGCTGGGGCTGGGAGCCGCTTGCATAGCGAACCAGCTATACATCGCAATCCCTGGAGAAGAAGCTGGGGCTGGGAGCCGCTTGCATAGCGAACCAGCTATACATCGCAATCCCTGGAGAAGAAGCAGGGGCTGGGAGCCGCTTGCATAGCGAACCAGCTATACATCGCAATTTTAGAGCTACGGGTATGATGATGATGGACCCCATTGTAGTCAATGCAGTGCTCCCTGGCTCCTTCTCCACAGGGTGCCCTAGTGCCGCACAGTCAGCCAGAAGACCGGCGCAGGCGGCCAAAACTCTAGACGCGTTTTGAGCGCCAGAGTCGCTGAACTGAACTCAAACGGAACGTGTGACCCACCAATGTATTCCCTGTTCGGAGAGCAATCCATTGGTGAAATCACACGTTCGGTACGAGTACCGTTTGGTGACTCTGGAGCTTAAAACGCGTCTAGAGTTTTGGCCACCTGTGCCTGTCTTCTGGCCCACTGTGCGCCCTGGTGTTGCCACTGCTTGACGACCACTGAGCGTTTTGTCGCAGAGCATATCAACCACATCCGGAAGGTGGCGGGCCCGGACCACGTGGGCATCGGGGCGGGCTACGACGGCATCAACAAGACGCCCCGCGGCCTGGAGGACGTCTCCAAGTACCCCGACCTGCTGGCCACGCTGCTGGCCGACCCCGCCTGGACCGAGACCGACGTCAAGAAGCTGGCCGGCGGCAACCTGCTGCGAGTCTTCAGCGCCGTCGAGGAGGTAGCTGACCTTCGTTCGCCGGCCGCATGCACAGTGGGCCCGAACACCGGCGCTGGCCGTCGAACACTCTAAATGTCTTACAATGAAATTTGACCTATGTTTTTTGTGTGTTACAATGAATTCGGCGCAAGCATAATGCGAAGCAATATTTCTTCGTAATACGAATCTTTTTATCTTTTTCATTGTAAGATACAGAGAAAAACCTTCGTAATACGAAGAAAAACCACCTTTGTATCATGCTTGCGCTATTTCCTTCGTATTATGGGAAATTTCTTCGTAAGACATTTCGAGTGAAATCCCGAACGCGTTTTGAGCCCCGCAGAGTCGCTAAATGGCACTCGATCCGGACGTTTGGTTCGAGTTCCATTTAGCGACTCTGGAGCTCTAAACGCGTCTAGAGATTTCGGCCGCCTGCGCCTGTCTTCTGGCTGTTCCACTGTGCGACGTCCTCGTCTCGTGTTGTTGGTGTTGGCGGTGGTCGGTGTCAAGATGCTGACGTTGTTGTTGTTCCAGGTTCGGGACAAGTGGCGCATGGCCGCGGTGCCGCCGAGCGACGAGCTCATCGGCATGCCCTTCCTGGATGGCAAGACGGACTGCCTGTGGATGGGGTCGTGATCGAGCGTCACATCGCCGAGGCCGTGAACATCGCGATCAACACCACAATCGTGAACTCCATCACCGCCAAGAAGAGGACACCTTGGTCGTGCCCCGTGACTACTGTCGCGTGACGTGGTGGTTTTTGTTACGGAAGACTGCTTCGTAACAAAAGACAATACCGGCGCGCGGATTTTATTGCACCGCGACGGGTAATGAAGACGCATCCCCCTTGGACTTTGTATGGCCTCTCTCGGAAACCTAAAATGTGCCGTACCAAATTACTTGGACCGAAAATATGTGCTCGAGAGTCCATGCCGCTCGGCTCAGGGTTTGGCACGACCACGGCCTTGCAGCACAAGGTCATCTGTCATCTTGATTTCTCCTCGATATTACTAACCACGTAAACACCCCCGCTGGGTTCGCCATTTCGGAGATCTATTCCTCTGCAGTACTCTGAAAAAGATTCGTACTGGGACCACGCAATTAATCTCGATAGACGCCGATGGAATTTAACAATTAGTCACATGTCATAATTTGAGATTTGTCAGACTTCATCAATCGAATTATGTTGAGTAATGTAATGCATTTGTCTCGTAGGTAGTTAGTTATGTATCAAATTATCACAACGCACAATGCTTTTGTTTTTTGTTGTTTTTTTTCAGGGTCGTTCCGGAGCTAGCCGGAAAGCCCTTCTACGTAGAGTACTTTATTTGTACCTCTGATATCGCCGCGCATCATCGGGATCAGCGAGCCAAGAAGCTAAATGTGATTTGACGAGCGAAAGACAATTTTCCCATTTTCAGTGTATTCTGTAAAATTGATTTGTAACAAGTACCGAACATTTTCACATTATCAAGCAATTTTTTTAAGATGGAAATCCCCTTCACAGCTAGCCTTGCAGTTGGCGATACTTGGTTTGCGTGCGTGCGTCCGTGACTGTGTGTGTGTGTGTGTGTGTGTGTGTGTGTGTGTGTGTGTGTGTGTGTGTGTGTGTCTGTCTGTCTGTGTCTGTGTGTGAATGTTTGTTTGTTTGTATGTATGTTTGTTTCCCTCAAAGGATTCTGTGCATGTACTCTCTCCGACGGACCGCACTGCTCAGAGCATGGCCCCTCCACATCGTGGCCATCCCTTCGCCAAATGTGTTAAGGCTGCTGGCCAAGATCTGACTCGTTCTTTCGTTTCCCTCTTCAGCAGTGGATATGTAAATAAACTAGGAAAATAGATAATGTACGATTGATTTTCGTTGTGTTAATATAGTCAAGTCTATGCGCTAGTTGCGCCGTTGAAAATGTTTACACAAAGTATTTTAAGAATCATTATGGATGCACGTTGACCCAATAAATCTTTTAAGACGTTTGAATTCGTTTGTCCTGCTGTTTTTCTTTAGAATTCTCGCGACCGGTGCTCTCTCATCCTTCAACTGACAAAGACGTTTCTGCACATTAATAGAATTTTGTTACGAAGCTTAACAGATTTGTCAAGAAGAAATTGATAAAATAGTGTGTAAAGCGAATAAAAACGCTAATATATTCATTAATGGTCAGAACCGTCTAAACGTTTTGGATATAAACTCGGCATACGAGTCTGAGAGAGTGGCTCAGTGAGACGTCATATCCGTCTTTGTCCGAGAGCCCTTAGTTTGGCTGAAAGTAACCTAAGCAGTTAGTTTTCCAGTTTTCCACTTCCTTGAAGGCCCTGGCCCTGACGCGGTGTTTTCAAGTAGTTGAGCCGAGTTGGGTAATGACTCCACTCGGGCCGTGGAGTGTGCCTGACGAGTGCACTCTCAAAACCTTACAAACTATTTTGGGCCTTACGAAGAAAAGCAGCTAGTTATAACAAAGTATTTTGTGCATACAAAAGCTTACAAAGAAAAAGATTCGTAATTTAAAAACTATTTCTTCGTATAACAAATTAAATAGTTTGTACGTTACATATGCTCAAAATACTTCGTAAGGTTTTAAGCGTGTACGGCATTCACGGCAGGCCCGCCGGGCAAGGGCTCACAGTGGGCCAGAAGACCGGCGCAGGCGGCTAAAGCTAGACACGTTTTGAGCGCCCGAGTCGAACCGTAGGTGTGAGCCCACCAATGGCTTGCTCTCAGGGCGAGGAACCCATTGATGAGGTCCCACGTTCGGGTCGAGTCCCGTTCAGCGACTCTGGAGCTAGAGACGCGTCTAGAGTTTCGGCCGCCTGCGCCAGTCTTCTAGCCCACTGTGCACAGGAAGGCTCCTCGCTCCAGGCGTGGGCCGCCGGGGGCAGCGGGCGGGGGGCGGGCGGGGGCGTCAGTGAGACTGGCGGGGGCGGCGCGCGCGGCGGCAGGGGGGTGCATCAGGGAGCGGCGGGCCCACCCACCCACAGCGACGCCTTTAAAAGCGCTGGGGGCGGAGCGCCGGCCTCCACTCGAGCGCCGGTCCCCGTGAAGAGCGCCTGGCGACCGAGTGGAGTGCGTTCCTTCCACCCTTTGCGCACGCGCGCCCCGCCTGTCTGTCTGCCTGCCTGCCTGCCCGTCTGCCAGCCGGTCGGCCGGCCCGCGGCGCACGTGCCTCGCCCCGCCTGCCTGCCTGCCTGTCCGTCTGCCAGCCGGTCTGCCGGCCCGCGCTGCGTTGTGTTTGTTTACCTGAAGCCGACCTTGAGCGCGGCGGGACGGCCCGCCGACGTGTGCTGCTCGCCGGCGTCCTCGCCGGCATCGTCGCCGCGACGCCCAGCGCCGCCACGACCAGGCGCAGGGCCACCGTGGCGGCCGCCGCCGCGTCCACGGCAGCGGCTCTGGCGGCCGTCGTGTCCTCCGACAGGATCGTCCAGGTGAGCCAACCCTTGTTGCTCTGTGTGTGTGTGTGGGTGTGTGTGTGTGCGCGCGCGTGTGTGTGTGTGTGTACGTGTGTGTGGGTGTGTGTGTGTGTGTGTGTGTGGCTGGGTGGGTGGATGGGTGGGTGGGTGTGGCTGTGTATGTATGTATGTATGTGTGTGTGTGTGTGTGGGGGGGGGTGAGTGCGAAAGGGGGAGGGGGGCAGGTGTGTCCCTATTTCCCACTCTCTATCTCTGTCGCTCTAGCGAAAATGACTGCAAAAAGAAGACAGATAGACACTTCGACTCTCTCTCTCTCTCTCTCTCTCTCTCTCTCTCTCTCTCTCTCTCTCTCTCTCTCTCTCTCTCTCTCTTTGTGTGACACTCCGTGTCCTACACACATGGACAGTGTGTGACAATCGTATCCCACACCTAGAATGTGACAATCGTATCCCACACCTAGAAGTGTGTGGCACTTGAATTCTACACAATGAAGTGTTTGACACTCCGTGTCATTCACATAAAGCGTGCACTGAGAAAACCTTACAAACTATTTTAGGCCTTGCAAAGAAAAGCAGCTTGTCATAACAAAGTATTTTGAGCCTACATGAGCTTACTAAGAAAATACTTCGTAATTTACGATTTATTCCTTCGCATAACAAAGTAAATGAGTTTGTATAATCTATGCTCAAAATACTTCGTAAGGTTTCAAGCGTGTGTGACGATCGTATCCTTCGCTTCGTAGAAGTGGTGAGTCACACGGACAGGGAGGGGTCTAGAGTGGAGCGGAGACCTGCCTGTTGCGAGCAGGCCGCTCCCAAGCACAATAGCGCTCTCCTCTCTCTCTCTCTCTCTCTCTCTCTCTCTCTCTCTCTCTCTCTCTCTCTCTCTCTCTCTCTCTCTCTCTCTCCCTCTCTCTCTCTCTCTCTGTCTCTTTCTCTGTCTCTCTTTCCCTCTCTCTCTCTCTCACTCTCGCTCTCTCTCTCTCTCTCCTCTCTCTCTCTCCTCTCTCTCTCTCCTCTCTCTCATGTCCTGTCTCTTGGACGGGGGTTGACAAGGACGGATCGGGAGGGGAAGAGGGGGTGGGGGCACTCTGGCTTCAACCATAACCAGCGACCCGCATTCTCCCTTCCTGAAATTAATTCAATATAGGGTGATCAATGGGGGGATAATCATATTATTGTCCTCTGTGATCGCAATATGAGCGCGCTTCTCCCTGGAGCGCTAGCTCTGCTTCCGCTCTCTCCTGTCGTCCGCCGCCGACCAAGCAAAAGTGCCTTTAGCGGCTTTCGCCTCAGATTGAACGGTTCCTGCTTCGCTCTCGGGCCATGCAAGTCATGAACGGCCGAACGGAGAAAAGGAAAAGAGGGGGGGGGAGGGGATTTGCACTGGCAACGTGGTGGCAATGATTGGCTGCTTTTTAAGAGCGAGGTTCTTTCGCCTCGCCTCGCCACGCACTGTGCATTTCCGGCATGCATTCCCCCCCTCCCACACACACTCACCCCCACCCACTCCCACCCCCACCCACTTCCACCCCCACACTCACCCCCACCCACTCCCACCCACTCCCACCCCCACCAACTCCCACCCCCACACTCACCCCCACCCACTCCCACCCACTCCCATCCCCACCCCCGTTCGGCCCACGCGGCTCCCTCGCAGGCCGGAGGGGCAGGTGAGATGGGCAGGGAGATTGGTGTGGACGTTCTTGGCAGAAATGTACGGTGCACCTGAGTCACCAGTCTAGCATCTCTTATTTCTAGTATTCTCACCGTAAATGTCTCATGGCGAAGATTCTCCGTATTATGGAGAAAATTGTCTATAATGTGGTGGTGCAGCTGCCTTTGTAACATACATTTGAAAATTCTTTGTACCTTATAGATATTTGGGGAATTTTTCTCGTATTATGGAAAAGATCTGCATCATAATAAGTTGGAGTAGCTTTTCACCATAAGACATTTAGAGTGCTCCTATTCCTTCTTTTCAAGCACATGATGCCTGACCTTTCTTTTCGTGGAAAGAACCGTCTAAGAAAATAGTGCTCTCTTTGGTAAGCCAAACGGACTCGAATGTACACTGATATTTCAAATGTGATATCCAATTTTCAAAGGTATGTTACAAAGGCAGCTGTACAAACATATTATAGAGAATTCTCTCCATAATATGGAGAATCTTAACTGTAAGACATGTAGGGTGTGTGCGGAGCTTAAAACCCTCCGAAGTATTTTGAGCATATGTAAGGTACAAACTATTTAGTTTGTTAAACGAAGAAATAGTTTGGAAATTACGAAGTATTACCTTTGTAAGCTTATGTATGCTCAAAATACTTTGTTATAAAAAGCTACTTTTCTTTGTTAGGACTGAAATAGTTTGTAAGGTTTTCTCAGTGTGTATATCTCTCGCTCTCACGCAGAGAGAGAAAGAGCTGTCGTCGCTCTGTCTCTCTCGCACTCGCAGAGAGAGGGGTACAGTGACTACAGTTCGCGTCCCGGGCATCTGGCACCACGGCGTCTGCGGTGATCGTTATTCCGCGCATCAGGTTCATGCCGCGCAGCAGCGCGGCCCACCCAATTAGGGGAACATCACAGTCTCCTCCCCCTCCCCCCCCTCCCCCCTCCCCCTCCTCCCCTCCAAAAATCACGGCGCGTCTTGCTGCACCGCCGCCGCCTCTCTCGGCAACGTGTTTGCGCTGCAGGGAGGCTTGTGCTTCCGTCCTCTCTGGGCTGGGCTGCAGCCGAGTGCACAGCGAGAGCTAGCTATCTCCCGGCCGGTGCCACCCTCTTTGATGCACCTCGATGAATTTATTGGGGCGCATCCAATTTTAGAACGTAGTGGTGGGTGAAGTGGAGCGGCAGTGCGGCTCGCAGCGGGCGCTATGCTCAGGGGATGAAGGCTTTCGCCTTCGCTGCCCCCGACGCACGCACACTCAAAATCTATGTGTGCACTCAGTACACACTTCTAGGTGCGTGCTTACAAGCATGCACTTCGAGGTGTGTACTTGCCTAAGCACGCACTTAGAAGTGTGTACTTTAATGAGTACACACTTTAAAGTGTGTACTTTAATGAGTACACACTTTAAAGTGTGTACTCAGTGAGTACACACTTGCGAGGTGCATGCGCGGCATTGGGAAAACGCATGCACTCGTATGTGTGTACTCACTGAGTACACACTTTAAAGTGTACTCATTCAAGTACACACTTCTAGGTGCGTGCTTAGGCAAGTACACACCTCGAAGTGCATGTTTGGCGCCGCGATGCCGCCGGACGTGACCGCTGCGCGTTTATTTGCCGAGGCCCTCGGCAGTCAGGTGAGCTCGGCCGAGCGGAAGGCAGAAGGGCCGGACCGACGCAAGCGCACTAAAAAAAACGCTCTGGAAAACCTGTCACTGCCTCGTGGCGTCAGGGACGGCAAAGCCGTCGAGGCCTCCGCAGTGGGCCAGAAGACCGGCCCAGGCGGCCAAGACTCTAGACGCGTTTTGAGCTCCTGAGTCGCTTTGAATGGGACTCGAACCGAACGTGTGACCCCCACCAATGGATTGCTATCCGAACGAGGAATCGATTGGTAGGGTCACACGGCCCATTTGGGTCCAGTTTAACGACTCTGGAGCTCAAAACGAGTTTCGGCCGCCTGCGCCGGCCTTCTTGCCCACTGTGCGCCGGGGTTTTATTTGCCTCAACACGGCGCCCGGCGGGGAGAGAGCGCAGCGGCCTCGGGGCGACCTGTCTCCAAGCTTCACGGGATAGTTTATTTTTTTAGCAGAATTCTGTCCTTTCTGGGGCGGGAGTCTAATAAAAGACTTCGGCGACGGCGACGCCATCCGGAGAGGCAAGCCGCTCGACCGTTCTGATTGTTTGTTACGAAAGAAAAGCTCCTCGTGTCGGATTACGTGGTTCAGTTTTATGTCCACGAGTCAGCAGGGCACAGTGGGCCAGAAGACCGGCGCAGCCGGCAAAACTCTAGACCCGTTTTGAGCTCCAGAGATGCTCAACAGGACTCAAACGGAACGTGTGACCCACCAATGTATTCCCTGTTCGGAGAGCCGAACGTATGACCCCGCAGATGGATTCCTCGTTCTGAGAGCAATCCGTTGGTGGGATCATACGTTCGGTTCGAGTCCCATTTAGCGACTTTGAAGCTCAGACGCGTCCGGGGTTTTGATCGCCCCCGGGCCCACTGTGCAGTGATGGCGTCCAGTCCCCGTAGGTCAAGTTCCTGCCTCGCCCATACGGCCTCCACGGCCTCCACGACCTCCACGGCCTCCACGGCCTCCACGGCCTCCACGGCCTCCACGGCCTCCGGGACCTCCACGGCCTCCACGGCCTCCACGGCCTCCACGGCCTCTGCCTCCACGTGCAGCAGCGTTGCGCGCGTCTCAGCGGATCGTCATCGTGGCCAGGAGGATTGGCTCGGGGAGGGGAGGGGGAGAGGGGTTGCAGGTAGGAGGGGGCGCACAGTGGTGCAGAAGATCGACGCAGGTGGCCAAAATTCTAGAGTCGCTAAAACATGACTCGTTAGGTGAGAAATCGATTGGTGGGGTCACACCGAGTCACACGTTTACTTCGAGTCCCATTTAGCGACTCTGGAGCACAAAACGCGTCTCAAGAATTTTCGCCCGCGCTTTTTGTCTGGCCCACTGTGGGGCGCCCCAACGCGGATACAGCGGGGGGGAGGGGGGCGGTCTGCCCCCCCCCCTCTCTCGGGGACATCAAGATAGCCGCCTGAAAGGTAGGCAAAAACCCATACTTCGCCTCCGTAAGTGTGAAAAGAGTGCCCCCCCCCCCATCCCCCCCCCCACCGACCATTGCCGCCGCAGCCTGAACATGCGGCCTCGCAGTGATAACGCCGGCATTCTTGTCGCGGAGCGGACGGCGGCGGACGGCGCGATTTGGTCAGTTTCCAAGTAGTCAAGAACTTTGGGATCGGGTTTTGTTTCAAGGCTAGCGGCGCGCGAGGTTGTGGTCTTTCGCTGTCTGGCGAGGGAAGGGAGGGGGCGGGGGCGCAAAAAGAAATAATAGATAAGAGTAAAGGGGCACTACAAATCGGCAACTTTGGCCCCTCCCGTCCCGTATATTTCAAACATTCGCGAATCTCAAAATAAAACGAACAAAAAATGTTTTGGAAGCAGCGTAAAAGTATTCTTCCTTGTTGGGTCCACCTCTGTCACACACGGACACCACCAACTTTTCCATCGCGCATGGCCGGTTGCCATCGCGCCAAGTGCGTCCGCCTTTTACGCCTTATTCTCTGGTGCGTCCCCCCACAGTGGGCCAGAAGAGGCGGCCAAAATCCCGGACACGTTTTGAGCTCCAGAGTCGCTAAATAGGATTGGAATCGAACGTGTGACTCCACCAATGGATTCCTCGTTTCAGAGAGATATCCATTGGTGAAGTCACGACGTTCGATTCGAGTCCCATGTAGCGATTTTGGAGCTCTAAACGCGTCTGGAATTTTGGCCGCTAGCGCCCACTGTGCCCACCACCCCCACTTTTCCCCCTTTACACCCTCTGCCTCCAATCCAGGGCGTTCCGGGGCTAAGAGCGACCCTGCCTGGACGCTTTGAAGTCGCGCTGAAAATAGAAATCCAGGTCTAGGCCGCCCGCCTGGCCTGGCCCTCAATGCGGAGCTGTATATATTGGAGTTCCACCGATGGAGTACCGCGGCTGGAGGCCCCCGTCAAGGGACACAACTCCACCCAAGTTTGTAAACCAAAATTCACAACACATTTGAAATTCACAATAATTAATCGAAATTCTTCTTAAAATTCAGTGGTTTTTGGCTGAAATTCATTGAAATTCCGAGATCGTAGCGTGTTTGGGCATGGTATGGGCTACAACTTCCCATATTTGGTTCGATTTTTCACGATATGGGCATAGGCCGGAAGACCTCCTGAAATTGGTCTACAAAAACACATTTTCTGAGTTGGTTTGCACTTTTCACCACCTAAACCTCGTCGGATCTCAAATCCAAGTATATTTTCGGAATCCTCACAGTATGCTCTTTCAGAAACCGTGTTGGGAATCGTCGTAGCTCAAAAATTGACGGAGATATAGGCTAAAACGTGCAAAAGTGCGATTTCGCTGAAACCACCCAAACAAATTTCAGGCAAAAGTTTGGGGGCGATTTTCTCAGGAACTACAGGGCCGATTTGCGTGAGATTTTGCACAGAATGTTTTTTTGATGAGGTCTACCCATAAAAAAAATTTCATCAAGATCCGGAATGGTGACCTACAAAAGTGGCCGAAATGGCATGGAATGCCCCAAATGGGACTCGAAGCGAACGTGTGACCCCATTCAATGGCATTGCTCTTCGAACGGGGAATCCATTGGTAGGGTCAGACGATCGGTTCGAGTCCTGCTCAGCGATTCTGAACTCAAAACACGTGTGTCTACATCTAGTTTTTGCCGGCCGCGCGCCGGTCTTCCGGCCCACTGTGCTCCCGTCCCCTCGGCGGTGGCGCTTCACTGCCTCACTGCTTTCTCCATCCCTTGTCCGGCCGGCCCGCCACAACAGTCCTTTTCGGAACTGCGTCCGCCATTTTAAAGCGCCACTGCGGACGGGGATTACGTCAGCGAGTGCCAAGGCGCGCTGCGGGACGACAGCCCCTCACCGCACGAAAAAATGTAGATAGTGCTAACGACAAGGATCGTAGAAAAAGAAAACCAACGATGATTGTGGAAAGCACAGGTAAAACTAAAGCGTAGTATTACCCTCTGTTTTCAAGCTTGAAATCAAGCGTAAATAGGCTCATCCGCCAAGATTCCCCCTATCTAAATGCATAGGGAATTTCCAGAGTATGCTTCATTTCAAGCGTAACGTCTTCAAGCGTCTATGCTTGACTCAAGCATAGTGTTACGCTTTAGTTTTACCAGTGAGTACAATCAGAATTTTTAAAAGTACAACGTCACCTGGACTTGTCTCGTTTCGTCTCTGGGCCCCAATGTATACTTTGTGCAATTATCGTTGTACTTTGTACAAAAATTGTTGTATTTTGGAAGTACCAGGTGGTCCAGGAACCCCGCGACAAAATGAGAGGTATGCAGTCCCGCCAAACACGCCCGCACCATTCCCCTCCCACCCCTCTGGCCTGCGAGGAGCAGTGTTTGGCGGCACTGCATACCTCTCATTTTGTCGCGGGGTTCCTGGACCACCTGGTACAACAAAAACTGAGTAAAAACTTTGCCAGAATTCGTTTTATTTTTGCTGTGGTCTTTTCTTGCAGTGCTTTCGTCGCTCTGTCTCTCTCGCACTCGTGGGACGATTCTTAGGCGTGCAAGAGAGACAGAGCCACAAAGCGCTATCGGAAGCAATGCTCGGAATCAGAGTATTAAGGAGACGCGCTGATTTGATGACCGCTGCTGGTCCAAGACCGGGAAAGACCCCCGGGGGGGGGGGGGGGAGGACTGGCTTTGTTCGGTCGGAGCGAAGTGCACTCTCGCGCTGCCAAAATTACCAAACGCCCATCCATGGCACTGATTTGATTCTATTTTTGACTCCGGACCGCACGAACGCAATATGGCTCCGGTTGTGCAGAGAATGGACCGTGGAATTGAGTCACCGCTCCCGAATACGGAGAAAATTGTCATTTGGCAGAAAAATGCGGACGCAACCTGGCGCACGGTGGACCAGAAGAACGGTGCACTGTTCCTGATAAAGCTGTAATTTTACGAAAAAAGTCCTGTTAATTTTGCAACACAACGTAGTTGTAAAATAACAAAGACTTTTGTAAAATTTTTGAGCCCTTTAATTGAACGTCTCTACTTCTTCAGCTTGTCTCATGCGAAAAAGGGAGAAAAACACATATTTTGAAAAGTTACAATTTTTACGAGTTTTGTTGTAAATTTCACATTTTTTTCTTGTTAAATAACGAATAAATCTCTGTTAATTCTTGTTTACGATCGCCTTGTGTTGCAAAATTAACTGCACTTTGTTCGTAAATTTAGGAGCATAGTCATCAATTCACGAGTATTATTGTAAAATTACAAGTATCGTTGTAAATTTACACAAGTTTCGTTGTAAATTTACAATTATGGATGTAAATTTACGACTATCTTTGTAAATTCACAAGAATACAGGTGAAGACACCTTTCGTTTTGCTACATAATGAAAAAACTTGTAAAATTACGATTTTACCTGTAAATTTACAAGAAAGTTTTGTCAATTTACAAAGCTATTTGTGACGATTACAGTCATCATTTCACAACATCTGTTTACAGTGTGGAGGCGGTCAAAATCCCAGACGCGTTTTGAGCTCCAGAGACGCTAAATGGTACTCGAACCGAATGTGTGACCTCGGCGATGGATTGCTCTCCGAACGGGGAATCCATTGGTGGGGTCACGCGTTCGGTTCGAGTTCCATTAAGCAACATGACACTGGAGCACAAAACGCGGTTTTAGTTGGGGCCGCCTGCGCCTGCGTCGGTCTTCTGCGCCACTGTGTGGCGCCGAGCGCGCAGCTCGGGGCAAAACAACAGGCCGCTGTTATTGTTTCAGCAGCCGCGTCTAAGAATCGTCGTTATCGATCTGTCTCTCTCTTTCGCACCTGCACGGAGCGTCTCGCGTGATTGCGAGAGGAAAACTCCTGGAGTGAGTCGTCTGCGCAGCCGGTCCATTGTGTCTCAATAAAATGAAGGTTGTGGTCGCGCACGTGCAAGGGGGGGGCAGGGGACAGGGAGAGAGAGAGAGAGAGAGAGAGAGAGAGAGAGAGAGAGAGAGAGAGAGAGAGAGAGAGAGAGAGAGAGAGAGAGAGAGAGAGAGAGAGAGAGAGAGAGAGAGAGAGAGAGAGAGAGAGAGAGAGAGAGAGAGAAAGAGAGAGAGAAAGAGAAAGAGAGAGAGAAAGAGAGTGAGAGAGAGAGAGAGAGAGAGAGAGAGAGAGAGAGAGAGAGAGAGAGAGAGAGAGAGAGAGAGAGAGAGAGAGAGAGAGAGAGAGAGAGAGAGAGAGAGAGAGAGAGAGAGAGAAAGAAAGAGAGAGAGAAAGAGAGACTCTTCGAAATCGTTCGGCGCACAGTGAGTCGCTAAACGAGGACCCAAACAAAACGTGTGACCCCATCAATGGATTCCTCGTTCGGAGAGCAATCCATTGGTGGGGTCACACGTTCGGATCAAGTCCCATTTGGTGACGCGGAAGCTCAAAATTCGTCCAGGATTTTGACCACCTGCACCGTCCTTCTGACCCACAGTGCGGCGGCAAGCGGACTGCCACCCGATTGCGTGTTGTGAACGGTCCGCGCCACTGTAAGACAAGGTCCTTGTAAAGCCCGGCCCGGCCGAGGAGAGGATGCGGGCAAGTCGAAGGAGCGCCGCGCCGCATAGGCCAGCCCGCCGTACCGCCGCGCGCCGTCCCCGCCGAGTTGCATAACTCTCAGGCGGCGGGCCCGGCCGCACAGTGGGCTAAGCGGCCGAAACTCTAAACGCGTTTTGAGCACCGGAGTCGCTGAACAGGACTCGAACCATACGTGTAACCCCCCTGATGATGGGTCGCCCGTTCGGGGAGCAATCCATCATTGGTGTTCACGGTTCTCGTTTTGTTTCGCGACTACGGAGCTCGCACGACGCGTTACTCTGTCTGGGCCGCCGCGGTGGGAGCTCCTGCCTTCGCCTGCCTGGAACAATCGACAGCACTAGCGTGGGCCGCGGGGAAGCTCCTGCCTTCGCCTGCCTGGAACAATGGAGACAGCACTCGTCCAAAGCCGCGAGATACCGCAATGGACTATTCGTGTAGGGGAGGATCGGCGCGCGCGGCGCGGCGCTGATTCGGGGAATAGAAGGACCGATCTGTCCTTCCTTTCCATCCATCTGTCCTCCCCATCCATCCTGGCAAGAAAGAGCTTTTCGCTGTGGGGAATTAGCAGCGACCGCTTGCTCCGCCCTTCACTCCAGCAGGCCGACTCATCTCGTCCCGGAATAGAGCGGGCCAACGGCGCACAGTGGGCCAGAAGACGATCGCCGGCGGCGGCCAAAACTCCAGACGCGTTTTGAACTCCAGGGTCGCTACATGTGGGACTGGAACCGAACGTGTGACCCCTCCAAGGGATTGCTCTCCAAACGAGGGCACTCGTCCCGTTCCAGTCCTGTTTAGAGACTCTGGTGCTCAAAAAACGTCTAGTTTCGTCCGCCTCCGCCGGTCGTCTGACCCACTAGAGGCCCCTGTCAAGCGACAGATTTAGCTTCAATCTGTCCTTTGTAAAACTAAACGTGGTCTAGACCACACCAACTGATGCGGTCAAAACGGCACTCATTTGACCGCATCAGTTCTGTATTGAGGGTAAGTCAAGAATGTTTCAAGCCTCGAAGGTTCGAATAAAGGCCCAAATCCCCGCAACACACATGAAAACTGGACTTTTTTCTGCGTGAAATGGCAATTTTTAGGCTTTTTTGGGGGGGGTGGGGGGAAGCATGAGGGATAACGAGAACTCTCGTCGGGTTTGGTCCAGCATTGTTTAAGTCGCAAGATGTCCACGCGTTGGGCACGGCCTTAAGGGTAAAAGGTCAATATGTCCCACGTGAGGGTTTGTGTAGGTTTGTGTCCATATTTAGGAGACTTGGCGGTAGTCCGAAACGAGTTACTTACATTCTTTTGCCTGAAATGTTGCCCCCCCCCCTGGCCTAAACTTGGGGGTGCATTCCCCCCCCCCCGCGTCGACGCCCCTGCCTATAGATGTATACTTGCTCAAGTACACTCCTCTAGATGTGTACTTGCCCAAGGACACTCCTCTAGTTGTGTACTAAGTACTCAAAGGATTTTGAAGTGGAGCAGTCGGGATTGTCGATACAAGCTGCGAACGGTACCCACCCCCACCCTAACCGAATCCCTCACGGTCTGCTCCACGGTATCACTAACCCTTCGTTGACTCTCCACGAGACTGGTTCCAATCTCGATTACAACCGGCAAACATCTCGCGAAGGAACGCCACAATATGGCAAGGCCCCTCTACAAAAACCGCCAAACAAAAATAGATTGCATATTAAGAAAATAATTGAGCAAATTATTAAACGACGTGTGGTTTCGGCGCCGGTGATGCGATGACGTGCCGGCGAATCGGACAGGCGCGGATCCAGGGGCGGAGGGGTGGGGGGTTAGTTACCCCCTCCTTGGGTGGTGCTGAATAAACCAGCCTGGAAGGAAGGCAAAAAGCACCGCCTTGCCCAAGTAAGTCGGCAAAAAGCAATACTCCCCGCAAACATTCTCCGTGGACTGCGGCGGCGGCTCGCAGTCGAGACGGTGAACTCGTCAGGAGCGTCGATCCCGTATCACGTTGCTGTCTCTCTTTGTCTCTCTCTCTCTCTCTCTCTCTCTCTCTCTCTCTCTCTCGTCCGCACACGGGCCGTACCAAAATGAGTGTGTGAGAGAGAGAGAGACAGAGAGACAGAGAGAGAGAGAGAGAGAGAGAGAGAGAGAGAGAGACAGACAGAGAGAGGAGACAGAGAGAGAAAGAGGAGAGAGAGAGAGAGGAGAGAGAGAGAGAGAGAGAGAGGAGGAGAGAGAGAAACCCCGCTAGGAATTAGCCTGCAGGGGCGGAGGGAGGCGCGACGCGGCGCGGCTGGGTTACTGCCCTGCCCGGCCGCTGCCCGGCCGCCCGCCGCGCCGGCCCCCTGCTGAGCGCCCTTCCCATTGACGTCACCACTGGAGCCAGCCGAGCAAGCCAACCTAACCTAGCCAGCCAGGACCGCGCGGAGCGGCGCAGCATTCGGCCTTCGTGACGTCAATGAGCGGAAGGGGGGGGGGGGGGGGCAGGTACAGCAGGAGGGGACTCATGTATGCTGTGAGCGCGCGGCCGCGCCGCGAGGCAAGGGAGGGGCGGGGGAGTCAACGACGCTCGAATAACCTGCGCACAACATTAAAAAAAAAACATTTAAAAAAAATTATTTGTAGTTTTTATTTATTTTTTAAGTGCAAGAAATACTTCGACGGTCTTCATATTGCAAGTGCCGTGGATGGAAGTGCCAGTGCCGTGGATGGAAGTGCCAGTGCCGTGGTTGGAAGTGCCAGTGCCGTGGATGGAAGTGCCAGTGCGAGATTTCGGTTCAATTTTTTCAGCAAAAAATCGGAAACTTATTTGCAACTGATGGCATCCTGAAATCAGCCATAAAATTGTCATCAAGTGAAAACCGACCTTTTCACAGTGCCATCATCATCCTGTCGTATCATCACCATTATTCACATTCCGAGCACTTTGCGTACATGAGACCGATAAGCTCTATAGTATCGCGCGCGCTCATACACAGACACTCCCACTCCCACACACATTCCCTCCCTCCCTCCCTCCCTCTCTCTCTCTCTCTCTCTCTCTCTCTCTCTCTCTCTCTCCCTCCCTCTCTTTCTCTCTCTCTCTCACACACACACACACACACACACACACACACACAAACGCGCGAGATACCGTCTGTTACAGAAGACGAGTTCTGCTTTTCCTCCAAGCGAGCGGTCAGGAGATGACGGTTTCATTCTAAATGCTTACTCGGGCATATACCCACACTTTCAGCGATTTGTTTCCCGAAAAAAAATGCCGAGAATGTTGACTGGACCGCACAGCGCTACCGGAAGGGTTTCTACCTCGTCATCAGACTGATTGCCCGACGACAGCGTGGGTGGTGGTTGAGGAGGGGGAGGGGGGGGGACTCGAGTGATGGCGGGGAGGGGAGGGAGCTCAGTGCTGGCAGCGCCGCGTGGGCCTAGAGGACACGAGGGTGGGGGAGGAGGTCGTGGTGAAGATGTGGAAGGAAGCGAAGGGTCGACAACTGCCTCAAGCCGTGTGCGAGGTAGTATACACTCTAAATGTATTTGTATAATTTTGTACAAAGCTTTACACAAAGTTGCGCCAACGTCCGTTTTGCACAAAATTTGTGCAAACTTTTACACGAATTTGTGCAAAAATTCACACGAATTTGAGCGATTCTGCGCACAAAGTAGTGCAAAAGTTATGTATGCGCAACTTTGTTCAAAGCTTTGAACAAAAATTGTACAAATAAATTTAGTGTGTATGTTACCAATAAGTAATATAGGGTAATAAAGGTAATATATGAAAATAAAATATCGGTAATATACGATAAAATAAGTTGGAAACGTGACAAAGTATCCTTCATACAGGCTTAAATCTTAACTTCTCGTAAGAATTCTGGTGCAATGTGGACAAAATCCTTATTGGATAATACAGCCCCTGTCTCAAGCAAGGTATGCAACCCGATGCAACCTATCCGCTGAGTGTACTAGGCATAGCTTCGCCTTGGGTGCGGACATTTGAATCCGAACTCCTTCCTACCCAACGAGAAGCTTCATTGCTCAACATCTTAATATCACGGTTCAGCACGGCAAAGTGTGCGTTCAATCGGTGTAACAAACAAGAAAATCAAGAAAACATGTGGTAGTATAGAGTTAATATACGGTAGTATATGATAGTATATGGTAATATACGGTAAATATAAGGAAATATAGAGGTAATATAGCCTGCGCGTACGAGGTAATATGGGAGTTGTCAACCCCTTTGGAAGGAAGCGGGTTTTCACCACCTTTCCAGGCGCTAACACGACCTTGCATTCACTGTTATTCAACGAATGTGACGTATAATTGAATGAGAATAATTTTGTCACGTTTGTTTGAACATGACGTCACATCCAATAGAATGTTGACTCACGTTCAAAGGAATGAGACACCCTAATTTAACGGCCGTGTCACGTTCAAACGAATGTGATATCGTATTCAATCAAAAGTGACAAAATTTACATTCAAACGAATTATGACGTCACATTCGTTGAATAATAGTGCTGACAGAAAAAAAAAATAGCTATGTGAAAAAACCAGGAACCGTTTCAGCCGTGTACTTTGACCAAAAATAGTCGTCACTTTTTAAAAAAAAACGTTAACGCTAACGCTAACGTGAAAGCAGATGATACTAATGTTTATTTCAATGTATGTTTGTTCATCATTTAATTAAGGAAAACAAATTATTTTTAATTTTCTAATTTGGCCTGATGTTTTCATGTCTGCGCATGTGTGTCCACAATGATATGCCTAATACCACTTGTGTTGGGTATCATTCTCTTTGTTTCAACGCGAGGATGCACAATATGATGGCCAATCACATAAATACTCAATACCCGTAAAAGTTGTTCTCTGTACTAGCGCGGGATCGCCGCAGCACTTGACACTCCAGCCTCGCGCAGCGTCCGGTCACGATAAGCAGCCGAGCTTCGTCAGTCGACACTCCAACATAAACAAACAAGAGCAGCGCAGCGCAGCGCAGCCCAGCACTCCGCGCCACTTGTAACCAGACGCCGCGCATCCGTTCCGCCCTAGTACCAATGCGAACTTTTGCGGGTATCAGCAAAATAGTTGAACGGATGCCGAATTCCGCATCCTCACGTTCCGACGAGAAAAATGATACCAAATAAGACTAGGATAGCGGCGGGGGCGCGGGCGCGGGCACGGCTGTCTGCCAGCTATAGGACTCTGGGTGCGGGGCGCGGCGCGGCGCGGCGAGGCGCGGGCGCGGCGCGGCGCGGGCGCGGCGCGGCCGAGCGCCCTCTGCCCATATAATCTTCTAGTCTAGCCATCCAGCCGCTTGCTCCCCGCACGAGAGTACAAGCATTCTGATACATTTATAATTATAATTTCTTTTTTCAATTTTTGCGTATAGCTGTGAACATAAATGTATCATCTGCTAATAATAAAAAAATATGCCGAAACCGCAGCCGAAAGGAGCGTCAGCGGCTCCTCGAACAGGGTTCATAATCCGCTTCCACCGCCAGAGCCTGCCCGTGAACCTGCTCGCTCGCCTCGTCTGCCGGGCACGGCGCCGTCCTTCCCCCCCCCCCAAACCTGTACCGCCCTTGCCTGACGGCCCTCGCAGCCTCCCTCGACCCACCCGCACCGTGACGTCACCCTCTAGAGGGTGTGACGTCAGCGGCTCCAGATCGATACAAGGGCCGGGAGAAGGGCCAGGCGGAGGGCTCGTCTGTCCGCGGCCCATGTTTTCATGGGGGGGGGTCGGAAAGGGAGAAAGGGGGGGGAGGGAGGGGGGACGGCGCATCGCGGCAGTCAGACGACTGTTGGAGAGAGAGCCGATTGGCTCGCCGGACTGCAAGCCCTGGCGCGGCGGCACCTACTCCACCCTCCACCTCCGCATCGCACAGTGGGCCAGACGACCCGCGCAGGTCTGTGAAACCAAACGTGGACAACTCCACACTTAAAACGCGGAGTTGAGGAATTTTCAGTCTCCACGTTTGGAAGTGCAGAGTAAGCGGTCTCCACACTTCAAGTGTGGAGTTCTCCACGTTTGCACCATGCCAAGAGATAGGGGCTCCGTGAGCTGCTCCGCACTTGAAGTGTGGAGACACTCTGCATTAGCAAGTGTGGACACTTGCTCCACACTACCAAGTGTGGAGTTGTCCACACTTGGTTTGACAGTGAGGTGGCCTAAATTCTAGACGCGTTTTTAACTCCGGAGTCACTATGAAGGACTCGAAACGAACGTGTGTCTCCACCAATGGATTCCTCGCTCGGAGAGAAATTTATTGGTGGGGTCACACGTTCGGTTCGAGTTCAGTTCAGCGACTCTGGAGCTCTCAAAGCGCGTCGAGGATTCTGGCCTTAATGCCCTTAAGGGCGTAGTTTTCATGCCTTTGTTTTACCAGTGTACGTTGGCAATGTGAGAGACCAACGCCCATAAGTATAGGGGAGCCGGCCGTTCCGGGGACCTGACGCGTGGGGTGTGGGGCGAGGGGCGTAGGGCGGGGAGCGTGGGGTGTGGGGCGTGGGGTGTGGGGCGTGGGGTGTGGGGCGTGGGGCGTGGGGTGTGGGGCGTGGGGTGTGAGGCGTGGGGTGTGGGGTGTGAGGCGTGGGGTGTGGGGTGTCGGGTCGGGCGTGGGGCGTGGGGTGTGCACTGAGAAAACATTACAAACTATTTCGGGCCTTACAAAGAAAAGTAGTTTGTATAACAAAGTATTTTGAGCATACATAAGCTTACGAAGAAAATACTTCGTAATTTACCAACTATTTCTTCGTATAACAAAGTATTTTTGTTTGTTATATGTATGCTCAAAATACTTCGTAAGGTTTTAAGAGTGTGGGGCGTGAGACAGGGGTGTGCGGTGTGGGGCGTGGGGCGTGGGGCGTGGGGCGTGGGGGTGGGCGTGGGTGTGGGGTGTGGGCGTGGGGGTGGGGCGTGGGCGTGGGGCGTGGGGCGTGGGGTGTGGGGCGTGGGGCGTGGGGTGTGGGGCGTGGGGTGTGGGACGGGGGGGTCTCGGGCGTGGGGTGTGGGGCGTGTGGCGTGGAGCGTGGGCCGTGAGGCGTGGGGTGTGGGGCGTGGGGCGTGCGGGGCGTCGTGCGGCGCGGGGCCGCCCGGGTTCGCCGCCGGCAGACGAGGTAGCGTTCCAGGTCAGCGGGCGCGGCGCGCCACTGCGCCGCCCACGCACTGTATCCGCCCCGGCGCTCTCAATGGCCTGCGGGACGCTCGCGGCAACCTTCGCCCCCGTGACCTTTCTCAACGTGCTTGAAAGCGAGCGCCGCAGCCGTGGAGCGGCGCACAGTGGGCCAGAAGACCATCGCAGGCGTCGAAACTCAAGACGCGCGTAGAGCTGCGGAGTCACTAAATGGGACTCGAACTCGAACCGAACGTGTGACCCCAACAATCGAGCCAACAATGGATGGAATCGAAGAACAATCCATTGGTCCGACGCCTATAAGATGTCGTCCGAGACCATTTAAACTATGCGGCTGTGCCTCACATCAGCTTTGCTGGCAGCACTGTTATTCAACGAATGTGACGTCATATTCGTCCGAATGTGAATTTTGTCACGTTCGTTTGAATTTGACGTCACATTCGTTTGAATGTTTACCCACGTTCAAACAAATGTGACATCCTAATTTAACGGCCGTGTCTTGCTCAAACAAATGTGCCATCGTATTCAAACGAACGTGAGAAAATTCACAATCTAGCGAATATGACGTCACATTCGTTGAATAACAGTAAGAGTGATGGATAAAGAGGCGCTTAATTTTGACAAAAATTGCTCATGTTGAGGTCATGTTGACATCAATGGGACTCCCTAGAGTCCTTGTGGATCGTCCTTTGTCCGTCCTCGACCTCACCTCCGCTATTTCAGACGCCAGCATTTGCTGCCTCGTCAACGTTTGACTAGCTTTGCCTTCGCAAACTGACGCGGTTCTGAATGGCTGGCATCGAATAGGCGGCTCGGAATGGCAGAGGACACTCCTCGCATCGCAGTTGGGTGCCGCCGTTTGCAGCCTCTACAGTGGGCAAAATCCCGGACGGGTTTTGAGCTCCAGAGTCGCTGAATGGGACTCGAACCGAACGTGCGGCCCCACCAATGGACTTGCACTCCGAACGAGGAATCCATGCACGCTTAAAACTTTACGAAGTATTTTGAGCATATTATGTAAGGTACAAACTATTTAGTTTGTCAAACGAAGAAATAGTTTGTAAATTACGAAGTATTTTTTTTCTTTTGGAAGCTTATGTATGCTCAAAATACTTTTCTTTGTTAAGACTGAAATAGTTTGTAAGGTTTTCTCAGTGTGAGTGGGGTCACACGTTCACTTCGAGTCCTGTTCACCGACTCTGGAGCTCAAAACGCGTCTGTAGTTTTGGCCGCCTGCGCCGGTCTTCTGGTCCACTGTGCAGGGGTGGGTGTGCACAACATCATCATCGATACGCGCTGTCTGAAAGCAGCGGTGCCAGATTATGAAGCACTCCGCCAGGGTTTGGAGAGCGAGCCGTTCCGTCTCCCTCGCTCTACTCATCATCGGGCGGCGTCATTCCCGGCGGGAGCGGGAAGAGACAGACAGGCGGCCCCCGGGCGGCCCGGGGCGGCCGCACCACACCGCGCCGACGAATGTCATCAGCGCGACCCTGTTTCTGTTCATCGTGTTTACCGTCCACCCCTCGCAACCTCAGCCTGGCGTTCATTATGCTGCCGAGTGGAGCCGGGCTCTGGCAAACACGCTCGTAGAGCGCCACCACACACAGTATGGGCCGGAGGACCGGCGCAGGGGGTCGAGACTCTGAGCTCCAGAGTCGCCAAATGGGACTCAAACGGACCGCGTGGCCCCACTAATGGATTGCTCTCCGAACGAGGAATCCGTTGGTGGGGTCACTCGTCCGGTTCAAGTCCCATTTAGCGACTCTAGAGCTCGTACCTTGAGTTTTGGGCGCCTGCGCCGGCCTTCTGGCCCACTGTGCACCACTGCGCACTCACCTCTCTGTCTTTCTCACTCTTTCTTTGTGTAGGTGTGGTGTGTGTGTGTGTGTGTGTGTGTGTGTGTGGAGGTGGGCGTGTGCGCGCATGTGTGCGCCGGCTCGCTCGCCGTGTGTCATACGTAGCGCGCATTGCATATCGGGGACAGATACGTGTGGGGCGGAAACCAGGGTTACAAAGAGCCGCGTGCGTGCGATGATTCTTCCGATAACTCCGGCATTTTTAATTTGGCCAGGAACGTACCTTACCTGCGATATGCCTTCGGCGCTCCGATGTGTGTGTGTGTGAGAGAGAGAGAGAGAGAGAGAGAGAGAGAGAGAGAGAGAGAGAGAGAGAGAGAGAGAGAGAGAGAGAGAGAGAGAGAGAGAGAGAGAGAGAGAGAGAGAGAGGGAGGGAGAGAGAGAGAGAGAGAGAGAGGGAGAGAGAGAGAAAGAGAGAGAGAGAAAGAGAGAGAGAGAGAGAGAGAGAGAGAGAGAGAGAGAGAGAGAGAGAGAGAGAGAGAGAGAGAGAGAGAGAGAGAGAGAGAGAGAGAGAGAGAGAGAGAGAGAGAGAGAGAGAGAGAGAGAGAGAGGGTACACGTAGAGAGGTATACGTGTTGCGTTTGCACTCGCCACGCACGCCGCGCATTCCGCGCATTGCATCTCCTCCCCCCGATAGCTCCGGCATTTTTTAATTTGTCCGGGAGCATAGCCACCTTCGACATGCCCACATGCCTCCGGCGGCGGCGCTCCGTCAGTGAGTGCGTGCTGTGTGTGTTGCAGATGCTGTCGGCGCGCGGCGGCCGCTGGCGGGGCCGCTGCAGCCCGAGCGGCTCGGGCGGCTCGGGCAGCCTCGGCAGCCCCGGCAGCTCCGACTCGGGCGGCTCCATCCACCGCGTGCTGCAGCCCAGCCTGCCCGAGCTCGACCTGCACCAGGAGTACGACGTGATCCGGTCGCTGGGCGAGGGCTGCTTCGCCAGGGTGCTGCTGGCCCAGCACCGCGCCACGGACTCCACCGTGGTGCTCAAGGCGGTGCGTAGGCAAAACTAAACTCTATGCTTGAGTCAAGCATAGAGTTACGCATGAAGACGTTACAATTGAAATGAAGCATTCTCTGGAAATTCCCCCATGCATTTAGATAGGGGGAATCTTGGCGGATGAGCCTGTTACGCTTGATTTCAAGCGTAAACTGATTACGCTTGAAAACAGAGGGTAATGCTACGCTTTAGTTTTACCAGTGCACAGCCCTGCACCCCTGCCCCCACCCACTTTTAGTTTACTAGGGGTATCTTCCTCTTTTTATTTTTATACTATATTCATATACGTATGCATAGGCCCAGCTCTATGGGCCAAGCTCCACAGGCCAAGCTCTATAGGTGCAGCTCTATAGACCAACATGCATTTGCATCTGCAAAAATAAAAAGCCAGCTCAGCATTAAGGCCGAAGGCCTTCCCCTGGCCAGTACTAAGCTTTGTTTGTATTACGAAGATAAAGCTCCGTAGGATCTTGAGTGTGCGCCGTAACCAACCTTACAGTGCGCCGTTTCCCTCCCTTGCAGGTCCACTGCGAGCTGACGCCCCTCAAGGACTTCTACCGGGAGTACCACTACGCGTACCGCCTGTCGCCGCACCCCAACATCCTGAAGGCGTACGCCGTGGCGTTCCGCGCGCCGCTGGAGCATAGCCTGGTGTTCGCCACGGAGGCGGCCCCGCTGGGCGACCTCATGGGGCTTGTGCGCGCGGGCGGCCTGCCCGAGTCCCACGTGAAGCGCGTGGCGCAGCAGATCGCCTCCGCCCTCAACTTCATGCACACTTCCGGGCTGGTAAGGGCAAGCATGCAGGCCGAGGCCGAGCAAGGGCTGCCGCCGCCTTCCGCATTCCAACCCGCGGCACAGTGGGCCGGAAAACCGGTGCAGAAGGCCGCGTTTTGAGCTCCACAGTCCCTTAATAGGACTCGAATCGAACACGTTGCCCCGCCAATGAATTGCTTTTCGACAGAGGCATTCATTGGTGGGGTCACACGTTCGGTCTGAGCCCTGTTCAGCGACTCTGGAGCTCAAGACGTGTCGAAAGTTTTGGGTGCCTGCACCGGTCTTCTGACCCACTGTGTGCAGCCTGTGTCTGCCGGTGCGTGCCTCTCTCTCACAGGGGCGCATCCAGAGGAGGTAATTTAATTAGCCTCTCCTTTGGTACTGGGAAGGCCGCCTGGACCTGGAACACGTGTGACCCCACCCTCTTTCGAAGAGCGATCCACTGGTGTCGTGGGGCTACACGTTCGGCTCGAGTCTCGTTAAGCGACTCTAGAGCTCAAACCCCGGCCGCGGCACTGTTATTCCACGAATGTGACGTCATATTCATTCAAATGTGAATTTTGTCACGTTCGTTTGAAAATGACGTCACATTCGTTTGAATGTTGACGCACGTTCAAGCGACTGTGACACCCTCATTTAAAGGCCGTATCACGTTCAAACGAATGTGACATCGTATTCGAGAGAACGTGTCAAAATTCATATTCTATCCGGAGATGATACCCAAACCGAAACAAAACCAGGCCGTTACGCTGACAGTTCGCATTTATGACTAAAACTCAAAAACTATAGCAGCCAGCACCAAGGAAACAACTTTTCCTTGGCGTGCCAAGTATACCAGAGTTTTTGTTCCCATATGGACCAATTCAAAATTCCGCTTCCCTGAGTTTTAATTTTTTAGGCCCCAAAAATAACAAAAATAAGGGAGGCGGAACCGAGCGGAACTTTGATTTGGTCCATGTGGGAACTAAACTCCGGTACACTTTGCACGCCAAGAAAAAGTTGTCACCTTGGTTCCAGGTGCTATAGTTTTTGAGTTTTAGTCATAAATGCAAACTGTCAGCGTAACGGCCTGGTTTTGTATCGGTTTGGGTATCATCCCTGATTCGAACGAATATGACGTGACATTCGTTGAATAACAGCGGGAACTTCGACCGCCCGCCTCCGCCGGTCTTCTGGCCCACTGTCACATGGATGCTCTGAGCTATATCCAGTTAAGAAAGGATAAGGTTTTGCGCCAGCGCTGGCGCTGGAAGGTGAGGGGCAGGGAGGGGTGGGGTAGCTGCGTCTGGCCTGAGTTTGACCGCCTCCCTGCCCCTCACCCTCCAGCGCCAGCGCCAGCGCCAGCGCTCGCGCAAAACGTTCTCCTTCCTTAACTTGATATAGCTCTGGTCGCTCCGCCCGCAGGTCCACCGCGACGTCAAGCCGGAGAACATCCTGGTGTGGGCGGCGGACTGCAGCCTGGTCAAGCTGTGCGACTTCGGGTGCGCGCGCATGATCGGCGAGCTGGCGACGCGGCCGCGGGGCGCCTGGGGCGCGGTGCTGCCGCCGAGCTGAGCGACGCGGTGCGCAACGAACGCGTCGCCTCCAAGGCCGCCGCCGACTGCTGGTCCCTGGCCGTCAGCCTCATCGTGTGCCTGACGGGGTCCTCGCCGTGGCGCGCGCCCGCCGCCATCGCCGACCCCAACTACAGGGCGTTCCGGCGCTGGCAGAAGCGGCGCACCGCGCAGGTGCCGCACGCCTTCAAGAAGTTCACGCCCAGGTGAGACTGCCCGCGCCTGGTCATGGCGGCGTGCGCAGTGGGCCAGAAGACCATGCGCGGATCCCCCGGGGGGTAAGGTCATATGGAAGATAGGTCAGCGCAACCGAGATGCATGCTGGGAGACCGGACCACTAATCCGTCCCTAATCCGTCGCCGGCTGCAGCGGAGGACCGCCTACCTGCCTGCCAGCCTGCCTGCCGGCTTGTCCGGTCTCCCAGCATGCATTTCGGTTGCGCTGACCTATCTTCCATATGACCTTACCGGGGGGGGGAGGACAATAGCCCCCCCCCCCTCTTGACCCCTAGATAACCGCCTGAAAAGTAAACAAAAAGCAACACTTTGCCCCTGTAAATAGGCAAAAAGCGCTACTTTGCCCCCCCCTCAGGCCGGCTCTGGATCCGCCACTGCAGAAGACCGGCGCCGGCGGCCAAAACTCTTGACGCGGTTTGCGCTCCAGAGTCGCTAAATGGGACTCGAACCGAACGTGTGACCCCAACACAGGGATTGCTCTTCGAACGAGGAATCCCCATCAGTGGGGTCACACGCTAGGTTCGAGTCCTGTTGGCCGACTCTGGAGCTCAAAACGTGTCTAGAATTTCGGCCGCTTTGCGCCGGTCTTCCGGCCCACTGAGCGACCGCCCCTCCGGCCGCTGCATCGCGCGCTCTTCCTGCTTCCAGGCTGCTGCGCATGCTGAAGCGCATGCTGGAGCCGCACCCGGAGAAGCGGCCGGCCGTCACCGAGGTCAACAAGTACCTCAAGGACGCCTGGTTCCTGGAGGGCTGCAAGGGCCCCAGCCCGTCCTCGTCCGCGCACGCCATCTTCGCGGCGTCGCCGTCGACGGGGCCGTACGGGCGCGTGCCCCACGCCGGCGTGAACGCGGCCATCGCCGTGGGGGCGTGCTTCGCCGTCTGCCCGCAGTGCCCCGCGCCCACCTCCGGCCCGGCCGAGAGGCCTGACCCCGCCAAGGGACGCCTCAGGCACATGCTCAGCAGCTACGGCCTGGAGACCACGGTGGACCAGACCACCGCCACCCGCCGCATCTGGGACTGGGTAAGGGGCAAGGAGGACTCGGCCAGCTCAACGGGTCTATAGGGGTGTGCGAATCAAGGAGTTTTGTTTCGAATCGAATCCGAATCGAATCTTTAATTATTTTTCGAATCGAATTCGAATCGAATCAGGAAAAGGTTGCTGAATCGAATTCGAATCGAACTATACGATTCGATGCCGACTCGAACTTTTGTGTTATTTTATACATTTTTCTCCTATCTGTGCACCGTAGTTCGAAGACGAACCACCAACGATTCAAAATTTCGAATTATTCGAGATCAAACTCGGTGGATTCGTCACCGAATCAAATCGAATCTTGCCTGATTCGATTCGGTTCGATTCGATACCGCACTATTCGCACACCCCTAGGGGTCTACCGCTTCACGGAAAAAAATCATTTGTTGTGGTGATCAGCTTAGTTCGATAGGCTGAATTCGATAGCTGCAATCGAAAAGTCGATACCTGCAACCAAAAGCTGTATGCTACGACCGACCACTTGTAAGAGGATAGCAAACCCCAGCTCAGTTGGCCTCTTACCAGTGGCCGGTCGTAGCAACCAGCTTTTGGTTGCAGAAGTTGGAGGTATCGTCTTTTCGATTGCAGCTATCGAATTCAGCCTATCGAACAAAGCTGATCACCACAACAAATGATTCTTTTCCGTGTTCTTGCACGCATTGTACGCGTCCAGCCTACACTCACTCCCACTCACTTACATTTGATCTGAAAGCGCCTTTGTGTTGGCAATTTGTGAGGAAAATGCCTGTAAGTAGGCAAAAAGCATAGATGAATTGAGTGGAAACTCACTACACTACACTCAATGTCGTAACTAGCGCAGCATCACGAAGCTTGTTACGTCAAGACACGGTCTGGCGTCCTTGTTTTAGTCAGTGGCAGACCCCTCGAGCCAGCTGGGAGTGCACAGTGAGCCAGAAGACTGGCGCAGTCGGCCCAATTTCTAGACCCGTTTTCAGCTCCAGGGTCGCTAAACAAGACTCGAGCCGAACGTGTGACCCCACCAATGGATTGCTCTCCGAACGAGGAATCCATTGGTGGGGTCACACGTTCGGTTCGAGTCCCGTTTGGACACTCTGGAGCTCAAAACGCGTCTCGAGTTCCGGCCGCCTGCGCCGGTCTCCTGCCCCACTGTGCGTCGCGGCGCGTCTCGGCGCGGAGGGAGGGCGGCGGATCTCACGTTTGGCGGCGTCCTGCAACAGGTGCAGAGCTGCGAGCTCCCCCCGCGCGACGAGGCGGTCGGCATCTGAAGGTTGCTCCCCCTGGTGCCGCCCCTGCCGCCCACCGCAGGCCAGGCGCACCAGGACGCCGCCCCGCACCCGCTGCTGGCGTGGCGGGGCACGCGGGGCTACGACGCCGACGAGGACGAGGCCTACGCCCACGACGCGCGGCGCCGCCACCAGGTGGGCGTCCCCATCGAGTCGAGCTGCGGGTCGCGGACGCCGCGGTCGTCGTCTTCGTCGGAGGAAGACAGCCTGTCCAGCCGCGCCCACAGCAGCACG
The DNA here is from genome assembly GCA_030522485.1 of Stenchaetothrips biformis. Classification (NCBI taxonomy): domain Eukaryota; kingdom Metazoa; phylum Arthropoda; class Insecta; order Thysanoptera; family Thripidae; genus Stenchaetothrips; species Stenchaetothrips biformis. Next base: position 24,815,163 of record CM060086.1, on the reverse strand, counting down.
GCCTACCTGACGCGGCGCAGCACCAGCGACCCCGGCCGGGTGGCCGCGGAGCTCGTCCGCCTGGAGGAGGGCCTCGAACCCCTCGACCCCGACGCGCCGGGCTCCTCCGAGCGGGGCGCCGCGCCCCACCGCGCCCACCCGAGGAAGTTCCACTCCCTCGACAAGATCGTCGACTTCTTGAAATTCCTCAACTGACGGCAGGCCGCGCTGCTGTGCCTCGTGGTGTGCCTCCTCCTCAAGATGGCCCTCTGGCTCTAGGTCGGCGAGGCCGAGGCCAAGGCACAGTGGGTCAGAAGACCGGTGGAGGCGGTCGAAATCCCGGACGGGTTTTGTGCTCTAGTCGTTAAATGGGACTCGAACCGAACGTGTGACCCGTGACCCCACCATTGTCTCCGAACGAGGAATCCATTGGTTGGGTCACACGTTCGGTTCCAGTCCTGTTCAGTGACTCTGGAGCTGAAAACGCGTCCTGACTTTTTTAGCCGCCTGCCTCGGGCCCACTGTGTGAGGGCTCGGTCCCAAGGGGATTGCGCGACGCGGGGCGGGGATACCGCACAATAGAAATGGAATCATTGTGTTCATCGGTGGATCTCGACTGGAAGATTTCTTATTTCTTGCTTCCATGTTCCTAGGGTCGGATCCAAGGCGACTATCCCCTTGGCCAGTGGCAGCGATGGCCACAGGCAGAAAACTAAGGCACCCCGAAGTCATATTTGACCTGAATAGAAATGATCTCAGAATGGTCTCTGGCAGTGACCTGTTTTCTCATTTTGAGCTCATTGCGACATCATTGTGTTCTTATATTGGAAGTCGCGTGGGCTCTGTGGAGGTCTTGAGGTGCAGCAGCCCGGCCAGTTTCGTTGAGGAGACTTTGTGCATGTCCAGATGGACAGGACGAATAAGGAGGCAAGGCCTTTATCTTGTGTTTTCTCTGTGTTACTGTGGTGCTAGAAAAGCCTAGGAATGCGATTTATGTGCCAAGTAGAAGCGTGTTGTTGTTGGTCAAGTGTCATTTTACTGCTCTCTTGTCTGTGTTTAGTCCGCTCTTGAACTCGGTCTCTTGTCTTAAAACAAGAGATCAAATATTTGTTGTCTGCTCTTGAACTTGGTTGTTAAAGTTTTGACCGTTCATTTGCATATCGTTACTAGAGAATAGTGAATTGTGGTCGCGTCACTGCTGTCTGCCATGCTCCTTTCTAATCAATTGATTAGAAAAATAATCAAAGAATAATATTTTAAAAATGTGCGCCCAGATTTATGGAACTGTTTCTAGTTTTAGGCAATGGGCAATAAAGGCGCGCGACAAATGAATCGCTTCGGCAGTGGTGACGCGATGTCAGTGTGCGGTATACGTCTCTGCCTTGGGGATGATTATGTGTTTCGTTGGATTCATTTTGTATGTTGACCTCTTTACTTTAATGATATATCTTGATGTTTAGACTGTCTGTTTTCTTCGCACGATGTGTGTTTGTGGAAGCGTGAATTGAATCTTTGCGCGTAGCTATTATTTCTTCACAGGACGTTCGTTGAAAGGGCAGCAATTTCGCTGGTTGGACCTTGTGCCTGTTCTGGCATGGTTTCAACGTTTTGACCACGCTGCATTGTTGTCCGCGATGCATTGTACGCGCATCTGTCGGTACGATTTGGGTTCAGTTTCAGGCAGGTCAATGCCTTCTCTGTCAAAATATTTTTCTAAACCGACACGTATAGATGGAGCAATTTCACATATCGTGAAGTAGGCTAACGAATGGACTGCGCGCGCTGCTGTTAAGCGCGCAATGGGATGAAACAAATGTGCTGTGAGGTTTCAAATATGTTTATTTGATTAAGTCGGGATGTAATTTGTAAGGTGCGCTGGCGCACCCTGTAAATAAAGAGAGTTCTTTGGAATTGATACTTATTATCTTGGGGAATGGGGCTTTGCCCTAGACGTACCAGGGGGCTTAAAACCGTGCGCCCGACGCCCGCACCAATGACAAACACACTGTTTTTCAACGAATGTGACGTCACATTCGTTAGAATAAAGATTTTGTCTGGGTCGTTTGAAAACGGTGTGCCACATTCTTTGGAACGTGACAAGGTCTTTTACTTAGGATGTCACATTGGTTTGAACGTGGATCGACATTCAAACAAATGTGACATCGTATTCAAACGAGCGTGACAAAATATACAGTCTAAGGAATGTGACGTCACATTCGTTGAATATCAGTGGCAAAGCAGCCTGCCGGAGAACACGAGTGAAGTGACTGTGTATGCCTCAAAATCTCAACCTCCCCCCCCCCCTTCCCCCAAAAATGAAGACATTATTTGAACTACTTCCAAACTGAAACGAGTTTTAAGGCTCACTCTTAAAAATTAACAAAGCAGTTTTTTGTACATTTTTTGCAAAGACATTCGAGCACACATGAATAATTACTTACTTGATCTGTCAGTACGGAGCATTTCTAGGTTCTTAAGTAAGAAGCGAATTCTTCTTAAAACGCTGTAAATGGTTTGCAGTGGTTTAATTCGACACCTGAGGCTGGTGGAGCTTTTTATTTCGGGGTTTTCCAAGAACTCGCGTGTTGGCGTCCGTTCCCGCTCCTCCCGGTGGTGGCCGCGGCTTGTCTTTTTGTTTACCTGAGTAGCCAAAGGCCCGAGGGCACTCTGCCACCCAATTTTGAGGCGAGTGCATTGTAAGAAATAACTTGGAAAATCCCGGAAAGCGCGGTCTGAAGCTCCGTCGGGAATTTCCGGAGGCTTCGTTTATCTTTTTTTTTACTATACACTAGACTCTATTTTTAAAACTAATTAGAAATATTAACATTGGAGGTTTTGGAATTTTCTGAAGATCGGAGGCAACTTTTGTCCCAAGTTCCTCTGAAATTTTCGAGATTATTCAAACAGTGTGTCGCTGCGATGCGAGTCGCGCAAAAATATGTATTGCGTTTGCAAAAGTTTGAAGCGCCGCGTGGCGCTCAGGCTTAGACAATATTTATCTTAGTGGACCAAATGTATACTCTTCGTAGTTGCGTGACTTGAGTCGTGGAAAAATACGCATTCTTGTGCACTCCTTCTTGCGTGAGCTGTGTTAAGAAGAGGGCCTTAAATTAACGGCAATTTGTTTCTCGTGTTTTGTTGTTTTTAAATCTATAATCGTGAATATTTTTTTTCTTTCACGCCTTATCGAGCTTGCCCTGAAACAGGCAGCCGAATTTTATTTCTGAAAATTTTGTTTGAACAAATTATGATCGTGCGCAGCCAATATGCACGTATTTTGCCATGAAATGGGTACTCATTGTCCAGTACCAATGACTGTATGTAAAAAGTAACTTTCTGACTCTGACTTTCTTCAAAAAACTTTTTTAGGCTGCCTATTTTTTTCGGTATGATAGTTAAAAATCATCGTCAATCAATCTGAAGAAACGTAAATTAACGGAAGTTGTTTCTTGCCTCTGTGTCGTCGTAAACTTTGAAATAGAAACCTCATGGTAGAACGCAAAGTAATCATAATGAAGTCATATTGTGATATCATTAAAGCCATCGCCAAATCATCACGAAAACCGGTCGAATGTGGAGTCATCTTGACTCCACTCAGTTTGTGACTGCGTTTCACCTGGACCGGTTCCTATTCGCAGTATTTATTATATCGGTGTCAAATTGCGTAGGTTGTGTGTGTAGATGTTAAAACGATATCACAATACAGGGTGCCCCATATGACGCACTTTGAATTACAGTGGCACACAAGGGAATTCCCACCGAGATCCAGATTTCCGCCATTTTCCAGGGTGTCATACGGTAAAATTGAGGTCACATCTTTTTGCATACCTGTCATTTGTAAACCATGCTAGCAGCTTCATTTCATGTGAAATTGCCATGATTTGCATTTTTGAAGTGCGTGACTTTACCCTGTGTACGATGTATTGTATATTATTAAACGTGAATAGATTATTTCCACTTGTATCTTGTCGCATCTCTGGACTACGAAGTGATTTGTGACGCTCTTCTGAAAACTGTGTATCAAAATACTCTCAATAGATTTCGATAAGTATATCGGTGTTGTTGCTCCCCTTTCCCACCCCACTTGCGCTCGGCAAGGTCGCCGCGTGCCTGGCGGCCCCGCGAGACAGGTGCCCAAGTAAACACACTCCGAATACCAGTTATTCCGTCTGACTGGCTGGCTGGCGCACAGTGGGCCGGAAGACCGGTGGAGGAGGCGGTCAAAACCCCGGACGCGTTTTGAGCTCCAGGGACTCGAATCAAAGGTGTGACCCCACCAATGGATCGCTTTCCGAACGAGTAATCCATTTGTGGGGTCACACGCTCGGTTCGAGTCCCGTTCAGCTACTCTTGAGCTCAAAACGCGTCTAGAGTTTTTGCCGCCTGCGCCGGTCTTCTGGCCCATTGTGTTGTGGCGGCGGGGAGACGAGATAAACGTTTCCGCTGCTGCCGCAACCAATTCGGCCGGTGGCGGTTTGGGGCGGCCGGCCGGTGGCGCGGGCAGTGGCGCGGCGGGGATTAAGCTGTTCCCGGAGATGCCGGCAGCGGAAACTGCCCGTGAGAATAACGACCAAAAAACGCTGTTGTTTTTTTTTTGTTGTTGTTATTTTTCTCTGAGATGAGGTGTTTTAATTTAAATAATTTAGTTTCAATGCATATATACACAAAATTAAGTTAGCCTTATCACTATGTACAGGGGTCTGGACGTCAGAGGGGCCGGAGTCGCGTCGGCCATGATGATGGCTGTTCGGCCTGGAAATAAATTAAGGGTGGGACGGACGGGGCGGGGCGCTGCTGCTTACTGGCCGGGGATGTGGCTGCCCTTGGCGCGGAAGCCGTTCTCGTCGGCGATGTACTCGACGGTGATGGGGATGCCCTCCGGGCTGATGTACGAGTAGGAGCCGCTCTTGGCCAGGACGTACTCCCAGCCGCCGTTGGTCGTTATGAGGCGGCCCTGCTCGGAGACCTGGGTGCCCTTGTCGTCGGAGAAGCTGTCGGACAGAGCGGCGGACGTGGTGAGCTGTGGCGTCAGCGCGGCGGCGCACAGTGGGCCAAAAGACCGGCGCAGGCGGGAGAAACTCTATAGACGCGATTTGAGCTCCAGAGTCGCTAAACAGGACTCGAACCGAACGTGTGACCCCATCAATGGATTCCTCGTTCGGAGAGCAATCCATCGGTGCGGTCACACGTTCGGTTCCAGTCCTGTTTAGCGAGTCTGGAGCTCATTACCCGTCCGGGGTTTTGACCGCCTGGCCCACTGTGCGGGGTGGGGCCGAGGGGGAAACAACTTTCCTTTTTTTCCTTGAAATACCGTGAAACAACGTTGAAATAACGTTGAAATAGCGTTGAAATTACGTTGAGATAACGTGATTTAACGTGAAATAACTTGAAATAACGTTGACGTAACGGGAAATAACGTTGAAATAACGTTTTGAGAACGTTCAACTAACGTGAAATAACGTTACAAGAACGTTGAAATAACGTGAAATAATTTACAAAAATTGTACAAAAATGTACAAAATTTTTGGAAGTTGTTTGCGGGTGGTGCCGGTGGGGCCAGTGCACTTACCCGTGGGAGTACTGGTTTCGGTCGTCGCGCAGCTCCACGCGGGTGTTGGGGGGGATGACGACCTCCTCCGACAGCAGCTCGCCGCTGTCCTTGTTGGGAGTGCCGTAGTTGTTGGCGGGCGGGGTGGAGACGGCGACGGGCGGGGGGGCGGGGGCCACGGGGATGGCGGCGGGGGCAGGGGCGACGCCGAGGGGGGGGGCGGCGGGCCGGAACTCAGACAGGAGCTCACCGCCTTCCTTGAGGGGGGTGCCGTACACGGCGGCGGGAGGGCCGTAGGCGGGGCGGGGGCGGCGTAGACAGGGGCGGGGGCGGGGGCTGGGGCAGGGGCGGGGGCGGCGTAGACAGGGGCAGGGGCGGGGGCGGCGTAGACTGGGGCGGGGGCGGGGGCTGGGGCAGGGGCGGGGGCGGCGTAGACAGGGGCAGGGGCGGGAGCGGCGTAGATTGCGGCGGGTGCAGGCGCGGGCGGTGGGGCGGGAGGGGCGTAGACGGGCGCGGGGGCGGGGACGGGCGGCGAGTAGGCGACGGTGGCCACCGGGGCGCTGGCGGGCACCGCGTACTCGGGCGCAGCGCTGGTGAGCGCCAGCAAGGCGAACAGGGTGATGCACTGGAACAGAGGGAGCAGGGCCTTTAGCTGGAGACTTGAACGCGGGAAGGCGCGTCCACAGTGGGACAGAAGACCGCTCGCGGTGGGCCAAATCCCGGACGGGTTTTGAGCTCCTGAGTCGCCAAATGCGACTCGAACCGAACGTGTGACCCCGCCAATGGACAGCTCTTCGAACGAGGGGCCCGTTGGTGGAGTCACACGATCCGGTTCGAGTCCTGTTCAGCGACTCTTGAGCTCAAACCGCGTCTAGAGTTTTGCCCGGCCACTGTGCGCCGCGATCTGGTTCTCGGTTCGCCTCGCTTTCCCGGCCACTTACGATCATTGTGGTGCCTTGCTGTTGTGAGCGTTCACGTTGAAGTGGCTGCGGCTCTGTCGCGGTCGGCTTATATACCAGCCGGCTGCCGCCCCGCCCCGCTGCCGGCCGCGCTGCCCCGCGCCCGCCGCCGCAGCCCTGCCGCCTGCCGCCCCCCTGGCCGTCGCGGGCTGATAAGAAGAAGACAGGGATGCGCGGCTGGACCACGCCGGGACTCATTATTTCATTATTTTTTTTCTGTCGCAATTATACTTGGAAACTTTCGGCGGGAAGTGCCTGCGGAGCGACGGCGGGACGGGACGGGGCGTGCGTGGCGCACAGTGGGCCAGAAGACCGGCGCGGGTGGCCTCGACTCTAGACGCGTTTTGAGTGCCGCAGTCGCTAACTGGGACTTGAAACGAACGTGTGACCCCACCAATGGCTTCCTCGTTCGGAGAGCAATCCATTGGTGGGGTCACGCGCTCGGTTCGAGTCTCATTTAGCGACTGCGGCACTCAAAACGCGTCCGATATTTTGACCGCCCCACCGGTTTTCTATCCCACTGTGGGCTGTGCTGTCGCAGTGTCATTCATGCCGTCTTTGACTTCCATGGGATCTCCGTCTGAGTTAAGGCGAGCGGTTGGGGGCGATCTAAAAGGCCTGCAAGAGAAGGCGGCCCGCGGTCTAGGTCTAGCGCAAACGCCGCGGCAGGCGGTCTGGCCTGCACCCACACTGTTATTTAACGAATGTGACGTCATATTCGTTCGAATGTGAATTTTGTCACGTTCGTTTGAATATGACGCCACATTCGTTTGAATGTTGACGCACGTTCAAACGAATGTGACACCTTAATTTAACGGCCGTGTCACGTTCAAACGAACGTGACAAAATTCACATTCAAAAAAATATGACGTCACATTTGTTGAATAACAGTGTATCAGCGTGTGGGCTAGGCTCGGATTCATGCAAGGATTCATGCGAAGCCACCTGAAAAGCAGGCAAAAAGTCGCTGTTTGCCTATGTAAGAATGCAACGTTCGCATCATTGCAACCCCCCACCCCATCCCCTGAACTCGTCTCTGGATCCGCCCTTGATGTGGACGCAATCATCTCGTCAGCACGGCGTCCGCCAGTCTGAGTGACGCACGCACAGTGGGAGGTGTGACTAACCCTCCACCGCATACGCGGCGAAGAAAACTATAAAACACTCGTATGGAATCAGAATAACCTCCGTCGTCAGGTATTCTTGGAAGCGAGATGAGAAACTCCTCCACGCTAGAATTGCGACGCGAAACTCATTCTCGTAAAGGGTCGTCATGGCAGGTTCGAGGTTCGGCGGCGGTTATACTTTTGCCACGACCGCAGATAGAAGATTACAGCAATTTCATTTTTATGATGTGATTTTTTATGTATTTGATGAAAAAAAAATCGACAACTATCTACAAGGTGCCATGAGTTTTCAGAGGTAAGTTACCACCATACGAAAATTTATTACCATAACATTGTGGCGTGTTTTCACCACAACTTGGAGAATTTTCATCGTTATACGGCGAACTTTCATAATTATATGGAGAACTTTCACCATAATATGGAGAATTTTCGCCATGGAGACGTTTCACCATAACGTGGCGACTCTTTACCATCAAACTTTAAGAGTGTGGTGCTGAGGCTGAGATTGTAAACAAAAATAGCGGACCTAAATTGTTGGCTGCTGTTGTTGTTTTTGTTTTGTTTTTTCCTGTTCCTCCGCTTCATTGACGGGTCAGCGTAAAAAGAGTGCCGCGGTTAAAAAAAAAAAAAAAAAAAAAAAAAAAAAAAAAAAAAAAAAAAAGTGGCTGGTCGTGCGCGTCCCCCGGGGCCGCGTGTTGCATGCTGAGCCGCACGGCGGGCCGCACAGTGGGCCGTGCTGGGTGACACGTGACGACACGTCGAGCGGCATTGCACCGGCCGGCACACGTGCCGCCAAAGGCCGGCCTCCGATTCGGCGGACGTCAGAGACGAGCATTGCGGGCGACTCACAGTGGGCCAGAAGACCGGTGCAGGCGGCCAAAACTCTAGACGCGTTTTGAGCTCCAGAGTCGCTAAATGGGGCTCGAACCGAACGTGTGAGCCCACCAATGGATTCCTCGTTCGGAGAGCAATCCATTGGTAGGGTCACACGTTCGGCTCGAGTCCCACAAAGCGACTATCGCGCTCAAAACGCGTCTAGAGTTTTGGGCCGCCAGCACCTGTCTTCTGGCCCACTGTGTGCGACTCTGACGGTAATCTCTTCTTCTCATGTTAGTTTCCGGCCACGCCGCGGGTCGTGAAAGAGGCGCAGCACGAGCGCGCCGCTGCGTTGCGGTTTGGCGTTTCCTCCAGCCTGCTCGCTGCACGTCACACGCCCCACGCCAGGGCGGATCCAGGGAGGGGTGCAGGCCAGTGCGATGCAGCACAAGACATGCAGGAGGGGTAAAGTGCCACATTTGGTTTCAAACGGCAGAGCCCCGCGGCATCCGGCGGCCGGCTGCAGGCGCGAATCCGGAGGGGGGGGGGCAATGGGGGCACCGCCCCGAAGGCGGCGAAGCCGCCTGATAGGTAGGCAACTAGTCGCACGTAGCCCCTGTAGGTAGGCTACTTTGGCGACATCGCCCCCCCCCCCTCCTGAACCCGTCTCTGGATCCGCCCTTGGCCGGCTGCGGGCTGGACTGTTTCCGGACCCCGCCACTTTTCAACCCGGACGCTTTTTGAGCTCCAGAGTCGCTGGGACTCGAACCGAACGTGTGACCCCACCACCGATGGATTGCTCCCCGAACGAAGAATCCATCAGTAGGGTCACTCGTTCGGTTCGAGTCCTGTTTAGCGACACTTCAGCTCAAAACGCGTGTAGAGTTTTGGCCGCCTGCACCGGTCTTGGGGCCGAGGGGTTACCCACTCCGGGAATCATGTGTACACTCAAACTGGGAATCAATAGTAATTTTTTCGAAAGTTTAATGAAAATCCTTATAACTTCAATAGTATGTCGTCGTAATATTGCAATAGTGTCCCAAAATACTAAGAAACAAAAGAATTTCTTCACATGTCCTCACTGTTTACGTGGGATTTGTTCAGGAATCGTGAGAATCCGGAATCGTGTGTACACCAAAATAAGAAGTGGGTAACCCCTCGCTTGGGGCTCTCTGTGGCCTTGTGGCAGTCGGTTCGCGCCGGCCCGGGCAAGGGGTGTGGCTACGGGCGGTGGACGGCCCACAGTGGGTCAGGAGACCGTTGAGGCGGCCAAAATTCTAGACGCGTTTTGAGCTCCGGAGTCGCTAAATGGGACTCGAATCGAAAAATGGATTCCTCGTTCGCAGAGCAATTCATTGGTGGTGTCACACGTTCGATATTCGAGTCCCATTTCGCGACTCTGGAGCTCAAACCGCGTCCGAGATTTTGGCCGCGCCTCAACGGTCGTCCGACCTGCTGTGCGGCCCCCTCGTCTGGGAGTCTCGGCAGCGGCATCGTGTCGAGCGAGGGGCGGCTGGGGCGAGGGCTGGGCATGAAGAAGGGGAAGAAGGTGGCGAGAGGGAAGGCTCGCGTGTCTGAGGCCGTGCCGCAGCGGTGGCGTAACGGCGGCGGGGCGCGCGCCGGCCGGAGTGACAACCGTGTCAACCGACTCCGTTTCCGGGAACAACACACCGCCAGCGACACGGCCAGCGCGCCCGGCACTGCACGCTTAAAACCTTGCGAAGTATTTTGAGCATACATAATACAAACTAATTTACTTTGTTTTACGAAGAAATAGTTCGTAAATTACGAAGTATTTTCTTTGTAAGCTTATGTATGCTCCAAATACTTTATTATAACAAGCTGCGGTGGAGGTGCGCGGGCAGCCGAGAGGGGGCGGGCAGAGGGGCGAGGCGGGGGAGGGGGCATGGTGGGGCGGGCGCGCTTCGAAATCCCCCGCTCACCGCGGAATGTGGCCTTGAGACGATGGGAATATTTTGGGCCGACGGGCTCTGCATTTCATTGACGGTGCAATGCCGCCACCGGGAGCCGCCGCCGCCATTCCGGCCCATGGACGAGTCGAACCCGGCGCCGATGACACAGGTATGAGCTAGATGTCTGGAATATCTGGAACGAGTGGGCGCACAGTGGACCAGGCCAGAAGACGCGTTTCGAGCTCCGGAGTCGCTAAATAAGACTCGAACCGAGCGTGTGACCGCTACCGATGGATTGCTCTTCGAACGAGGAATCCATTGACGGGGTCCCCACATTCGGTTCGAGTCCTGTTTACCGACTCTGGGGCTCAAAACGCGTGAAGAGAGTTTTGGCCGCCTGAGCCGGTCTGCTGGCCCACTGTGCGGTGCGGGCCCGGGGAAGTTTGAAGCTGCGACGCGACGGGACGGCGCCTGCAGACCAGACGGCGGCATCCCGACGGCCACCCGTGTGTGGCGGGCCGGGGCTCCTGCCTACCTGGCCGGCGCTCGCCGGGGCTATTGCTGTCGACGACTTAACTTGGGAAAGCTGGGACCACAAATGATCCTCTGCTTTCCGGGTGACTGGACCACAAAAGATGAAGGGCCTTTCTTTCAGGCCCGACCGGCCACGCCGGTGGCACACTAATCGTCCCTACTCAGAGAAACGGTTCGTCATACCGGGCACAACATTCGCCTGCAGAATCCAGAATCTCGCAGTGCATCATCACCTCACGACGCCGCCTCGCGGCTGCTGCTTCTGCTCGCTCGAACCCTCATCTGGCCCCAACCGGATGGCGCCTCACAATGGGCGCGGTCAAAGCTCTAGACGCGTTTTGAGCCCCAGAGTCGCTGAATGGGACTCGAACCGAACGTGTGACCCCGTCAATGGATTGCTCTTCGAATCCTATCGACTAGAAATTATATTTAAGTCTCCTGACTCAGTTGTTCGCCCTGTCTGGAACACAGACGGGCCGGGAGTGTTGAATAAGTCTGAGGCGTCAGTATATTTTAAAACACATTTAATTTAAAGTAAAATCAGTAGGGTAAAAAAATAAAAAGAATAAATACAACATGTAACAACAAAATGATGTAAGTTTTGGTTTTTTGGTATAAATTTAACCCAGCGACGCATGTAAGGCCAGCGCCATCTCGATTAGTTCGTAACATGATGGTGCTATAAGCTCAGTTTGCAAGTATAATTTTCTGCTTTGGAAAAATAAAATGAACACAATACTACACACTGCGTTCCTCTGGTCCTTTGTATGGATAATCAATGTATTCAAAAATGTCCCTCTCACTTGCCAGGAATACAGGCTCTCCAGGGACACCTGTACAAAATTGATTTAACTAAAATTAAGTGCATTTACATGGTGAGTGATATTTTATCACACATTTGAGTAAAACAATCGCATACCGGTTGAGCCAAGTGGGCGAAGACTGTATTCATTCAGGGTGAACCCTTTTTGGAGTGCATGAGTGCGCATTTCCTTATTGAACAAGTCACTGCCCGTAAAATAAAGAATACTGCACCAGTACTGGTCATGAGGTGTCAAGCGGATGTCTAATCTTCTCACCACATGTTTTTCAGTAAGACGGCATGCCCCCTATTTTCAGTATAGACAGGTTTACGATCAGCTCAATACTTTTGAATTTCACTTTTAAACATTCTGAGCATATTAAGTTATCAAACTTACCATGAATTTTACATCACCATGGCTTATAGTATCACATATGAGTCCACATTCTTGAAGACATTTTACTACATCCTTCAAGAGGTGAGATTTGGTCTTGGGTTTAACATCCGATGTGAAACTGGGATGGGTGATCAAAGCATCAATGTCACCACTTTCAGATTTTCCTCTCCTGTTTTTTCACAGAAATATCAATAAAATTTGATCGCATCCAATATATAAAAACAACAATTATTTATTTAATACATTCACTGCAGAGTGGGTTCACAGTCAACATGTTTTCATATACTTTGAAACCCTCTGCACAGTGAACCTCTTAAATAAATTCAATGAGAGGCACACAGTACCGATAACTTCCGCAAATGGTTACAATATAGTCACAGTCAAGGTCAGATATCTTCTTGATCAGAACTTCTTCTATCTGTTCTATTTCATCGCGAGGGATTTTAGCTTCGAAATCGTTGAAATATCTGATAGGAAAAATTAGTTGCAGGAGAGAACTCAGTATGTGTTCTGTTCAAATCTGTCTTAGTAGCAAAGTTTAAGTAGTTATAACCAGAACTAGAACCTACTTCAAACCAATTAGTTGATGATGGTTTAATTTCTCTTTATGACTCTCCAGATTTTCAATAGATCTTATGCCACAATCAACAAGTTCTTTTGCTTTTGCTGGTCCTATACCTGACACTCTGGTCAAAAGTGTAACAGCTGTACTCGTATCATCTGCATGGATCTGGAATCATACAAAACTAAATTAGCAGTTCTGAGGAATATTTCTTGTTGTACTTAATCAGCTGGCATAAGAAATATTTTATACGTAGTTCTCTTTGTAAATGTTTACCACTCTTAGTTTAAAAAAATCCTCTCCCACCTTACCTTTTCTAACTTCTGTAATTTTCCTGTAGATAAGAACTCATTTATTTTATCTGATATTTTCTGACCAACACCATCCAGTTTACGAGCTTCTTCGCCAGATGTCAAGCGTGTAGAGTGTAGAGCTATCACACTTGCTGCCTTTCGGTATGCATTGTACTTGTGAATATTTCGATTCACATTCTTTTCATAATTAGCTAGTTCTACAGCGCAAGAAAACAGAAAGAACTCTTGAAAATATTTGAATAAAAAAGAATTTTATAATTTAAATAAATTTGTTGAATGATCTCCAACGTCTCTGTAACTGTTATAATATAATTTGATACATCAGCACCGTCTCCCATGCACCATATACATGTACTGTATAAATTGACCAGCCACCTTTGAGGTTATGATGTTGTGATATTCCACAAACTCACCGCTTAGGAAGTCACAAATATCATGATTTAAATTTCCACTTGTTGTGGGATTTTTCCTCTTGCTCATGATGGTAAACAAAGTAAATGCTAAATGGACCTTTCAACGCTCTTCATAAGACAAGGAAGAAACGAGGATGTCAACAAAGCAGAAAGCTCAGCCCAACACCAAGAGACACACATTCACTTTCGGATGGCTTGTTTCAAATCGGTATTGGTATTGGTGTACTCCAGGTTTGTTTGTCTTGTTAATTTTGATAACTTTTCCATTGTATTATCTTTATCATAAGTTTTTTGTTATGTGGGACTTCCAAAATTCTTCAGCAGAAATCAAAATGTCAGTACTTTGTAACTTTTATTTCCGTAAAAAAAAATGTTGATGGAATTAAACCCTTCTACAAATGAACAGATGAGTACAAGCATAACATAATTAAAGCTGCTAAAGGTAATTCTCCCAAACCCATAGCTCTCTCTTCCATTGTATAAGTAGTGCTTGGTTTGTTTGTTTAACAGTTAACACAAATTTAAACAAGCCATAGCGGCCCAGTTGAAACGGTTTGTAGCCAGACTCTTCTGGACAAAAATAAATAACTGTATATATGTTTTCGTCAGGATGAAGTTGACAAGCAAAATCAACAAGCATGAAATTTTAAAAAAATATCTAAAAAACACAATTAAAAATAACCAGAAAACGAGGCTAAGCACTCGAAGGGTGTATAGGGGCTTCCAGCACATTAGCTGTATCACATTGGTTCACCTACATGTTGACTACAACAGGCAAAAACAACATTGGTTTGCTACAAACTTCCAAGCCAGACGATGGGAACTGACACAAATACTTTGCAATACATTAACAGTAAAAGAAATCTCTGAAACTTTTTTTTCTTTTTGTAAAGCAACAATCCAAGGTGACCTAGAAATGGGATTTCAAAGCAGTGATAGTGGTTGATGTGACAAGACACGGAATCCAACCATCTGTTTCAACAGGACCTGAAGTAGGCCTTTAAAAAGCAACTAGGAACATTTCAATCTCTTTTTACCTCTCATTCAGCATTGAACTCAGTACACATGGATTTCCATTTTAACAAGAGAACATACAGGATCAACAACAATCATGCATAAAATTTAAAATGCAAATATAGTATCAAATTTCAGTGCTAATTTATCCAAATTTGGTTATGACCTACAGCCTTAATTTTCACAAATGGTATAAACAGTTCTACTCATGACAGCAGGACACAGCTTGCTAATATTTAGCTAACCATGGTCTAAGTTGACTCAATTTTTAGTGTCCTTATAGCTTTTAAAACTAATTTGATTCATGAGTTTTGCACATCACATTTACATTATTGTATCATTGGAAGTGGCTAATAATTTAACAAACATAAACTTGGGTTTCTTAATGGTACGTACTTGTCCTTATGGAAGGGGATCCTTAAAGATAAAAACACTGAGGTATTTAATTGTAGTTTAATAAAATCCACGTGAACTCTAATGGATGCACAAATTTTAAAAAATGTGAAAGAGGCTAAATGCAAACAACTGAATGGAAGTACAATGATAGACTCAAAAATCAATACCAGTTCACCCTAGACACAAATCCACCTGTAGGAACACGTCACCAAAAATTTGTGTTCTGAAAACGGTATTAACAGGCAGATCAGGGAGACATCAATACATTTGAAACAGTAATCTCACCTTGGATTTCAACAACAAAACAGCTCCCCACAATATAGAATTCCAGTCTGCAAGCAGCGGAGTGACAATAAATGTTCAAGACAGGAGTTCAACAAGCAGAATTTCATACATACACATCAGGAAGGCAATCCGATTTCTGTCTTTAAAAAAACTGTCATAAAAGCTGCTACAGAAAATTCAGAACCCAGGAACAGAATCTGGCGCAAAGCATTACACAAACAGCTTGTGCCTATAAATCTAGCAACATGTACACATACAGAACCACAAGTGTCAGAGACACATTGACCTCAACAAAAGCCAATGTAAAACTGACAAAAGCTCAAATTGATTTTTTGCTAGGGATGGAGAAGACCTCAATATTTAAGCCAAGGGTGTTCAAGGCATTGTGCAGCAGTAGCTCTTCTGGCAGGATCAAATTCAAGCATAGGTTTGAGGAAGTTCTCAAACTCTGCTGCATCATCGTGAGACCAGTTGTATTTTTCTGTCAAAACCTCATACAAGCCCCATGGCTTCAACCCTGTGATACGTTTCAACTCCCCTGTTTTTTTGAAAAAATGTCGGAAGTTTTTGCCTGATTGGATAATTCTCTTTGGAATGTCTCCAAGAAGCTCGATGATATGGGCAAGATGATCCTCATCTCTTGAATAGTCCTCTCCAGAATGAGGTTCAAAAAGGTAGTCTCCTGTTGCTAATTCAAATGCCATGCACGCTACACTCCAAATGTCAGCAGATGTAGAATACCCAGCACCTAAAAGAACCTAGGAAAAGAGAAATAAGCAAATTAGAAGAGGCCCAATAAGAAGCATCTCAAAAGAAAATTAGACCTCGTGATTTAAATCATTTGCCTCACCTCCAGAGATCGATACTGCCTAGTTTGAATATCCTCTGTAAAATGTTTTTGAACCCAACAAGCATTTCCTAGATCAGCAATTTTCACATTTATCTCCAAAACATCTTTTGATGGGTCAGGTTCATCTTTTCCCTTGCACTTCTTCTTTGAATCAGTTGCCTGGGTCTCTTCCTCTCTGTCCTCATCCCAGTTAGTATAGTCAGCTGCTTCAACAAGGCCTTCTTCTGGGGGGAGTTCTTCATCAGGAGAAGTCTTGACAGATTCAGGTTCATCCTTGACTTCAGGAGTTTGGTTTCCATCGCCTTCGGGGGGAGCAGGCACTGGTATAGGACTTGTGCACATTGGCTCGAACACGTATCCCTCCCCTTCACCCAAAAGTGCCTCATTAGGAGTAGATGCTCCAGATACAGACATTTCCTGGGTCTGATTCGCTACTTCATCCACAGCAACATTCAAGTCCATTTCACCCTCTCCACCACCCAAACTCCTGGCCCCTGTTCCTTCAGTCTCTTCTTTCCTGCCACAGCCATTTATCAACTTACGCCGAGCTTCCTGATCCTCCTTTTTGTCTGTGGAGGCAGTATTGTCGCTAGGAGTAGATTCACTAGGGGTAGTTGTTTCATCAGAGGCATTCTTGGAGAGGTCTTTACTCTTATCAGTCTCCTCAATCTGTTGCATCTGCAATTGCAGAAGAGCATTTTGCTTCTTTGCTTTCTTCTTCAGCCTTTTCTTCTTATTTTTTGACATTTTCGCACTCGGAGCAACCTGAAAAACAGAACAAGAAAGACAATTAGCAAATTGCAACAGTTCAATGGATTCCTGAACAGATATCACAACAACAACACCAACATCCCCAACAAGACAATAGAGAAAAAAAAAAGTTTAGTTTGTCCAGAGAAAAAGATCGGTGAAGCACATGGCACACTTTAGGCATTTTGTAACTGACAGAAGTTACCCACAGCATCATTATGGAGAAACATTGCCCTGTCGACATGGCACATGCGGTAGCTGGGGTTGGACAAACAAGGGGATGGATGGTCACCAAAGAATGGCCTAACTTCTGTCAGTGAACAGTTCCTCATGCAGAATGCATAATGTGTTAGAGACTATTTCCAATGAGAAACTCGTGCTACAAGCCAACCAGCATACCACACCGATTCTACACACTGGAAAGAAAACTATGCTATTTACAAATGAAGTCGTCATAGATTGAAATTGTGAAGATGCATGTATGAAAAATGGGCAGTTCAAAAATTCCAAAAGACCATTCACAAAAGTGAAAAGAAAAACATACACCCGGTACAAAAGAAAGACTCCCTCCAAAAAGGCAAGCACTCTGACAAATTCAAACACTCCAAGCAGCCAAAAGGTACCGAAAAGGTACACCAATTAGAGAATCATCGGAACAATTAATGAAGAGACTAGAAGAAGTAGAAGTACCCAGGTAAGTAGAAAACAAAGGCCCAAGTTGAAAACCTAATGCAGATTTAACCTTTTGAAAATTTAAATGGTATGATGAAGTAAACAGCAATGTTTGTGAGAGGAGACACAGGAACATTAAGAAAGATAATAAGTGTCTGTACCTTCCTCTTTCCAGAGGAGCTGAGATGGTCATCCCCACGCTACTCGTCAATTCAGCCCCAGCAATATGAAAAAACAACAAACCAACCCTTGAGACAAGGAAAACAACAACAAAAAGTCAACACTGTCTTGATTATAACCTCAAACTTGGAAAATTTGACACGTGCTTGCACAGAGAACAAATATGACAGTAAGTCAATAGAATTTGTTTGGGATAGGGTATCAAATACAAAGGTTTAGAGAGAATTAAGAATAAGGGACATCTAGGCGAACATTCTTCATAGTTCGGACTCCAGGGACCTCAGATTTGAGAACCACGCTTTTCATAACTTCTTGCTCATATGTAGGTTTAAAGTGTAAAATACATTAACTAATATGTAGTTTGTAAGACAGAAGAAAAAGTATTAAAAGAAAAAGGGCACCTTCACCACATGAAGATAAACCTAGAAATGTAATCAAATACTGAAGCAATGTGACTATTTTTGAATGAGACAGGCAGATTAGTGTCTGCAACTGGGTACATAACATGAAATGGTATATACATAATTTTCTGCAAGTTCATACTTTGACATAATCTAAGCCGTCCAAATGACAAGAATGATATGTTTGTTCGTATTCTGAATTAAACTAAGGGTTTAACAGAAGTAACGACTACAAATGCGGTATTTTGAAATTCTCCTCCCTGTGTACTATTATTAAAGACTACACTGAGCCAGAAGAAATATGAATGAATAATTCTAACAAAAGTTCTCATTTAAGACTGTTGTCATGGCTTAGATATTTTAAACAAAGAATATCGGCAATTTTTAAACAATGCCAGCAGAAAATCTGCATCGAGACAAACATTTTCATTCCAAACGCTAACTTTATTAGTCCAACTAAGTTAATCATGATGAGGTAATTTAAATGGTTGCTAGCAGTAAACTTAACTGTCAATATGATTTTCTAGTACCTACACCATGCAGTGCTCGTCCAAAAGATATACTCAATCTTTGGGAGTTAAAGTTACAAATAAAAGCGTGGAAAACAAAGCTAGTGACAAATAGGGCAATGATAAGATAAATGCAATTACCTGGACCTCCCTTGGAGCTGTGCTGACTAAAGACGTAGGCAATTTCATTCCCATTGAATGCATAACTGTGGCTTCCGAAGCGAGCTTGCGTATATATGCTTCATCAACACATATTAAAACATTCTCTGGCTTAATGTCAGTGTGGATAATCTTGCACTTGGTGTGCAAATAGTCGAGACCTTCTAAAACTTGTCGGATAATGCACTTAACATTTTGCTTGGGAATGCCCCGATAGTTGCTCTTGATAATTAGTTTCAGTAGGTTGTGCCCAAGCACTTCAAACACCATGCAAACATGAGTGCCATTCACTCCGGTGAACTTGAAGTCATTTAGGAGTTGGACAAGCTTGTTCCGTTTCGGGTCGTTGACGTCTGAATCTCGGACGGCCTTCAGGAGCTTAATTTCATCTAAAGCAGTCTCTGTGAAGTGAGCCGCGCTCTTGACGAGCTTCAGGGCCACGAATCTCTTATCCTGCAGGTCCCAGCAAAGCCAGACAGTTGAAAAGTGCCCCCAACCTAACTTTCTGGTGACATGGTACCTATTACTAAAGAAGTCGCCTATCTTGACCGGGTGGTAGCCACCCTTGCAGTAGTCGGAGGAGTCTTCCTGTTCCTCCTCCACGGACAAATACTCATCCTCTTCGTCCTCGTTCGTCTCGTTCGAGGACGAGTTGCTGGCGTTTTCGTACTTGGTGGTAGGAATCGGTCTCAAGTCCTTGGGCTCGGGTTCCTCCACTTTGCCCTTCTTCTTCAGATTTTTATGGCGCTTCTTCTTGGATTTGATCGCAATCAGCCGTCGGTTCATATCTGTATTCATGCTGTGCCCCTGAAGGGCGACTCACTGTCACGAATTCAGGCCGAGCAAGTTATCAATTTTCAGGAGACTGTCGTTGTTTAGGCATGGCGGCGAGCGAAGAGCTACAACAAAGCTGGGCCAAACCGTGGAGCAGGCCAGCCAACCCAGCCACAGGCAACCCCAACCCTACCCGTTGCTGCCCGTTGCCAGACGCGTAGTGCGCCAATACACCACCAGGGGGCGCTGGAGTGGGGCCGCAGCCGCCACCCCACTCCCACTGCCATCAAGAGTCAAGAACAAGAACACAAAGTGGCAGTGCTGCCAGATAGAGGGGTTTTCCCACAAATCGGGAATTTAAAATTGAAAAGGGGAATTTCTTTTCGGACAAAGGGATTTTTTATGGCCCAAACCTTGTCATTTTGCTAGGGTTTTTCACAGAAAAAATAGCCTCCAGGGCCAAAATTGGGAAAAACGGGAGGAAAACGGGAAAGTTTATCTTGGATTGAAGGCGTACACCCGATCTGGGAGCACTGCAAAGTGGCGCGAACATTTAAACTTCGGCGGGTGTAGCGTAGCGAGCAGCTTCGTGCTGAAAAATAGTAAGGTCCGCGTACAGTGGGCTAGAAGCCCGGTGGAGGCGGTCGAAACCACGGACGGGTTTTGAACTACAGAGTCGCTGAATGGGCCTCGAACCGAACGTGTGACCCCACGGACCCCACCAATCTTCATTAAAGCCCGAGGGTTTTCTTGGTAAAACACCTCACGGATGCACCTCTTGACCCTTCCTCGATCTGTCCGCAATTTCCAACTTTTGCCACTCTTTGCAACTCAGGCAAAAAAAAACATTATTAAAAGGCCGCAAAATTTATTGTACAGTTCAGCGTTTTTAAAGCACATAGTAAGCAAAAAATGGATCCGCTGCGGACAGGATTCGAACCTGTGCGGGCATAGCCCATTTGATTTCGAGTCAAACTCCTTAACCACTCGGACACCGCAGCTCCTTGGCGGGGGAAAGCACACGGCGGCTCGACTCTCGAGGGGAACGACCGCGCCGAGCCCCGTGCTAAGCCGAGGCATCGCTCCGCGCTTCGCTCTACGCCGCACAGTGGGCCAGAAGACCGGCGCAGGAGGCCAAAACTCTGGACCCGCTTAGAGGTCCAGAGTTGCTCTCAACAGGACTCGAACCGAACGTGTGACCCCTCAAATGGATTCCTCGTTCGGAGAGCAATCCATCGGTGGGATCACACGTTCGGTTCGAGTCCCATTTAGCGACTCTGGAACTCAAAACGCCTCCGGGGCAGTGACCGCCTCTGGCCCACTGTGCGCCGCGGAGGGGCCAGGCCCGGCCAGCTCGCCTAGACCCCGTTAGGTGTGCTCTAGCTCTGTCCGCAGCCTCGCTCCCGCCGGGAGTCGCGCACCGGATGATACCCAACCACCAAAACCAGCGCCGGCACGCTACAAACCTAACTGGAGTGCACACCTGCAAATGCACGTTTGGCCAAGTAAACACTCAAGCGTACAACACTACTACTGTACTGAAGTCTCGCTCCGTCCCCAAGTGTCCCGCAGTAGCGCCACGATCCAGCCCTTCGACTCCGGCCGATAAAACACGCAGTGCTGCCACGAAAGCGCGCACAAACTCCTTTACGTACGTTAGTCATCGCACAACAGGCCAGAGAACCAGCGCAGGCAGCCAAAACAATGGACGCGTGTTGAGCTCCAGAGTCGCTGAACGGGACCCGAACCGCACGTGTGACCCCACCGATGGATTGCTCTCCGAACGAGGAATCGATTGGTGGGAGTCACGCGTTCGGTTTGAGTCCCACAGCGACTATCTGAAGCTCATAGCGCGTGGAGTTGTTTTCTCACTTAGCTTGGGTTCCTAGAATCTATAGTGCGTCGGCCCCCCGTGGCGCCGTGACGCCGTCGCCGTGTCGCGGGGGCAGATGAAGCGGTGACGCGGCAACTTCCAACATTCATTGTACAAAATTGGAACACATTCCCACATTCTGGAGGTATAAACGCCTGTAAGTAGGCAGCATGTGTGACAAATCCAGCAGAAATTTTGTACATTCCAACACATTCCCACATTCATTGTACACAAAATTTTACAGTGAGCCACCCCTCGCGGCGGGCCGCGGCCTCGCCCGGCTGGACTTGTTGACCCGGTCTACATCGCGGACCGCGGACGGCGCGCCACGCGACGCAGCGCCAATGCATTCGGCACAGGCGCGGATCCAGAGGGCGGGGGGGGGGAGCGGAAGGGTTGACGGGGCGTCCCTGAAGGCGAAGCCGCCTGACAGCTGTGTGACAACCTAACCGAGGTGGGCAAAAAGTCGCACATTGCCCCTGCAGGTAGGCAACTATTGCGGCGACGCCCCTTCCCCCCCCCCCCCCCCCCCTCCCCGGATCCGCGCCTGTCAAGCCCCGAGCCGCCCCGAGCCGCGCCGAGCCGCGCCGCGCCCAGGACGTTGTTTGTTTTGAGGGTGAGCAAGTGACCCGGTTTCGCACTTCGTACAGCAGAGCTGTGCGAACCCATCATTGCGACGCGGGGCGCGGCGCTGCCCGCCTCGGCTGACATCACCCGGCAAACAGACCTAAAAGCCAAAGCGCCACGGCACGGATGGCAAACAGGCGGACGCCCCGCAGTGGGCCAGAAGATAGAGATGAGGAATGGGCCAGCCCACGGCGGCCCACCGCCACTGCGGCGGTATCGGCTGCAGCAGTAGTCTCCGGAGCGAGACGAGCGGTCTCTGGCACCGCAGCCGCTCAGCCCATGGGCCAGCCCATTCCTCAACTCTACCAGAAGACCGACGCTGACAGCCAAAACCCTAAGGCCTTACCGTCCCCCCTCCCTTCACCTCAACACGTACAAAGTATAGGCCCAGGCGTCCAAAACTCTAGACGCGTTTTAAGCGTTTTAAGCTCCGGAAATGCTAGATAATGGGACTCGAACCGAACGGGTGACCCCACCGATAGATTCCTTGTGAGGAGAGCGGTGGGGGTCACACGTTCGATTCGAAACCCATGCAGCGTCCCTGGAGTCTGGAGCTTGAAACGCGTCCAGAGTTCTGGCCGCCGCAAAGGCCACGGAGGTGCAAAGACCCGCGGCTAGGGCCTGGCCACGCCCAGAGAGGGGTGGGTCGGGTCAGGGTGTGTCGGGTCGTCCCCCGCGGCGCCCGGCGCCGCCACCAGGACGACGACGACGAGTGCCGACGCGAGGCGGCGCAGCAGTGCGCGGCACGCGATGTCACTACAATAATGACGAATCGTACGCAACCGCTATGCGATGTTTTCACTGTTATTCAACGAATGTGACGTCACATTCGTCAGAATGTGAATCTTGTCACGTTCGTTTGAGTACGATGTCACATTCGTTTGAACGTGGGTCAAGATTCAAACAAATGTGACGTCATTTTCAAACGAACGTGACAAAATTCACATTCGAACGAATGTGACTTCACATTCGTCAAATAACGGTGTTGGGTGGCATCCGAACACCCCTTAACGGTGGGCCGGAAGACCGGCGCAGGCGGCCAAAACTCTAGACGCGTTTTGAGCTCCAGAGTCGCTAAATGGAACCCGAACCAAACGTGTGACCCCACCAATGGGTTCCTCGTTCGGAGAGCAATCCATTGGTCACGTGTTCGGCGTGAGTCCCATTTAGCAACTCTAGAGCTCAAATAAACGCCTCGTAGAATTTTGGCCGCTTGCAAGTGCCCACTGTGTATCGCTGTACATGTACGTGCTAGCGTGTGTGTGTGTGTGTCTGTGTGTGTGTGTGTGTGTGTGTGTGTGTGTGTGTGTGTGTGTGTGTCAGTGAAGCAGGCCTTTGTATTGCCGTTTGGGGGAATTCCATACAGGAGCGCAGTGACTCGTTTCTTTGCATTTCCACTTGCCACCTCGTTATGTACAGTCTTAGTAGTTCAAAGTACTGTAACAGGTCGTCGGCCCCGAGGCCCTTCCGAACGCAGTGCTCCACCCATCCACTATCCGCTGCAGCGCTGCAGGTGAAGGACCACGAGGCCCATAAAGAAAAAGGAGCAGGTGGCTCGGGCATTATGGGATGATGGGAGCAGGATAGATAGAGGGAGGGGCGATAGATAGAGAGAGGGGACGTCAGCAGGTCGGGACGAAGAGAAAGATACCTAATGTACGTAATGTACGTAGTACAACACAATACAGTACGAAGCCGAAGGAAAGTCGTGACCAGTAAGAGAGAGAGAGAGAGAGAGAGAGAGAGAGAGAGAGAGAGAGAGAGAGAGAGAGAGAGAGAGAGAGAGAGAGAGAGAGAGAGAGAGAGAGAAACAGACAGACAGACAGACTGAGAGACAGACAGACAGAGACAGAGACAGACAGACAGAGGAGTCCTTGGTGAGCCGTTCTGCATAAAGCGTGACGTCCTGGCGGCTGGCGGCTGGCGGGGCCGCGCGCCAAAGTCGTCCGCGACGGTCGCCGGCCGCGGCCGTTAGCCGCGAGGCTCAAGGGTTCCGCGGCCACGGCTCAGCTGAGCGAGATTGGGCGCGCGTGTGCGGTGTGGTGCGTGGGTGCACTTACACGCAGGGCGTCGTAACTTAACATTTTTTCGCGATTTTAGAAATTTTATCTCGTAAACGGCTGGAGATAAAAAAGTTATGCATAGGATAACTTAAATTTAGAATTCAATTTTAAATTTAAGTTATCCTATGTGTAACTTTTTTATCTCTTGCCGTTTACGAGATATAGGCACCCAAAATCTCATTAAATGTTAAGTTACGACGCCCTGCTTACACGTGTTCGAATCTTGAAAGCACACGGAGAAAACCTTCTTACAAACTATTTCAGTCCTTATACAAAGAAAAGTAGCTTGTTACAAGGAAGTATTTTGAGCGTGCATACGCTTACAAAGAAACTACTTCGAAATTTGCAAACTGTTTCTTTGTGTAACAAACTAAGTAGTGTGTGTCTTACATTATATGCTCAAAATGCTTCGTAAGGTTGTAAGCGTGCACACTCCCGAGACTCAGCTCACCCATCGAACGTGCAAAAAATTGCAAGGACGGCGTACTCTGGTGATAGGACGGTACTTGGACCGGTGCGATACACCGGCAAAAGGGCTTGGTCGGCCTGGTCTATGGTGTTGCATTACAGTGAATATACTGTAGATATACAGTGAAGGCGCGCTGAATCCATGGTGCGTCGGGGGGTCCCGGTCCCGGTTGTGCAGATTTCACGGCAAGTAGGCTGATGCAGGGAAGGGCCGCCGCCGTAGGGAGTAGGGAGAAGGGGAGGCGGGTGGCGGGGGGAGGGGGCGGCCGAAGAATGCGGGAGGAATGCAGCGAGAGCGAGAGAGAGGGAGAGAAAACAGGCTGGCTGCCAGGCTGGCTGCCAGGCTGGCTGCCAGCGCGGCCGTCGGCGGGCCGTGTCCGAAAGCGGCGTCGTGGCGTCGTCGTCGTGCCGCCGTCGTTGCGCCAGCAAAGGGCGCGCTGAGGTTTGAGCGGTTCGGACGCGACCCAGGCGGCAAGGCGCGCTGGCAGGCAGCGCGATGCGCAGCGGGGGGCGAGACGCGAGACGCGAGAAGCGGGACACTTGGGCGGCCAACTGTCCGCTACTCGCGCCGCCGTCCGCGCGGCCGTCCACAGCGCAAGCCGGCCCATCGAAGGCGTCTGGTGGAACAAAAATGCGAAAAGGCGCCGCCGGTTTCTAGGGTTTTTCTGGGTTCGCGTGTCGAGTCGCTCGGCGGAGAGGCTCGGTGTTGGCGCCGGCACGTTGGCAGCGCGCCGCGCGCTCGGCGGGGCCGGTGGAGGGGGAAGAGAGACAGAGAGGCGCGGTGCGGGGAGGGGCGGGGAGGGGCGGGGAGGGGAGGGGACGCACGCCCCAGCGCCCAGCCGCCAGCAGCCGCCCGCCGCCCAGCCAGCAGCCAGCCAGTCGCATCGTCTGCACCGACGCGGGAGGGGTATCGCCGCGCGCTGCGTTCTCGACCTCCTGTTACGAAGCGTCGTGGCTTCGAACCCCGTTGGTCGCGCCGCGCAGTGTTTCCGTCGTGTTTCTTTGTGTTTCCCGACGACGGTGTGCTCGACGTGAGCGACGCCTCTGCCCGTGTCGTGTCCCGTGTTTGCACCGTGCGTCCTCCGGTCCGAACCCCTCCACCGACGGACAGACAGTGTCACTTGACTCGTCAGCGACTCGCCGTTGAAGCGTCTTTAGAGCGTCACCAGCGAGGAGAGGGTTGGCGCGTCGCTCCCCCGCGATCGCCTTCCATTGAACTGGGTCACTGCCGCCCGACCCGCCGCCGCCGGCCAGTCGGGGGAGGACGAGTGTCAGAGTAGCCTCTGTGGATTAACCCCTGGATTACGACGTCCGTGACCCTCGTGAGGTGAGTGTCGCAGAGACTGGGTGCTGCGATTTGTTGGTTAGTCGGCCGGGCCCAGGGCTGGAAGGGCTGCAAGGGCTGGCAGGGCCGCGGGGGAGGGAGGGCTCCGCGGAGGGAGGCTGCGCGGTCCACGCGGTCCCACCCTCGGCGGCGCCAAGCACTCCCGATTTCAAACGCCGAGCCCTTCGCGGTGGCAGGGCAGCCCTTCGCGGTGGCAGGGCAGCCCTTCGCGGTGGCAGGGCAGCCCATCGCTCAGTGGGCCACAGGACCGGCGCTGGCGGCCGAAACTCTAGACGCGTTTTGAGCTCCAGAGTCGCTGAACAGGACTCGAACCGAACGCGTGACCCCACCAACGGATTCCTCGTTCGGAGAGCAATCCATTGGTGGGGTCACACGTTCGGTTCGAGTCCCATTTAGCGACTCTTGAGCTCAAAACGTCTTGAGTTTTGACTCCCTGCGCCGCCGGTCTTCCGGCCCTCTGTGTTTCGCCCGGCAGGTCACGTCGACGGGCAGCCGTCTGCACCGGCAGACAGATTTCGCGAGTCGGTTTCGCCGCTCTGTCTCTCCCGCACGCGACATCCCATGAGTGCGAGAGAGACGGCACAGTGTTAGCAGGACAGTGCGCCGGGCTCTACCTCGTCCTGGCGGTCCTGGCCGACTAAGGCAAGTTCATCCTCACTGGGGAAGGCCGAAGGACCACAGAGATAGGACAGCCTAAGCCGGTGAAGCGCCCGGGGCGGTCCTGAGCCCCGAGATGCTTACGTCAGATTACTACGGGTCTGGCACGACCAAGGAAGGCTCCACCAATGCCTGCTCGCTTCCAGAGGGAAAGAGGTGCGGCGCGGTTGCGCTTGCCGCCACCATCACGCCGTCGTGGTTTTATCCTCTTATTTGGTTGCCGTTTTTACGCCTGTTACCTCTTCTTTCCCGCCGTCACGACCTCCCGTGCACCTCCCTAGTACCTCTCCAGCAACCTCTCGAGCAATAGCAACCTCTCCAGCAACAGCAACAATGAGAAAACCTTACAAACTATTTTGGGCCTTACAAAGAAAAGCAGCTTGTTACAACAAATTATTTTTAGCATACATAAGCCACTGATATAAAAAAGTACAAAAATAACACGGAAAATGTCTGGTAATTTTTTACCTGGACCGTCCGTACCTTGCCTACCACGGAGCTTCTGTACATGTTTTCCGTACCACTTTACATGACATTCTTATGGGGACCACAGAGAACCAGTACGGAAAGGTCCGTACCTTTTTTGTCCCCTATTTTCCGTACATTTTCCGTACCAAAACACGGAATTTTTTGCAGTGGCTTTCAAAGAAATCACTTTGTAATTTACGAAATATTTCTTTGTATAACAAAGTAAATTAGTTTGTACTATGTATGCTCAAAATACTTCGTCAGGTCTTAATCGTGAACCTCTCCAGCAACAAGGAACCTCTCCAGCATTAGTTTTGGTCTACGTTCCGTACTTTGGGTGGGTGAGCTGCACGAAGTTTAAACACTTCAATGCTCAATAACTTTGTTCAAATTGGAACCAGCTCCAAAAAAAAAATTGTGGTGTGCATCAAAACTGTGTTCCGAACACGTTTTCAAAATTTTAGCCCAATCCGTTAACTTGAGTTTTAAGTGATCTTGCACCTTAACGCGAACACTCCCCCCTTCTCTTCCCACTTCCCCTCTCTCCCTTTCCCCCTCCCCTCTCACCCCGCTCCGGAAGTTGCCGATCCGCGTCCCTGTGATTGAACGTCGGCAAGGTGCATTATAATGGAGGTGGGTAAGAGCAGCACCTCTGTCTGTGGTGATGCGAAGAGACGAGCCTCCCCCCCCTCCCCCCTCTCAGGATCACAGGATGCACGCTCCGCCTGTTGCTGGGAATGCTGGCTGTGTGGCTTCCATCGTGTCCAGCACGCCCCCGGCCATCATTGTTCATGTCGCTCCTGCATTCCGGTCAAGGTTACCATAAAATGATATAGTTCCTGCCATTTTTTTTAAGCAGATGATACGAGGGGTTACCCACTTCTCATTTTGGTGTACACACGATTCCAGATTCCCACGATTCCTGAACAAATCCCGTGGAAAAAGTGAGGATTTTTAAAGAAATTCCTATGTTTCTTAGTCTTTTTGGACACTATTGCAAGATTACGACGACATACCATTGAAACTATAAGGATTTTCAATAAGATTTCGAAATAATTGGAATGATTGCCAGGTTTGAGTATGATTCCCGGAGTGGGCAGCCCCTCGAGATGATACCTTCACACTTAAAACATAAAACTAAAAGACACATGAAGGTGTCAGCTTGCTTTTAAGGTGGCTTCTGCACTCTCAGCCTTTTACTGACTTAATTGTCAGTAACCTGGTACTATTGCCTACAACGATAATATTAAGTATTTTTTCTTAGGTACGTACAATTTACTTCATGTAATTATTTAGGAAAATGTTATAGTGAAGTACTAACAAATATGTAAATAATTATTTAAAAAAGCGAAAAGTACGTTAGTATTATTGTAGCACAAATGGAGGTGCTTACTAACAAAATGTCAATACCATGTTCAAAAAGTCAAAAGTCTATTTCGAGTCTGAGAGAGTGGCTGGTCTGACGGAGCCGATTTACGTAAAAAGTCGCATTTTTATGGCGCATGACTCGTCCCCCCCCCCCGTGTGGTCGCATCCCAAGGGGTCCGCCACTATCTGTGTACGCTAGGAGGAGACAATCCCACAATCTCGCGTCAAAAACGCCTGTAAGTAGGCAAACAGCGCGACGAAATCATACACTCTCAGACTCGAAATTGACTTTTTGTACATGGTATTGAAATTTTGTTAGAAGTACCTCCAGTAATTTGTGCAGCAGCAATAATACGTACTTTTCACTTTTGCAATAATTATTTACATATTTGTTAAAATTTCCTAAGTAATTACATGAAGTAAATTGTACGTATCTAAGAAGAAAATGCTAAATATTATTGCTGTAGGCAATAGCACCTGGTTGCTGACAATAAATTCAGTAAGATGCTTAGAGTGTACTGAATCCTAAGCAATCCGACACAATCAAACAATCTGTGTACAGGCAAATTCAGAGTGAGGGACCCCTCTGCCTTTGCCGGGGCGTGTTTGTGCCGCGCGGCCGCGGCGGCGAGGCTGAGTCACGGCCGTGCCATTTGAGGAGCACGCCGAGCACAGAGCCGAGCCGCGAGCGCGCACACGTGTGTTGTGCTGCACGATCTTGCCGATCGGGCTTCCAGTTTCAAGTCGACGTCGCGGCGCGCGCGTGTTTTGTGTGAGTAGAGCTGCCGACGGACAGACAATGCTGACAGTCAATCACGCCGCGAGACGGGCGGACATGATGACATGCATGCTTGCCAGACAGACGGACCCGCTGGCAGATAGACTCGCTGACTGACAGACAGATAGGCAGACAGACAGACATGGCGGTAGACGCACAGTGGGCTACACACTAAATCTTATGTACAATTTTGTACGAGACATCACAGTTTTTTGTGCAGATGAACTTTTCGTACAATTTTTGTACGAAAATCTGCACAAATTTCCCCCTTTTTGTACAAAATCTCGTACAAAATTGTACGAAAAGTTTATCTGCACAAAAAACTGTGATGTCTCGTACACAATTTGTACAAAAACATTTAGGGTGTAGGAAGCGGTCAAAATCCCGGACGGATTTTGAGCTCCAGAGTCGCTAAATGGGACTCGAACCGAACGTGTGACCTCACCAATGGATAGCTCGCCGAACGAGAAATCCATTGGTGAGGTCACACGTTCGGTTCGAGTCCCATTTAGCGACTCTGGAGCTCAAAACGCGTCCGGAGGTTTCTGGTCTTCTGGCCCACTGTGAGACGAGCAGACGACGGGTAAACAAATTGGAGCGCTGCGCGGTGCGGTGATGGCGGTGCAAGCGGCGACCATGCAGCGCATGCCGCGCCCACTTACATTACATTGTCCAGCCGCCTGGGCTGCGATGCCGCCATGTCGCCACCGGATAGGCCAATGATAGCCGCTGCTATCGCCGCCATGGCCTTCCCCACCTGTTTGGGCTGAGGTTGACTCTATCGGCTCGCTATCGTCGCCGCGTTATCGTCACGCTATCGTCACGTTGTATCGGCACGCTATCGTCACGACCGGCCCCTCCCCCGCGACGACGCGACGTGCGCGCGATGCGTCACATTTTGGCGACACATGCAAAACATGCTTTGCTATGCGGCTTATGTGGCGTGGCAGCATGGCGTGTGTTGCCTTCCGTTCCGTGCGCGGCTGTGTTTGTGTAGGCGGGTTGGGGGGCGCCAGCGACACTCATTAGGAAGGCGAGAGCTCAAAGGGCCCTTCCCTTCTGGTATGCCGTCAGCTTGACTCTGAAAAAAAAAACAAAAAAAAAAAAAAAACTTTGTAATTTACGAATACGGATTCTCAGGAATGAATGTTGCCGTAGGAAACCTCGTAAATTCACGAAGATTCCTGGTAATTAACGAATGTACGAAGATTCTTCGTAAATTCACGAAGATTTCTGGTAATTTACGAAGATTCTTCGTAAATCCACGAAGATTTCTGGTAATTTACGAAGATTCTTCGTAAATTTACGAAGATTCTTCGTAAATTTACGAAGATTCCTGGTATAATTTACGAAGATCCTTCGAGATTCTTCGTAAAGTCAAGTCAGTGCGGCGGACATCAGCGTCGTTCCGTCGTGAGTGCGAGAGAGACGGACGGACCGTTCGGAATCCAGTCGCCGGCCAGCCAGCCAGCCAGCCAGCCAGCCAGCCAGGCGCCGCCGTCGCGGTGGTCGCGGTGCCCGCGTCATCCGTGCGCCAAGGCGTCGCGGCGGCCGGCGTCGCGGCGAGCGCCCTGCATAGCGGATCGCGATTTCTCCCGCGCCTTTCTTTTCCATACCGCGAACGGCGCGCGGTATCGGAAGCGGGTGGCGTTGCATCAGGGCCGCGTTTGCCCGCGTTGGCCCAAACCACTGGACGCGGCACAGTAGGCCAGAAGACCCGTTGAGGCGGCCGAAATTCTAGACGCGGTTAGAAGCCCAGAGTATCGCTCAATGGGACTCGAATCGAACGTGTGACCCTACCAATGGATTGCTCTCCAAACGAGGAATCGATTGGTGGGGTCAAACGTTTGATTCGAGCCCTATTTAGCGACTCTGGAGCTCAAAACGTGTCCGGGATTTCGTCCGCGTCAACGGTCTTCTGGACCAATATGCGTGGCGGCGTGGGCGGGGCGCGAAGCGGCGCCAAGCCAAGGCGCCAGGGGCTCAATGTATGTAGCAATAAGGAAAAGGGGGGAGGGGGCATTGTGTCACAGTGCACGCTTAAAACCTTGCGAAGTATTTTCAGCACATGGTTATACCTATGGTACTATGCATATGGGCATATTTGAACAATGTCGTACGAAGTCTCACTCAGTTTTAAACATGCAAACTTTTTCTTTCAAATTTGTACGCAGAATCGTACAAATGAGGGCGAAATTGGGTACAATTTTGTCCGAAAAGCACGCATGCGCAACATTGTGTGAGACCATGTCCAAAAAAATGTACAAAGCAATTCAGTGTGTACCTATGTAATTGTTTATGGGCTGTCGGTGAAATTTCGAAGATGGCATCGTTTTAGTTCTTTTTTAATCCAAGTTGTTTTCTCTATCACGGCGACCACACACATCATCTTGTTCCCCTGACACTGAAACGGCAAAAAAGTTCTGTTGGCGCGGCGTGGCGCGGCGTGGCGCGGCGTGGCGCGGCGTGGCGCGGCGTGGCGCGGCGCGGCGTGGCGTGGTGTGGCGCGGCGTGGCGCGGCGTGGCTAGCCAGCCTCATGAGCCTCATCATCTAGAGGGGCCGCATGGAGTGGGGCCGAGGCCGTCCCGTGCCGCGCCGTCGCGTCCGCGCATCACACGATAGCGCCCTAACGGTGCCGGGCCGCGCGCTGGCACCGCCGCCACACGGCCGCCACGCGCGGACGCTCCCGCCTCCTCGGCGCGGATCCAGGGAAGGGGGAAAGGGGGGGGGGGAAGGGGAGGGGGCTACTTTTGCGACCCCCCACAGTGGGCCAGAAGGCCGGCTCAGGCGGTCAAAACTCTAGTCACGCGTTATCCAGAGTGGATAAACAGGACTCGAACAGAAAATGTGACACACAATGGATTCCTGCTCGTTCGGAGAGCAATCCATTGGTTGGGGGTCACACGTTCGGTTCGAGTCCCATTCAGCGACTCTGGAGCTCAAAACGCGTCCAGAGTTTTGGCCGCGTGTTCTGGCGCACTGTGTGCCCTCCCCGTGAAGGCGGTGAAGCTGCCTGTTGGGCGCAGGCAACAAGTCGTACTTCGCGCCTTCAGGTGGGCATTTTTTGCGCCCCCCCCCCCCAACCCTA
Source organism: Stenchaetothrips biformis (assembly GCA_030522485.1). NCBI lineage: Eukaryota > Metazoa > Arthropoda > Insecta > Thysanoptera > Thripidae > Stenchaetothrips > Stenchaetothrips biformis. The sequence continues at coordinate 24,783,073 of CM060086.1, read as the reverse complement.
CTCTCTGGATCCAGAGACTCTCCTCTTCGCCGCCGGGTCCCCTCTCCTCTATTGTTCGCATCAATTTTTCCGCCGCCCCCTCCCCCTGGAATTCCCCTTGTCGAGCGAGACACCCCCAACGAAGGCCCCCCTCTCCCCAACTCCGCAGTGCACTCTCAAGATTCTACTGAGCTTTTTCTTCCTAATACAAAAAAAAAGCTTAGTATTATCACAGCACAGCGAAGGTAGTAACCTATGGTGAAGGATTCTCTGTAACTTATGACTAATTTCTTCGTATTACAAACAAATTTCTCTGTATTATGATACATTTGTGTCGTAGAGTACTGAGAATCAGCTTGGTATTATAACAGAATGCGGCATCTCTCAGTAGGAAATTGGGAGTGTGGAGCAGAGCAGATACGATGGAGTCTCGATCCGTCCTCATGCCATCCTACTAGGGACCGTGGAGCAGAGCAGATACGATGGAGTCTGGATCCGTCCGCATGCCATCCCACTAGGGACCGCCTCTCTCCACGGCGCGAGTCCTCACTACGCTCCCCGCGCCTCCGGCTCGGCTGGAAAATTGATTGAGAGTGACGCTGTCACACATGGTGTGGCCTTCTAGCCAGCAGGCGGAAATACGAAACGAGTCGCGGTGGCGCACCGAGCATCGGCCACCATCGGAGGTGCACTCCCGCTCTGCAAACAGTGTACTCAGTACACTCTCTTTCGCGTGTACTCATGAGTACACTCCTATGAGCGTGTACTCGTGAGCACACTCCCACGAGAGTGTACTCGGATGAGTACACACCTACAGCTGCATATACTGCAAGGCGTGCTTTGGTGTGTCCTCATCTGAGCACACTCTCATCAGAGTGTACTCATCTGAGTAAACTCTCTTGGGAGTGTGCTTGTGAGGACACGCTAAACAGAGTGTACTGAGTACACTGTTGAGTTTGCAGAGCGATTTCCTACCGAGAAATGCCGTGCTGTTATAGTACTAAGCTGATTCTCAGTACTCTGCGACACAAATGCATCATAATACTGAGAAATTTGTTCGTCATACGAAGAAATTGGTCATAAGTTACCGAGAACCCTTCACCGTAGGTTACTGCCTTCGTTGTGCTGTCATAATCCTAAGCTTTTTGTTTGTATTACGAAGACGAAGCTCAGTAGGATCTTGAGAGTGTGAGTTGGGGAAGAACAGTGCGCACAGGGTAAGGAGCGTGTACACCTTTATGGAGCTGATGTATTGACTCGAAGGGAGACTCGAGGCCGCAGTAGCGCGTGGGCCTCGGCCTCGACGAGGTTATAGAGGCCTTGAAGGGGGTTCTGTAGAGGCGCGTCGAGGTGGTGCGGCAATGTGGCGCACTCAAGGCCGCCCCGCTCCACAGTCAGTGGGCCAGAAGACCGGTGGGGCGGGTTTTGAGCTCTAGAGCCGCTAAATGGGGTTCGAACCGAACGAGTGACCCCACCAATGGATTGCTCTCCGAACGAGGAATCCATTGGTGGGGTCACACGTTCGGTTCGACTCCCATTCAGCGACTCTGGAGCTCTCAACACGTCTAGAGTTTCAGCCGCCAGTGCCGGTCTTCTGGCCCACTGTGCGCCCCGCCCCGCCCGTCTCGGATAAATAGGAAATACACTTTCGGCGGCGGGAAAAGCTGCGCAGCCGTGAAGAGGGAACCCAAGGACTGTGACGTCACGTTCGTTCGCACGTGCCCAAATGGTACACTGTCATTGAACGAATGTGACGTATATTTGTAAGAATGTGAAATGTGTCACGTTCGTTTCTCAATATGATGTCATCAAACGAATGTGACATCCAAATTAAACGGCCGTGTAACATTCCAACGAGTGTGACGTCGTATTCTAACGATCGTGACAAAATTCACATTCTAACGAATATGACTCGTAACAGTTGATACTCAAACGAACGCGACACGAGTCGCGCTCCAACAGATGTGACGTCACACTCCCGAATTGTCAGTGGTAGAGCGGAGTTAGTCGGCCGGCCGGCCAAGTGGAGCCTCGTTGGGACTGCCATGCCAAGCCAAGCACCAAGGGCGGATCCAGAGATGGATTCAGGGGGAGCGATGTCGCAACGGTTGCCTTCCCACAGGGGAAAGGGGAACGACATGCATTTGACACTCAACGACGCCCACCCCAGTGCACAGTGGGTCAGAGGACCGTTAAGACGGCCAAATACTAGACGCGTTTTGAGCTCCAGAGTCGCTAAATGGAACTCGAATCGAACGTTGTGACCCCACCAAATGGATTCCTCGTTTGGAGTGCAATCCACACACTAAATTCTTATGTACTTTTCAGTTCATGGTTGTGCACGATTTTGCTCATGGGTTTGTTACGCATAATATTATACGTTGTTATGCATAATTTATTCATAACTATGTATAAATTATACGTTGTTATGCATAATATTATGCTGAAGCTTACGCTAGTGCAAAATCGTGCATAACTATGTACAAAAAAAGTGCATAACGATTTAGTGTGCATTGGTGGTGTCTCACGTTCCATTCGAGCCTCATCTAGCGACTCTGCAGCTCAAAACGCGTCTTGAACTTCGGCCGCCTCAACGGTCTTCTGACCCGCTGTGCAGGGGTTGTGCATGTCACTGTCGTCCGCGACGCCGCGGAGAAATGGAGAAATGGCGCGCGCCGGCCAACTTGACTCACTTGCTGCAACAAAAGCAGCGAGGTGGCGCCAAAGAAACGAGCGGCGGCCTTTCCTTTCGCGGCGCGCAGGATGTCATGATGTGCATTTCGTTCTCGGTTCTCTCTCTCTCTCTCTCTCTCTCTCTCTCTCTCTCTCTCTCTCTCTCTCTCTCTCTCTCTCTCTCTCTCTCTCTCTCTCTCTCTCTCTCTCTCCCCCTCTCTGGCGCGGGGAAAGCGGCCGGCCGGGCCGAGGGCCAGGCGCCGTACGCGTCGCGTTTCAGCCGTTTGGTTCCGAACGACTCTCTCGCACCCCTGCGGAACGCCCTGCGGAACGCCCCGCGGAACGCCCCGCGGAACGCCCCGCGGAACGCCCCGCGGAACGCCCCGCGGAACGCCCCGCGGAACGCCCCGCGGAACGCCCCGCGGAACGCCCCGCGGAACGCCCCGCGGAACGCCCCGCGGAACGCCCCGCGGAACGCCCCGCTGAACGCCCCGCTGAACGCCCCGCGAGTGCGACAGAGACACAGCGAGCGGCAGCGTACACGCCTTGCAGGTTATCCCCGGCTCGGGCGACGCTAGGCGTGGTGCCAGGGTTCGACAAGAACCCAACGTGTGACCCCACCAATGGATTCCTTGTTTGGAGAGCAGCTTTGGTGGGGTCACACGTTCGCTTTGAGTCCTATTGAGCGACTCTGGAGCTCGAAACGCGGCTAGAGTGTTGGCCGCCTGCGCCGGTCCTCTGGCCCACTGTGCGACCGGCTGGCTGGCTGCCTTGGCATTTGGCTCGCCCGCCCCGCGGAGCATTGTCCCCTGGTAGTTGCACATGCAGCCCTCCCTCCGATGGCACTCGGGCGCCACCGCCAGCGCCAAAGGTCGACCAGTGGTCTGGACTCCCCGCGCCGCCCAGCAGCACAGCGACAACGCGCTGACAGAGCTGTGACCACTGTGACAGCTGTGACCACTGTGACAGCTGTGACCACTGTGACAGCTGTGACCACTGTGACTGCTGTGACCATTGTGACTGCTGTGACATCTGTGACCACGGCGACCAACGCGACACTGTGACAACTTTGACCAAGGTGACCACACCTTGACCACGATGACTAAGGCGACCATCTTGACTCCGACCACTGTGACACTGTGATCACTAATTACTATCGGCGACCGCACAACTAGAACCGAACGTGTGACCCCAACCCTACCTACAGATTCCTCGTTCGGAGAGCAATCCGTAGGTGGTGTCACCGCGGTCGGTTTTGGTCCCATTGAGCGACTCTGGAGCTGAAAACGCGTCTTAGAGGTTTGGCCGCCTGCGCCGGTCTTCTGGCCCACTGTGCAGTCCTTCGGGGAGTAGTATGTGGTTACCCCTTCGTGTCCGCCAACTCTTCCACGCGCTGCCCTGCTGTCGGCGCGACGGGTGTGATTTAACGCTCGTAACCGGTACCCGCCGCCGGTGATGGTTCAGGGCACGAAAAAAAAAAGAAGCGAACGCGCGATTAGTTCGGCCACGTGAGCTGAATGAGTTGCGGCCTTCGAGGGCTGCCTGCCTGCATGCAGGCAGGTTAATCGCGTCCGAAACTTGTATAGGATTTCTACCACAAAATTTTTAAGAGTGCAGCCAACATTCAGTTTCATTTCGAATTTACAAATTTAACAAAAAATCTCATGAATAATATTTAAGGTTAAAGGTATGTCAGTGGAAATGAAAAAAGGTCCGTCGTGTGGATCAAACAGTTAAAACTGCGCACATGGTGGTCCAAATGTTTGGGTGATTGTTTGTCTAGTCGATTATTAACATTGCTATTGGCGCCGTGCCGCGTGGCGTGGCTGGGCTCGGCCCGCGGTTCATTACCATAACATAATACGATCAGCTGGCGGCTCACTCGGTTAGGCCCGGCCGCGACCCGGTAGCCAGGCAGCCAGGCAGGCAGGCAGGCAGCCAGGCAGGCAGCCAGGCAGGCAGCCAGCCACGCAGGCAGCCAGGCTCGCACAGTGGGCCCTCGGCCAAAACTCTAGACGCGTTTTGAGCTCCAGAGTCGCTAAATGGGACTCGATCCGATCGTGTGACCCCACCAATGGATTCCTCGTTCGGAGAGCGATGCTATCGGTGGGGTCACACGTCTGGGGTTCGAGTCCTGCTTAGCGACTCCGGAGCTGAAATTTTGACGGTGTACGCTGCCGAAGCCCCGCTGCGCGTTGGAGCCAGCCGGCTAGCCTTTGGGCCAGGCGGGCGGGGCCAACCTGTCGGAGGCGGCCAGGGCATGTGTGTGCGTGTTTCGCCACACTACACTATAACTACCGATAGTGGTTCGATACCTTTTATTTGACTGCTGCTGTTCACTGTTGGAAAAAACCACGACAAATGCTACGGTACTTTGATGGTAGACAACTTGCCTAATCATGTCGTACCTGTATCGTACCAGATACGATGAGAGTACAATTCAACCGTACAAGGATACCGTACCTGATTGGACCACGAATAAAAATTACTGCACTAGCTCACCGTACTAGATTTTTTTGTGCTGGTTGATTGTGTCAAATTCATAAGCAATGCAAAAAATTTATGTCCGCCACAGGCTTGTGGGAAAAGTAGCTTAAAGTCATGAGGAACGTTATAAATAATTACAATTGATCATGTAACTGGCATGTATTATTAAGTATATAAAACAAATACCAAGGTCATGATACAGAACAAGTTTGTTCCAAGATAGTTATTTAAATAAAAAATACAGATTCAACAATCTTTGACCGATGCTTGACTTCATTCTGAGGTATACTGATGTTACTCTTCTTATCAATTTAAATCGTGGATCTTCAATTATCTGGGCAAAAGAGACACTTCCAACAACAGCCAGCTGAAAAAGAAAGCAAAGACACAGAATTGAAGTTTCTAATCATTATAAGAGAAAAACAAGGCTCTACCTTTATACTAAAAATAATAAGATAAAAATGCATACCTTCCACACAGCATACAAGGCTTCACATTAAAGATTTTAGAATAGCTTTTGAAATGCTTCTGTGATAGCTTGGGACTCAAAGCGCATCGTCTGGCATTGTCCTTTCCAGTTAGACTAAAAGAATAGCCTCGGCTTTGTTGTCAGGGCAGCAAACTTCTGCAAAACAAAATTAAATTCAAAATATTGAAAGGGAAACAATGAAGAAAAGTTCACAAGATTATCAAATTTATAAGACAGTTACCTTAGGCATGCAACATTCCAAGTTGTATCGAGTAGATAGATGTGAAGGACAGTCCCGACTGGTTGTACTCCGATGATTATGTAAGACTCGAGTACTATTTCCATGTAAGTCTGACCAAAACGAACATCTCCATTGTCATGACCTCAGCTTTCTTAAACTTCTGCGAAAGAAAAACAAAAAAAAAATTAGACAAACTGAATGAATGAACATTCAACACTCTGCGCTGATTCTTGTCATAGGCTGGGATTGGGCGGCAAAGGTACTAAAGGAGGTCTTAATGTTAATACTCCAATAAACCAGTAATTATCTATTTTCTTACAGACATACAAGTGTCTTGACACAAAATAATCCAAGCTAGCCTAGTCAGTTCAAAAATAAGTATGAACCATGTCATAACCATGTTACTTAACCTCAAAACGCTTCCCACAAGTAACTTTACACAGACAGTCAAAGGCCAAACTTCTCACCTGGGGATTGACTCCGACTCTAGTATCTCATTCATAGTGACGGGCGCTGTATTTCCAGTTGAACACTGCATGTTTACAACCCTTTTTCAAATAAACAATTCCACCTCATGTGGAAATATAAACCAATGTAAACATGATGACACTCGTACCAACACTCTCCCACTCAAAGTTTCTGTAGCAGCAGCTATCTTCACATTGGTAGGTTGGCAGCAGCGCTTGTTTATTTTCAGTCTCTAGCAGACAACAACAAAATGGTGGTGATATATCTCAAGTTCTAATGCTTTGCTGACAAATAATCTAGATTGTGTGTTTTTGAGGAGTGTTACACTTTGGAGGTGCTGCAAAAAATATGATGTTATCAATATAACAAAATGTGGGCCTACCAGCCATTCTGAGATCACAAGAGACTGGTGGTTTGTCTATCTTACAGGAATGAACTCCAAAAGATTGTTTTAATAGAATGTTCAATATCAATGCTGAGGCTCTAAATTAAATAGACTAGAAGGCAACAACTCTTCTTGTATATTTCTTTATCTTCTTATCCTTCTTATTTAGACTTTCTGTCACAAGTGATCAACTGCTTTAGGGTGTTCATAATACAACCGAATAGATCAAAACAATTTCAACAACCTTTGTGCACGCTTATTGAAGGAGTGCATCGTCTTTTAAAATTAAGAATATAGGTAGAGCTGCGGTTACTTAGACTCAGTGCAATATTTTAACAGAGGAAAAAGTTGAGGCCTGTCGTTTGGTTTGTTTGTTTCGATAATGGATATAATGCATCTTCAAAGCACGTTGAGGAATACGGTATGGGCTGTACTTGGGCCAATACGATTGGATCGTATGCCCTAAATGATTACAAAATTTTGGTACGGTGCTGTTGCGTATTGTATCGTACCAAAAATACTGTAGCAGATGTCGTAAACTGGTACGGTTTTTTTAACAGTGTTGCTGCAGACTGCTGACCGCGCAGACGCTGTTGATTTACTCCGGCCTGTCGAGCAGTAGATTCACCGCCTGTCCACACACTAAATTCCTATGTAGGTTTTTATGCGCGCCCGCGCACGAAATTAAACATGAACTTTGTAACGCACGAATTTGTACGTGACAATGCACGATTTAGTGCGCGGGTATGCAGAAAATCGTGCGTTATTGCGCACAATTTTGTGCGCAACTAGTGCATGTTTAATTTCGTACTTTACGTATGCACAAAAACCTACATAGTAATTTAGTGTGCAGTGTGACAATTTGAAAACGCGGTCTATAAACCCCAGGCAGGACTGTTGCATATCGTGCCTTTCCGCCGGTTAAAAGAAATCGAAAACACATCATGAACAGACACAAACAACAAAAACGAGACCCCGGTAGTCCTTTTGGTCTGAAGAAACTTGTGATGGCGCTGCACGCTGCCCCCTTGCAGGTGCCAAAGTGCGGTGGCACTTGTTGCGTTGCGGCCCGGCAAGGCGCGTCTGCAAGGCTGGCTCGGCTGCCTATGGAGCCCACAGTGGGCCAGGCGGCCAACACTCTAGACGCGGTTTGAGCTCCAGAGTCGCTAAACTGGACTCGATCCGTCCGCGTTACCCCACCAATGGATTGCTCCCGAGCGAGGAATCCATTGGTGGGGGTCACACATTCGGTTTGAGTCCCAATAAGCGACTCTGGAGCTCAAAACGCGTCTAGAGTTTTGGCCGCCTGCGCCGCAGTCTGCCGCTGTGGAGCCCCGCTACGCGCGTGGCCGGAAGAACGTTCTATTTCAGACGGAAATTGGTGCGTCGTACTCTCTCTCTCTCTCTCTCTCGCTCTCTCTCTCTCTCTCTCTCTCTCTCTCTCTCTCTCTCTCTCTCTCTCTCTCTCTCTCTCTCTCTCTCTCTCTCTCTCTCTCTCTCTCTCTCCCGCCAGATAGCAGCGTGTGACGTTCATCCGGTCGGATTGCGTCGGACTGCACTGCTGGAGTAATTTCTGGAGCGTACACGAGTCTGCATGGACCGGAGCGTGCATCCGTCATCTGCTTCGTGGAACGCCACTCCACAACCACCTCAAAATGGCTCATTCAAATCGACTCTAACTTATGAGACTGTCGCCATTACCAAGACAGGGTTGTTACAAGTCAGGGAAATCATGGAAAAGTCAGGGAATCCGGTACACAGGTCATGGAAAATTCAATTAAATTGTAAAATTACTAACTTTGTTTGTCACCATGACCTAGAGAGCAGCGGTCATACCGTGCCGGCTTATTTGAATTATATTGCCAAAATACCTATGTCGTTCGCAAATTACAATCATCGTTTTGTAATTTGATGTTAACAAATTTAAAATAAAAAATGTTCATGTCAGAAGGTCAGAGAAAACCTCCAAATTGGTAATGAAAAATTCAGGGCAATGTCAGGGAAAACGATGTTCTCAGAATCTTGTGACAACCCTGCAAGAAAATCAAGTCAGTATTATTTACCAAGGAAAAATTAGTCGAGTTGATGATGTTCGTTGTCCTGGTGGAGTGCAGTACAGCACTCAGGTGAGGAGCTGCGCTGGAACTGATAAAGCGTCAAAGCACACCGCAGTCTCGAACACTCTCAGCGCCTTACTGACTTTTTCCTCATTAACTACGTACTCGTTTAAGCAAGCATAATACTTAGTATTTTTAAGTAAGTATGACCAATTTACTTTGTTAAATTATTAACAAAACCAAATTGTCAATACACTACTTAACAATTCATAAGTAGTTCTTTAAGAAACGGAAATAACGTATTATGGTTGGAAAAATTATTCGGATAACTACACTGCAAATTCAAGTGTAGAACAGGTCGACACTTGTAGGCGTCGACCAGTTTGTCCTACGCTTGCAAGAGTCGACCAGTTTTGTCCGACGCTTTGAAGTGTCGACCACACAGTGTCCGACGCTGTGTAGTGTCGACCACACACACCCAGAGAAATGAATTCTAGATTCTTGATCCTTTCAAGAAATGTTTCTTGATTCAAGAAAAAAATTCTTGGCTCAAGAAAAAAATTCTTGGCTCAAGTAAAAAAGTCTTGAATCAAGAAATATTTCTTGAAAGGATCAAGAATCTAGAATTCATTTCTCTGGGTGCAGTGTCCGACACTTCAAAGCGTCGGACAAAACTGGTCGACACTTGCAAGCGTAGGACAAACTGGTCGACGCCTACAAGTGTCGACCTGTTCTACACTTGACTTTGCAGTGTATTGACAAATTGACCAAAAAGTCATTAGCACGCTGAGAGTGAATGAAGCTGAAGGACAATGAGTGACCCGTTCCTCTCTAAAAACAATACAGCGATGATGCCACACTGCGTGGTTCCCGCGTCGTTCGCGTGCCGAGCGTTCCGGTACAGTGGTACAGTCCGCCTCAAACGTTTCTTGTTCTCTGCTTTCAGATAAGCGGCTCGAGCCCCATCCCAAGTAAGTCGCGCGACATCTTGTTTTCTTGTCGCTGTTTGTTGGCGACCCGTACCTCAGCGGGGAGTAGTCGGGGGCGGGGAAAAGGGAAGTGCTTTCCTAGTGCCCTCGCAGAGCGCACAGTGGGCCAGAAGACCGGCGCGCAGGCGGCCAAAACTCTAGACGCGTTTTGAGCTCCAGAGTCGCTTAACAGGACTGGAACCGAACGTGTGACACCCACCAATGGATTCCTCTTTCGTAGAGCGATGCATTGGTGGCGTCACGCGTTCGGTTCGAGGCCCATTTAGCGATTCGGGAGCTCCGAAGCCCGTCCGGGAGTTTGACCGCCTCGATCGGTCCTCTGGCCCACTGTGCGGGTGGTGGCGCTTGACGATCGGAATCTCCGCGCTGGCCGCGGGCCGGTCCGTCAGCGGCCGGAGCGGCTGGACTTGCTCGGGTCGGGAAGTAGCGATGGTCCAGCCGCCCCAGCCGGCCTTCCGGGTCCCACGGCCCGCGGGCGGCCCGCCGCTGGAACAACGCGGAAACAAGGCCGCCACTCCCTCCAGCGATGACAGTGGGCAGCTTTTTTCGGACGCCCCCTCGCATGCCGCAACGAGCCGAGTGCACCTGCTGCTCGGCCTGCTGACGAAATATACGGCGGCCGTGGGTTCGATTCCCCGCCAAGGCGCGGCCGATTTTGGCTGGCGGCGCGTCACCACCTTGATCGGCCGGCATGGTCTGGGCCGCGGGCGCTTGGCCAAGAGGAGGCCCCGGCCGGGCCACGCTGGGCTTGCCGAAGGTCGTGGGACTCTTGTGGGACGGGACGGCACCTCGAGGCACGCCGAGGCCGGCGGCCCGCGCCTCCCGCACCCAGCGCCAGCCGCTCTCTCTCTCTCTCTCTCTCTCTCTCTCTCTCTCTCTCTCTCTCTCTCTCTCTCTCTCTCTCTCTCTCTCTCTCACTCACTCACTCACTCACTCACTCACTCACTCACTCACTCACTCACACACACGCACGCACACACGGCCCGGGTTTGTTGTGACGCGGGCCGGCGAGACGGGTTACAGGTACACGTGTACCGGGGAGTGTTCGCGTCCGCGCGTCGGCGGCCGCTGGGAAAAGGGGGGGGGGGGCACATCTTCTGCCCATTCACCGGGGGGTTGTGTTGCTTCCGTGCAGGCCGTGGAGGAACGGAGCCACTGAAAGCCAATCTTGGGGAAGCGCAGGGTTAGGAGCTCCTGAGCTCTTTACAGCAGTTTTGTTTAGTACAGTCATTGTGACTGTCTCGCGTCGCTGCACTTTTAGCCTTTTCTGACTTTCTCTCATTAGCAGACGTATTTCTGCAAGCAACCATAATACTTAGTATTTCCTCCTTAAGTATTTATAAAAGTCTTTTTAATTTATTAAAGAAACGAAAATATCAGAACAGTAATTAGCAATTACTAAATAATGCGTAGAAAAAGTTCTAAGTATTATGGTTATGCTTACAGACATGGGTCTACTAATGAGAAAAATTCAGCCCTGCTCCCGGCGCCCCGCCCTGCGCCCCGCCCTGCGCCCTGCACTGCCCTACGCCCCGCCCTGCGCCCCGCCCTGCGCCCCGCCCTGCGCCCTGCACTGCCCTACGCCCCGCCCTGCGCCCCGCCCTGCGCCCCGCCCTGCGCCCTGCACTGCCCTGCGCCCCGCCCTGCGCCCTGCACTGCCCTGCGCCCCGCCCTGCGCCCCGCCTTGCGCCACCCCCCGCCCGCCTCGTGCTCTGCGAGCGTGCCCAGCAGGCCGTGCGGAAGGCTGACGGCAGCCGAGGCCCCGACAAAGGACGCGGGGACAAGGGCGTGGCCGTGTCGCACCGCCCCACAGTGGGCCACAAGTCCGGCGCAGGCGGCGGCCGAACTATGGACGTCTTTTTAGCTCCACAGTTGCTAAATGTGAATCGGACCGAACGTGTGAGCCACCAACGGCATGTTCGGTTCGAGTCTCAACAAGCGACTCTAGGGCTCAATTCGCGTCTCGAGTTTTGGCCACCTATGCCGGTCTTCTGGCCCACTGTGCGCCCCGAGCCCACATGCTGGACTTGTCAAGAGCAGTGGGCGTAGCGCCTTCGCGTGCTTGATGCGCGTCGTGCCCCCCGCCGCGTCCTTGCAGCAAGCCGAGCGGCAGAGCCGCGGCGCCGCGCCACTCAAGGCTGCCTGCAGCCTAGTGCACGCTGGAGGCAGCAGCACCAGCGCACAGTGGCCCACGATTCTAGGCGCGTTTTTGAGCTCCAGAGTCGCTAAATGGCACTCAAAGCAAACGCGTGACCCCACCAATGGATTGCTCTCCGAGTGAGGAATCCATTAGTGAGGTCACACGTCCGGTTCGAGTCCTATTTAGCGACTCTGGAGCTCATAACGCGTCTAGAGTTATGGTCGGCCCACGGTGCTGTTTGCCTCGAATCTTCTGCTTTTCGGTTATAGGCGCAGAGGTGGCCTCGTCGCCCTGTCTCCTTCGCACTCCGCCCCCTGCAGGTGCGAGCGAGACGGAGCGACCAACACGACTCGCGGGACGTGAGCCTGGCTGTGGGGGCACAGCGCAGAGGCGCCGCCCGTTTTCCCAATCCCTCGCCGCGGTGCATCGCAACGCGCTTCTCTCTTTTCGACTCGCAGGTGCGCGGCGCCCCACAGTGGGTCAGGAGACAGTCGAGAGGCGGCCAAAATTCTAGACGCGTTTTGAGCTCCAGAGTCGCCAAAAGGGACTGCAATCGAACGTTTGACCCCTCCAATGGATTGCTCTCCGAACGAGGAATCCATTGGTGGGGTCACGCGTTCGATTCGAGTCCAATTTAGTGACTCTAGAGCTCAAAACATGTCCGGGCTTTTGGCCGCCTCAACGGTCTTCTGACCCACTGTGCGGCCCGCGCGGCGCCTCCGTCGTGCGCCTCGCGGGGCGGTGGCGCCGTCGCTGCCGATAACCACGGCGTGCACTATTGGCAGCGACGTGGATTATTATTTGCACAACGCTATTGGCAGCGCGCGCGGCGGCGGCGCTTCATTGCCTCGCGTTATTACAATGGCGTTGGCCAAGCGGCAGCGCGGCGTGGCGCCGCCGTCTAGTCGTGGCCCGCAGCGGCTCGGGTGGGCGGACGCGGCGTGGGAGCGCCGCCGCGTCTCTCTCTCTCTCTCTCTCTCTCTCTCTCTCTCTCTCTCTCTCTCTCTCTCTCTCTCTCTCTCTCTCTCTCTCTCTCTCTCTCTCTCTCTCTCTCTTTCTCTCTCTCTCTCTCTCTCTCTGGCACGCGGGGCCCGCAGGGGGCCGTCCTGGCAGCAGTGCGAGAGGGAGACAGCCTGCAGGCGAATAATGCCGTTTTTGCGCTTGGCACGATGAAAAGATAGAAAAGGTGCCTCGGCCGCGCTTCGCAGTTCGGCTCGGAAAAGCAGCAGCAACAGCAATCCGTGCACGGTAAAAACGGTTCCTGGCTTTCCCAGGAAGTCCTAAATATTGCCGATGTCTTTCCTATAGGCTTCCTGGGAAATCCAGGTACCGTTTTTTGCCGTGTGAGAAGAGATGCTTTGGTCGGGGCACTGCGACTGCGCGCTTTGGTTCTCTTAACACAGCAACACTGTTTACTGGGGCACTCGCCAACGCGCGGCAAGCTATCGCCAAGGCAATAATGCTTTCTTCTATCGCCCGTTTGAAGGCCAAGATTTTCTGTCGTGCCGTTTTTTGCTGGCTGATGCACAAGAGAGTATCGGCAGAAAAGATTACCAAGATCACCGTTGGATTTATAGTCTGTCTGTCTGTCTGTCTCTCTCTCTCTCTCTCTCTCTCTCTCTCTCTCTCTCTCTCTCTCTCTCTCTCTCTCTCTCTCTCTCTCTCTCTCTCTCTCTCTCTCTCTCTCTCTCTCTCTCTCTCTCTCTCTCTCTCTCTCTCTCTCTCTCTCTCTCTCTCTCTCTCTCTCTCTCTCTCTCCCGGCCCTGCTCCTCCAAGGGCGGCCTCTGGCTCCGCCACTGCTTGCTCGGCGGGTCAGAGGTGAGGCCTTGCCGCGGCTCTGCGCGGTGAGCCGTGTTTCCTGGAAGCAGTCGATGCCATGCAGAGCGCCGCCGAGCAGGATGTGGCGTC